>JANJGN010000016.1:122131654-122134154 GCA_026770705.1 Isurus oxyrinchus | reverse complement strand
GTGTGCGTGTGTGGTTGTTTGTGTGTCTGTGTGGTAGATTGTGTTTGTGATTTAGATTGTGTGTGTGTGTGTCTGTGTGTCTGTGTGTTGGATTGTGAAAGTGTGTATGTGTGTATGTGTAGTAGTTTTTGTGTGTGTATGTGTGTGTGTGGTAGATTGTGTGTGTGTGGTAGATTGTGTGTTTGTGTGTGTGTGTGTGGTAAATTGTGTGTGTGTGTGTGTGTGTGTGTGTGTGTGTGTGTGTGGTAGATTGTGTGTGTGTGGTAGATTGTGTTTGTGTGTGTGTGTGTGTTGAAGATTGTGTTTGTATGTGTGTGGTAGTTTGTGTGTGTGTGCTAGATTGTGTGTGTGTGTGTGGTAGATCGTCTGTGTGTGGTAGATTGTGTTTCTGTGTGTGTGTGTGGTAGATTGTGTTTGTGTGTGTGTGGTAGATTGTGTGTGTGTGGTAGATTGTGTGTGTGTGTGCGTGTGTGTGTGTTTGGTAGATTGTGTGTATGTGGTTGATTGCGTCTGTGTGTGTGGTAGATTGTGCTTGTGTGTGCGTGGTAGATTGTGTGTGTGTGTGTCTGTGTGTGTGTGGTAGATTGTGTGTGTTTGTGTGTGGTAGATTGTGTGTGTGTGTGTGTGTGTGTGTGTGTGGTAGATTGTGTTTGTGTGTGTGTGTGGTAGATTGTGTGTGTGTGTGTGTGTGTGTGGTAGATTGTGTGTGTGTGTGTGTGTGTGTGTGTGTGTGTGTGTTGTGTGTGGTGGATTGTGTGTGTCTGTGTGTGCTAGATTGTGTGTTTGTTTGTGTGTGTGTGTGTGTGTGTGTGTGTGTGTTAGATTGCGTGTGTGTGTGTGTGTGTGTGTGTGTGTGTGTGTGTGTGTGTGTGGTAGATTGTGATTGTGTGTGTGTGTGTGTGAGTGGGGTGGGGTAGCTGGCGTTTATGTGTATGTGTCTGGTAGATTGTGTGTGTGTGTGTGTGTGTGTGTGGTAGTGTTTATGTGTGTGATTGTGTGGTAGATTGTGTGTGTGTGTGTGTGTGGTAGATTGTGTGTGTGTGTTTGTGTGTGTGTGGTAGATTGTGTTGTGTTTGTTTGTGTGTGTGGTAGATTGTGTGTGTGAGTGTGTGGTAGATTGTGGGTGTTTGTTGTGTAGTAGGTTGTGTGTGTGTGTGTGTGTGTGTGTGTGTGTGTGTGTGTGGTAGATTGTGGGTGTGTGTTACATTGTGTGTGTGTGTGTGTGTGTGTGGTACATTGTGTTTGTGTTTGTGTGTGTGTGTGTGTGGTACGTTGTATGTGTGTGTGTGTGTTTGTGTCTGTGTGTTTGCGGTAGATTGTGTGTGTGTGGTAGATTGTGTTTGTGTGTGTGTGTGTGTGTGTGTGTAGCAGATTGTGTGTGTGTGGTAGATTGTTTGTGTGTGTGTGTGGTAGATTGTTTTTGTGTTTGTGTGCGTGTGCTAGATTGTTTGTTTGTGTGTCTGTGGTAGATTGTCTTTGTGTGTGTGTGTGTGGTAGATTGTCTGTGTGTGTGTGTGTGTGTGTGTGTGTGTTTGTGGTAGATTGTGTGTGTGTGGTAGATTGTGTTTGTTTCAGTGTGTGTGTGGTAGATTATGTTTGTGTGTGTGTGTGTGTGTGTGTGTTACATTCATTTTGTGTGTGTGTGGTAGATGGTGTGTGTGTGTGGAAGATTGTGTGTGTGTTTGTGTGGTAGATTGTGTGTGTGTGGTAGATTGGGTTTGTGTGTGTGTGTGTGGGTGTGGTAGATTGTGTGTGTGTGGTAGATTGGGTTTGTGTGTGTGTGTGGGTGTGGTAGATTGTGTGTGTGTGTCTGTGTGTGCGGTAGATTGTGTGTGTGTGGTCGATTGTGTCTGTGTGTGTGTGTGGGGTTGTTTGTGTCTGTGTGTGTGTTGATTGTGTGTGTGTGTGTGTGTGTGTGTGTGTATGTGTGTGGTAGATTGTTTCTGTGTGTGTGTGTGTGTGGTTGTTTGTGTGTCTGTGTGGTAGATTGTGTTTGTGATTTAGATTGTGTGTGTGTGTGTGTCTGTGTGTCTGTGTGTTGGATTGTGAATGTGTGTATGTGTGTATGTGTAGTAGTTTTTGTGTGTGTATGTGTGTGTGTGGTAGATGGTGTGTGTGTGGTAGATTGTGTGTGTGTGTGTGTGTGTGTGGTAAATTGTGTGTGTGTGTGTGTGTGTGTGTGTGTGGTAGATTGTGTGTGTGTGGTAGATTGTGTTTGTGTGTGTGTGTGTGTTGAAGATTGTGTTTGAATGTGTGTGGTAGTTTGTGTGTGTGTGCTAGATTGTGTGTGTGTGTGTGTGGTAGATCGTCTGTGTGTGGTAGATTGTGTTTCTGTGTGTGTGTGTGGTAGATTGTAAGTGTGTATGTGGTAGATTGTGTGTGTGTGTGTGCGTGTGTCTGTGTGTCTGTGTGGTAGAATGTGTGTTTGTGTGTGAGTTTATCATAGATTTTGTGTGAGTGTGTGTGTGCGTGAGGTAGATTGAGTTTGTATGGTAGATTG
>JANJGN010000016.1:122119154-122124154 GCA_026770705.1 Isurus oxyrinchus | reverse complement strand
ATTGTGTGTGTGTGTGTGAGTGTGTGTGTGTGTGGTAGATTGCGTTTATGTGTGTGTGTGTGTGTGTGTGTGTGTGTGGTAGATTGTGTGTGTGCATGTGTGTGTGGTAGATTGTGTTTATGTTTGTGTGTGTGGTAATAGAGTTTCTGTGTGTGTGTGTGTGGTAGTTTGTGTTTATGTATGTGTGTGCGGTAGATTGTGTGTGTGTGTGTGTGTCTGTGGTAGATTATGTGTGTGTGGTAGATTGTTTGTGTGTGTGTGTGTGGTAGATTGTGTGTGTGAGTGTTTGTCTGTACGTGTGTGGTAGATTTATTGTGAGTGTGTGTGTGTGTGGTAGACTGTGTTTGTGTGTGTGTGTGTGTGTGTGTGTGTTTGGTAGATTGTGTGTATGTGGTTGATTGCGTGTGTCTGTGAGGTAGATTGTGTTTGTGTGTGCGTGGTAGATTTTGTGTGTCTGTGTGTGTAGTAGATTCTGTGTGTGTGTGTGTGTGGTAGATTGTGTGTGTGTGTGTGTGTGTGTGTGTGTGGTAGATTGTGTTTGTGTGTGTGTGTGTGGTAGATTGTGTGTGTGTGTGTGTGTGGTAGATTGTGTGTGTGTGTGTGTGTGTGTGTGTGTGTGTGGTAGATTGTGATTATGTGTGTGTGTGTGTGTGTGTGTGTGTGTCTGTATGGCAGATTGTGTTTATGTGTGTGTGGTAGATTGTGTGTGTGCGTGTGTATGTGGTATATTGTGCTTATGTGTGTTTGTGTGGTATTTGAGTTTCTGTGTGTGTGTGTGTGTGTGTGGTAGATTAAATGTGTGTGTGCGTGTGTGTGTGGTAGATTGAGTGTGTGTGTGTGTGTGTGTGGTAGATTGTGTGTGTGTGGTAGATTGTTTCTGTGTGTGTGTCTGTGGTAGATTGTGTGTGTGAGTGTTTGTGTGTACGTGTGCGGTAGATTTATTGTGAGTGTGTGTGTGTGGTAGACTGTGTTTGTGTGTGTGTGCGTGTGTGTGTGGTAGATTGT
This sequence comes from Isurus oxyrinchus, assembly GCA_026770705.1. Lineage (NCBI taxonomy): Eukaryota > Metazoa > Chordata > Chondrichthyes > Lamniformes > Lamnidae > Isurus > Isurus oxyrinchus. The sequence continues at coordinate 122,123,149 of JANJGN010000016.1, read as the reverse complement.
GTGTGGGTGTGTGTGGTAGGTTGTGCATGTGTGTGTGTGTGGTAGATTGTGTGTGTGTGTGTGTGTGTGTGGTAGATTGTGTGTCTGTTAGATTGTGTGTGTGTGTGTGGTAGATTGTGTCTGTGTGTGTGTGTGTGTGGTACATTATTTGTGTGTGTGTTTGTGTGTGTTTGTGGTAGATTGTGTGAGTGTGTGTGTGTGTGTGTGGGTGTGGTAGATTTTGTGTGTGTGGTAGATTGTGTTTGTGTATGAGTGTGTGTGTGTGTGTGTGTTGGTAGATTGTGTGTATGTCGAAGATTGTTTGTGTGTGTGTGGGTGTGGTAGGTTGTGTGTGTGTTGTTGATTGTGTGTGTTTGTGTGTGTGTGTGTGTGGTAGATTGTGTGTGTATGTGTGTGGTAGATTGTGTTTCTGTGTGTGTGTGGTAGATTGTAAGTGTGTATGTGGTAGATTGTGTGTGTGTGTGTGCGTGTGTCTGTGTGTCTGTGTGCTAGAATGTGTGTTTGTGTGTGAGTTTATCATAGATTTTGTGTGAGTGTGTGTGCGTGTGGTAGATTGAGATTGTATGGTAGATTGTGTGTCTGTGTCTGCGTGTGTGTGTGGTAGATTGTGTGTGTGTGGTAGATAGTGTGTGTGTGTGTGTGTGTGTGTGTGTGTGTGTGTGTTTGATAGATTGTGTGTATGTGGTTGATTGCGTGTGTGTGTGGTAGATTGTGTTTGTGTGTGCGTGGTAGATTGTGTGTGTGTGTGTCTGTGTGTGTGTGGTAGATTGTGTGTGTGTTGTGTGTGTGTGTGTGTGTGGTAGATTATGTGTGTGTGTGTGTGTGTGTGTGTGTGGTAGATTGTGATTGTGTGTGTGTGTGTGGTAGATTATGTGTGTGTGTGTTTGCAGTACATTGTGTGTGTGTGTGTGTGTGTGTGTGTGTGTGTGTGTGTGTTTGTGTGTGTATGTGGTAGATTGCGATTGTGTGTGTGTGTGTGTGTGGTAGATTGTGTTTGTGTATGTGTGTGTGTGTGGTAGATTGTGTGTGTGCGTGTGTGTGTGTGTTAGATTGTGTTTATGTGTGTGTGGTATTTGAGTTTCTGTGTGTTTGTGTGTGGTAGATTGTGTTTATGTATGTGTGTGTGGTAGATTGTGTGTGTGTGTGTGTGTGTGTGTGTGTGTGGTAGATTGTGTGTGTGTGGTAGATTATTTGTGTGTGTGTGTGTGTGGTAGATTGTGTGTGTGAGTGTTTGTGTGTACGTGTGTGGTAGATTTATTGTGAGTGTGTGTGTGGTAGACTGTGTTTGTGTGTGTTTGCGTGTGTGTGTGTTTGGTAGATTGTGTGTATGTGTGTGTGTGTGGTAAATTGTGTGTGTGTGTGTGTGTGTGTGTGTGTGTGTGGTAGATTGTGTTTGTGTCTGTGTGGTAAATTGTGTGCGTGTGTTTGTGTGTGTGTGTGTGTGTGTGTGGAAGAATGTGTTTGTGTGTGTGTGGTAGTTTGTGTGTGTGTGGTAGATTGTGTGTGTGTGTGTGGTAGATTGTCTGTGTGTGGTAGATTGTGTTTCTGTGTGTGTGTGTGGTAGATTGTAAGTGTGTATGTGGTAGATTGTGTGTGTGTGTGTGTGTGCGAGTGTCTGTGTGTCTGTGTGGTAGAATGTGTGTGTGTGTGTGAGTTCATCGTAGAATATGTGTGAGTGTGTGTGTGTGTGTGTGGTAGATTGAGTTTGTATGGTAGATTGTGTGCCTGTGTCTGTGTGTGTGTGTGTGGTAGATTGTGTTTGTGTTTGTGTGGTAGATTGTGTGTGTGTGTTAGATTGTGTGTGTGTGTGTGCAAGTGTGTGTGTTTGATAGATTGTGTGTATGTGGTTGACTGTGTGTGTGTGTGTTGTAGATTGTGTTTGTGTGTGCGTGGTAGATTATGTGTGTGTGTGTGTGTGTGTGTGTGTGTGTGTGTGTGTGTGTGTGTGTGTGTGTGTGGTAGATTGTGTGTGTGTGTGTGTGTGTGTGTGTGTGTGTGTGTGTGTGTGGTAGATTGTGTGTGTGTGTGTGTGTGTGTGGTAGATTGTGTGTGTGTGTGTGTGTGTGTGTGTGGTAGATTGTGTGTGTGTGTGTGTGTGTGTGCGGCAGATTGTGTGGTTGTGTGTGTGTGTGTGTGTGTGTGCGTGTGTGTGTGTGTGTGTGGCAGATTGCGATTGTGTGTGTGTGTGTGTGTGTGGTAGATTGTGTTTATGTGTGTGTGTGTGTGTGTGGTAGATTGTGTGTGTGTGTGTGTGTGTGTGTGTGTGTGTGTGTGTGTGGTAGATTGTGTGTGTGTGTGTGTGTGGTAGAATGTGTTTGTGTGTGTGTGTGTGTGGTAGATTGTGTGTGTGTGTGTGTGTGTGTGTGGTAGATTGTGTGTGTGTGTGTGTGTGTGTGTGTGTGTGTGGTAGATTGTGTGTGTGTGTGTGTGTGGTAGATTGTGTTTGTGTGTGTGTGTGTGGTAGATTGTGTGTGTGTGTGTGTGTGTGTGTGTGTGTGTGTGTGGTAGATTGTGTGTGTGTGTGTGTGTGTGCGTGTGTGTGTGTGTGTGTGTGTGTGTGTGTGTGTGTCTGTGTGCGTGTGTGTGTGTGTGTGTGTGTGTGTGTGTGTGTGTGGTAGATTGCGATTGTGTGTGTGTGTGTGAGTGTGTGTGTGTGTGGTAGATTGCATTTATGTGTGTGTGTGTGTGTGTGTGTGTGTGGTAGATTGTGTGTGTGCATGTGTGTGTGGTAGATTGTGTTTATGTTTGTGTGTGTGGTAATAGAGTTTCTGTGTGTGTGTGTGTGGTAGTTTGTGTTTATGTATGTGTGTGTGGTAGATTGTGTGTGTGTGTGTGTGTCTGTGGTAGATTATGTGTGTGTGGTAGATTGTTTGTGTGTGTGTGTGTGGTAGATTGTGTGTGTGAGTGTTTGTCTGTACGTGTGTGGTAGATTTATTGTGAGTGTGTGTGTGTGTGGTAGACTGTGTTTGTGTGTGTGTGCGTGTGTGTGTGTTTGGTAGATTGTGTGTATGTGGTTGATTGCGTGTGTCTGTGAGGTAGATTGTGTTTGTGTGTGCGTGGTAGATTTTGTGTGTCTGTGTGTGTAGTAGATTCTGTGTGCGTGTGTGTGTGGTAGATTGTGTGTGTGTGTGTGTGTGTGTGTGTGTGTGTTTGTGGTAGATTGTGTTTGTGTGTGTGTGTGTGGTAGATTGTGTGTGTGTGTGTGTGTGGTAGATTGTGTGTGTGTGTGTGTGTGTGTGTGGTAGATTGTGATTATGTGTGTGTGTGTGTGTGTGTGTCTGTATGGCAGATTGTGTTTATGTGTGTGTGGTAGATTGTGTGTGTGCGTGTGTATGTGGTATATTGTGCTTATGTGTGTTTGTGTGGTATTTGAGTTTCTGTGTGTGTGTGCGTGTGGTAGATTAAATGTGTGTGTGCGTGTGTGTGTGGTAGATTGAGTGTGTGTGTGTGTGTGTGTGTGGTAGATTGTGTGTGTGTGGTAGATTGTTTCTGTGTGTGTGTCTGTGGTAGATTGTGTGTGTGAGTGTTTGTGTGTACGTGTGCGGTAGATTTATTGTGAGTGTGTGTGTGTGGTAGACTGTGTTTGTGTGTGTGTGCGTGTGTGTGTGGTAGATTGTGTGTGGGTGTGTGTGGTAGGGTGTGCATGTGTGTGTGTGTGGTAGATTGTGTGTGTGTGTGTGTGTGTGTGGTAGATTGTGTGTCTGTTAGATTGTGTGTGTGTGTGGTAGATTGTGTCTGTGTGTGTGTGTGTGGTACATTATTTGTGTGTGTGTTTGTGTGTGTTTGTGGTAGATTGTGTGAGTGTGTGTGTGTGTGTGTGGGTGTGGTAGACTTTGTGTGTGTGGTAGATTGTGTTTGTGTATGAGTGTGTGTGTGTGTGTGTGTTGGTAGATTGTGTGTATGTCGAAGATTGTTTGTGTGTGTGTGGGTGTGGTAGATTGTGTGTGTGTTGTTGATTGTGTGTGTTTGTGTGTGTGTGTGTGTGTGTGGTAGAT
>JANJGN010000016.1:122099154-122101654 GCA_026770705.1 Isurus oxyrinchus | reverse complement strand
GTGTGTGGTAGTGTTTATGTGTGTGATTGTGTGGTAGATTGTGTGTGTGTGTATGTGGTAGATTGTGTGTGTGTGTTTGTGTGTGTGTGGTAGATTGTGTTGTGTTTGTTTGTGTGTGTGGTAGATTGTGTGTGTGAGTGTGTGGTAGATTGTGGGTGTTTGTTGTGTAGTAGGTTGTGTGTGTGTGTGTGTGTGTGTGTGTGTGTGGTAGATTGTGTGTGTGTGTTACATTGTGTGTGTGTGTGTGTGTGTGTGGTACTTTGTGTTTGTGTTTGTGTGTGTGTGTGTGTGGTACGTTGTATGTGTGTGCGTGTGTTTGTGTCTGTGTGTTTGCGGTAAATTGTGTGTGTGTGGTAGATTGTGTTTGTGTGTGTGTGTGTGTGTGTGTGTGTGTGTAGCAGATTGTGTGTGTGTGGTAGATTGTTTGTGTGTGTGTGTGGTAGATTGTTTTTGTGTTTGTGTGCGTGTGCTAGATTGTTTGTTTGTGTGTCTGTGGTAGATTGTCTTTGTGTGTGTGTGTGTGGTAGATTGTGTTTGTTTCAGTGTGTGTGTGGTAGATTATGTTTGTGTGTGTGAGTGTGTGTGTGTTACATTCATTTTGTGTGTGTGTGGTTGATTGTGTGTGTGTGTGGAAGATTGTGTGTGTGTATGTGTGGTAGATTGTGTGTGTGTGGTAGATTGGGTTTGTGTGTGTGTGTGTGGGTGTGGTAGATTGTGTGTGTGTGGTAGATTGGGTTTGTGTGTGTGTGTGGGTGTGGTAGATTGTGTGTGTGTGTCTGTGTGTGTGGTAGATTGTGTGTGTGAAGTCGATTGTGTCTGTGTGTGTGTGTGGGGTTGTTTGTGTCTGTGTGTGTGGTAGATTGTGTGTGTGTGTGTGTGTGTGTGTGTGTACGTGTGTGGTAGATTGTTTCTGTGTGTGTGCGTGTGTGGTTGTTTGTGTGTCTGTGTGGTAGATTGTGTTTGTGATTTAGATTGTGTGTGTGTGTGTCTGTGTGACTGAGTGTTGGATTGTGAAAGTGTGTATGTGTGTATGTGTAGTAGTTTTTGTGTGTGTATGTGTGTGTGTGGTAGATTGTGTGTGTGTGGTAGATTGTGTGTGTGTGTGTGTGTGGTAGATTGTGTTTATGTGTGTGTGTGTGTGTGTGGTAGATTGTGTGTGTGCATGTGTGTGTGTGGTAGATTGTGTTTATGTGTGAGTGTGTGGTATTAGAGTTTCTGTGTGTGTGTGTGGTAGTTTGTGTTTATGTATGTGTGTGTGGTAGATTGTGTGTGTGTGTGTGTGTGTCTGTGGTAGATTATGTGTGTGTGGTAGATTGTTTGTGTGTGTGTGTGTGTGTGTGTGGTAGATTGTGTGTGTGAGTGTTTGTCTGTACGTGTGTGGTAGATTTACTGTGAGTGTGTGTGTGTGGTAGACTGTGTTTGTGTGTGTGTGCGTGTGTGTGTGTTTGGTAGATTGTGTGTATGTGGTTGATTGCGTGTGTCTGTGAGGTAGATTGTGTTTGTGTGTGCATGGTAGATTTTGTGTGTCTGTGTCTGTGTGTGTGTGGTAGATTCTGCGTGTGTGTGTGTGTGTGTGTGGTAGATTGTGTGTGTGTGTGTGTGTGTGGTAGATTGTGTGTGTGTGTGTGTTTGTGTGTGTGTGTGTGTGTGCGTGGTAGATTGTGTTTGTGTGTGTGTGTGTGTGGTAGATTGTGTGTGTGTGTGTGTGTGTGTGGTAGCTTGTGTGTGTGTGTGTGTGTGTGTGTGTTTGTGTGTGTGTGTGTGGTAGATTGTGATTGTGTGTGTGTGTGTGTGTCTGTATGGCAGATTGTGTTTATGTGTGTGTGTGGTAGATTGTGTGTGTGCGTGTGTGTGTGGTAGATTGTGCTTATGTGTGTTTGTGTGGTATTTGAGTTTCTGTGTGTGTGTGTGTGTGTGGTAGATTATGTGTGTGTGTGCGTGAGTCTGTGGTAGATTGTGTGTGTGTGTGTGTGTGTGGTAGATTGTGTGTGTGTGGTAGATTGTTTCTGTGTGTGTGTCTGTGGTAGATTGTGTGTGAGTGTTTGGGTGTACTTGTGCGGTAGATTTATTGTGAGTGTGTGTGTGTGGTAGACTGTGTTTCTGTGTGTGTGCGTGTGTGTGTGTGGTAGATTGTGTGTGGGTGTGTGTGGCAGGTTGTGCGTTTATGTGTGTGTGGCAGATTGTGTGTGTGTGTGTGTGTGTGTGTGTGGTAGATTGTGTGTGTGTTAGATTGTGTGTGTGTGTGTGTGGTAGATTGTGTCTGTGTGTGTGTGTGTGTGTGTGTTACATTATTTGTGTGTGTGTTTGTGTGTGTTTGTGGTAGATTGTGTGAGTGTGTGTGTGTGTGTGTGGGTGTGGTAGATTTTGTGTGTGTGTGGTAGATTGTGTTTGTGTATGAGTGTGTGTGTGTGTGTGTGTTGGTAGATTGTGTTTATGTCGAAGATTGTTTGTGTGTGTGTGTGGGTGTGGTAGATTGTGTGTGTGTTGTTGATTGTGTGTG
>JANJGN010000016.1:122079154-122084154 GCA_026770705.1 Isurus oxyrinchus | reverse complement strand
GTGTGGGACATAGTTTGTGTGTGCGTGTGTGGCAGATTGTGTTTGTGTGAGTGTGTGTGGTAGATTGTGTGTGTGTGTGTGTGTTTGTGGTAGATTGTTTGTGTGTGGTAGATTGTGTCTGTGTGTGTGTGAGTGGGAGATTGTGTCTGTGTGGTAGATTGTGTTTGTGTGTGTGTGCGTGTGTGTGTGGTAGATTCTGTTTGTGTGTGTGTGGTAGATTGTGTGTGTGTGTGTGTGTGTGGTAGATTGTTTGTGTGTGTGTGTGTTTGTGCTGGATTGTTTGTGTGTGGTAGATTGTGTTTGTGTGTGTGTGAGTGGGGGATTGTGTCTGTGTGGTAGATTGTGTTTGTGTGTGTGTGCGTGTGTGTGTGGTAGATTCTGTTTGTGTGTGTGTGGTAGATTGTGTGTGTGTGTGTGTGATAGATTGTGTGTGTGTGTGTGTGTGTGTGGTAGATTGTGTGCGTATGGTAGATTGTGATTGTGGGTGTGTGTCTGTGTGTGTGGTAGATTGTGTGTGTGTGGTTGATTGTGTTAGTGTATGTGTGTGTGTGTGTGTGTGTGTGTGTGTGTGTGTGTGTGTGTGTGTGTGTGGTAGATTGTGTGTGTGTGTGTGTGTGGTGGATTGTGTGTGTGTGGTCGATTGTGTGTGTGTGTGAGTGGTTGTTTGTGTGTGTGTGTGTGTGTGTGTGGAGGATTGTGTATGTGTGTGTGTGTCTGTGTGTGTGGCTGATTTGTTGAGTGTGTGTGTGTGTGTGTGGTAGATTGTGTATGTGTGGTAGATTGTGTTTATGTGAGTGGTAGATTGTGTGTGTGTGTGTGCGTGGTAGATTGTGTTTTTGTATGTGTGTGTGTAGTAGATTGTGTGTGTGTGTGGTAGATTGTGTATGTGTATGTGTATGTGTGGTTGATTGCGTTTGTGTGTGTGTGTGGTAGATTGTGTGCTTGTGTGTGTGTGTGTGTGTGTGTGTGTGTGTGTGTGTGTGTGTGTTTGTGTGTGTGTGTGTGTGTGGTAGATTGTGTTTGTGTGTGTGTGGTAGATTGTGTGTTTGTGGTAGATTGTGTGTGTGTGTGTGGTAGATAGTCTGTGTGCGGTAGATCGTGCTTCTGTGTGTGTGTGTGTGTGTGTGTGTGTGGTAGATTGTTTGTGTGTGTGTGTGGTAGATTTTGTGTGTGTGTGCGTGTGTGTGTGGTAGATTGTGTGTGTGTGTGTGTGTGTGTGTGTGTGGTAGAATGTGTGTGTGTGGTAGATTGTTTCTGTGTGTGTCTGTGGTAGATTGTGTGTGTGAGTGTTTGTGTGTACGTGTGCGGTAGATTTATTGTGAGTGTGTGTGCGTGGTAGACTGTGTTTGTGTGTGTGTGTGTTTGTGTGTGTGTGTGTGTGTGTGTGTGGTAGATTGTGTGTGGGTGTGTGTGGTAGGTTGTGCGTGTGTGTGTGTGTGTGGCAGATTGTCTGTGTCTGTGTGTGTGTGTGTGTGTGTGTGTGTGTGTGTGGTAGATTGTGTGTGTGTTAGATTGTGTGTGTGTGTGGTAGATTGTGTCTGTGTGTGTGTGTGTGTGTGTGGTACATTATTTGTGTGTGTGTTTGTGGTAGATTGTGTGAGTGTGTGTGTGTGTGTGGGTGTGGTAGATTTTGTGTGTGTGTGGTAGATTGTGTTTGTGTATGAGTGTGTGTGTGTGTGTGTTGGTAGATTGTGTGTATGTCAAAGATTGTTTGTGTGTGTGTGTGGATGTGGTAGATTGTGTGTGTGTTGTTGATTGTGTGTGTTTGTGTGTGTGTGTGTGGTAGATTGTGTGTGTATGTGTGTGGTAGATTGTGTTTCTGTGTGTGTGTGTGTGCTAGATTGTGTGTGTGTGTGCTAGATTGTGTTTGTGTGTGTGTGTGTGTGGTAGATTGTGTGTGTCTGTGTGTATTTGTGGTAGATTGTGTGTGTGTGGGACATAGTTTTTGTGTGCGTGTGTGGCAGATTGTGTTTGTGTGAGTGTGTGTGGTAGATTGTGTGTGTGTGTGTGTGTTTGTGGTAGATTGTTTGTGTGTGGTAGATTGTGTCTGTGTGTGTGTGAGTGGGAGATTGTGTCTGTGTGGTAGATTGTGTTTGTGTGTGTGTGCGTGTGTGTGTGGTAGATTCTGTTTGTGTGTGTGTGGTAGATTGTGTGTGAGTGTGTGTGTGTGGTAGATTGTTTGTGTGTGTGTGTGTTTGTGGTAGATTGTTTGTGTGTGGTAGATTGTGTTTGTGTGTGTGTGAGTGGGGGATTGTGTCTGTGTGGTAGATTGTGTTTGTGTGTGTGTGCGTGTGTGTGTGGTAGATTCTGTTTGTGTGTGTGTGGTAGATTGTGTGTGTGTGTGTGTGATAGATTGTGTGTGTGTGTGTGTGTGTGTGTGTGGTAGATTGTGTGCGTATGGTAGATTGTGATTGTGGGTGTGTGTCTGTGTGTGTGGTAGATTGTGTGTGTGTGGTTGATTGTGTTAGTGTATGTGTGTGTGTGTGTGTGTGTGTGTGTGTGTGTGTGTGTGTGGTAGATTGTGTGTGTGTGTGTGTGTGTGGTAGATTGTGTGTGTGGTCGATTGTGTGTGTGTGTGAGTGGTTGTTTGTGTGTGTGTGTGTGTGTGTGGAGGATTGTGTATGTGTGTGTGTGTCTGTGTGTGTGGCTGATTTGTTGAGTGTGTGTGTGTGTGTGTGGTAGATTGTGTATTAGTTTGTGTGTGTGTGCGTGGTAGATTGTGAGTGTGTGTGTGTGGTAGATTGTGTGTGTGTTACATTGTGTGTGTGTGTGTGTGTGTGTGTGTGTGTGTGTGTGTGGTACATTGTGTCTGCGTTTGTGTGTGTGTGTGTGTGTGTGGTACGTTGTATGTGTGTGTTTGTTTGTGTCTTTGTGTTTGCAGTAGATTGTGTGTGTGTGGTAGATTGTGTTCGTGTGTGCGTGGTAGATTGTGTGTGTGTGTGTCTGTGTGTGTGTGGTAGATTGTGTGTGTGTTGTGTGTGTGTGTGTGTGGTAGATTGTGTGTGTGTGTGTGTGTGTGTGGTAGATTGTGATTGTGTGTGTGTGTGTGGTAGATTGTGTGTGTGTGTGTATGCGGTAGATTGTGTGCGTGTGTGTGTGTGTGTGTGTGTGTGTGCGTGTGTGCGTGTTTGTGTGTGTGTGTGGCAGATTGCGATTGTGTGTGTGTGTGTGTGTGTGCGGTAGATTGTGTTTGTGTGTGTGTGTGTGTGGTAGATTGTGTGTGTGTGTGTGTGTGTGTGTTAGATTGTGTTTATGTGTGAGTGTGTGGTATTTGAGTTTCTGTGTGTTTGTGTGTCATAGATTGTGTTTATGTATGTGTGTGTGGTAGATTGTGTGTGTGTGTGTGTGTGTGTGTGTGTGTGTGTGTGGTAGATTGTGTGTGTGTGGTAGATTGTTTGTGTGTGTGTGTGTGTGTGTGGTAGATTGTGTGTGTGAGTGTTTGTGTGTACGTGTGTGGTAGATTTATTGTGAGTGTGTGTGTGGTAGACTGTGTTTGTGTGTGTTTGCGTGTGTGTGTGTTTGGTAGATTGTGTGTATGTGTGTGTGTGTGGTAAATTATGTGTGTGTGTGTGTGTGAGTGTGTGGTAGATTGTGTTTGTGTTTGTGTGGTAGATTGTGTGTGTGTGGTAGATTGTGTCTGTGTGTGCGTGTGTGTGTGTTTGATAGATTGTGTGTATGTGGTTGATTGCGTGTGTGTGTGGTAGATTGTGTGTGTGTGTGTGTGTTTGTGTGTGTGGTAGATTGTGTGTGTGTGTGTGTGTGTGTGTGTGGTAGATTGTGTTTGTGTGTGTGTGTGTGTGGTAGATTGTGTGTGTGTGTGTGTGTGTGTGTGTGTATGTGTGTGTGTGTGTGTGTGTGCGGTAGATTGTGTGTGTGTGTGTGTGTGTGTGTGTGCGTGTGTGTGTGTGTGTGTGGTAGATTGTGATTGTGTGTGTGTGTGTGTGTGTGTGTGTGGTAGATTGCGTTTATGTGTGTGTGTGTGGTAGATTGTGAGTGCATGTGTGTGTGTGGTAGATTGTGTTTATGTGTGTGTGTGTGGTATTACAGTTTCTGTATGTGTGTGTGTGGTAGTTTGTGTTTATGTATGTGTGTGTGGTAGATTGTGTGTGTGTGTGTGTGTGTCTGTGGTAGATTATGTGTGTGTGGTAGATTGTTTGTGTGTGTGTGTGTGTCTGGTAGATTGTGTGTATGTGGTTGATTGTGTGTGTCTGTGAGGTAGATTGTGTTTGTGTGTGCGTGGTAGATTTTGTGTGTCTGTGTCTGTGTGTGTAGTAGATTCTGTGTGTGTGTGTGTGTGGTAGATTGTGTGTGTGTGTGTGGTACATTGTGTTTGTGTGTGTGTGTGTGTGGTAGATTGCGTGTGTGTGTGTGTGTGTGTGTGTGTGTGTGTGGTAGATTGTGTGTGTGTGTGTGTGTGTGTGTGTGTGTGTGTGTGTGTGTGTGTGTGGTAGATTGTGATTGTGTGTGTGTGTGTCTGTATCGCAGATTGTGTTTATGTGTGTGTGTGGTAGATTGTGTGTGTGCGTGTGTATGTGGTAGATTGTGCTTATGTGTGTTTGTGTGGTATTTGAGTTTCTGTGTGTGTGTGTGTGTGTGTGTGGTAGATTATGTGTGTGTGTGCGTGTGTGTGTGGTAGATTGAGTGTGTGTGTCTGTGTGTGTGTGTGGTAGATTGTTTGTGTGTGCTAGATTGTTTCTGTGTAGTGTCTGTGGTAGATTGTGTGTGTGAGTGTTTGTGTGTATGTGTGCGGTAGATTTATTGTGAGTGTGTGTGTGTGGTAGACTGTGTTTGTGTGTGTGTGCGTGTGTGTGTGTGGTAGATTGTGTGTGGGTGTGTGTGGTAGGTTGTGAGTGTGTGTGTGTGTGGCAGATTGTGTGTGTGTGTGTGTGCGGTAGATTGTGTGTGTGTTAGATTGGGTGTGTGTGTGTGTGGTAGATTGTGTCTGTGTGTGTGTGTGTGGTACATTATTTGTGTGTGTGTGTGTGTGTGTGTGTTTGTGG
>JANJGN010000016.1:122059154-122074154 GCA_026770705.1 Isurus oxyrinchus | reverse complement strand
TTGTGTTTGCAGTAGATTGTGTGTGTGTGGTAGATTGTGTTCGTGTGTGCGTGGTAGATTGTGTGTGTGTGTGTCTGTGTGTGTGTGGTAGATTGTGTGTGTGTTGTGTGTGTGTGTGTGTGGTAGATTGTGTGTGTGTGTGTGTGTGTGTGTGGTAGATTGTGATTGTGTGTGTGTGTGTGGTAGATTGTGTGTGTGTGTGTGTGTATGTGGTAGATTGTGTGTGTGTGTGTGTGTGTGCGTGTGTGCGTGTTTGGTGTGTGTGTGTGGCAGATTGCGATTGTGTGTGTGTGTGTGTGTGTGCGGTAGATTGTGTTTGTGTGTGTGTGTGTGTGGTAGATTGTGTGTGTGTGTGTGTGTGTGTGTGTGTTAGATTGTGTTTATGTGTGAGTGTGTGGTATTTGAGTTTCTGTGTGTTTGTGTGTCATAGATTGTGTTTATGTATGTGTGTGTGGTAGATTGTTTGTGTGTGTGTGTGTGTGTGGTAGATTGTGTGTGTGAGTGTTTGTGTGTACGTGTGTGGTAGATTTATTGTGAGTGTGTGTGTGGTAGACTGTGTTTGTGTGTGTTTGCGTGTGTGTGTGTTTGGTAGATTGTGTGTATGTGTGTGTGTGTGTGGTAAATTATGTGTGTGTGTGTGTGTGAGTGTGTGGTAGATTGTGTTTGTGTTTGTGTGGTAGATTGTGTGTGTGTGGTAGATTGTGTCTGTGTGTGCGTGTGTGTGTGTTTGATAGATTGTGTGTATGTGGTTGATTGCGTGTGTGTGTGGTAGATTGTGTGTGTGTGTGTGTTTGTGTGTGTGGTAGATTGTGTGTGTGTGTGTGTGTGTGTGTGTGTGTGGTAGATTGTGTTTGTGTGTGTGTGTGTGTGGTAGATTGTGTGTGTGTGTGTGTGTGTGTGTGTGTGTGTGTGCGGTAGATTGTGTGTGTGTGTGTGTGTGTGTGTGCGTGTGTGTGTGTGTGTGTGGTAGATTGCGATTGTGTGTGTGTGTGTGTGTGTGTGTGGTAGATTGCGTTTATGTGTGTGTGTGTGTGTGTGTGGTAGATTGTGTGTGTGCATGTGTGTGTGTGGTAGATTGTGTTTATGTGTGTGTTTGTGGTATTACAGTTTCTGTATGTGTGTGTGTGGTAGTTTGTGTTTATGTATGTGTGTGTGGTAGATTGTGTGTGTGTGTGTGTGTGTCTGTGGTAGATTGTGTGTGTGTGGTAGATTGTTTGTGTGTGTGTGTGTCTGGTAGATTGTGTGTATGTGGTTGATTGTGTGTGTCTGTGAGGTAGTTTGTGTTTGTGTGTGCGTGGTAGATTTTGTGTGTCTGTGTCTGTGTGTGTAGTAGATTCTGTGTGTGTGTGTGTGTGTGTGGTAGATTGTGTGTGTGTGTGTGTGTGGTAGATTGTGTTTGTGTGTGTGTGTGTGTGGTAGATTGTGTGTGTGTGTGTGTGTGTGTGTGGTAGATTGTGTGTGTGTGTGTGTGTGTGTGTGTGTGTGTGTGTGTGTGTGTGTGTGGTAGATTGTGACTGTGTGTGTGTGTGTCTGTATCGCAGATTGTGTTTATGTGTGTGTGTGGTAGATTGTGTGTGTGTGTGTGTATGTGGTAGATTGTGCTTATGTGTGTTTGTGTGGTATTTGAGTTTCTGTGTGTGTGTGTGTGTGTGTGGTAGATTATGTGTGTGTGTGCGTGTGTGTGTGGTAGATTGAGTGTGTGTGTGTGTGTGTGTGTGGTAGATTGTGTGTGTGTGCTAGATTGTTTCTGTGTAGTGTCTGTGGTAGATTGTGTGTGTGAGTGTTTGTGTGTATGTGTGCGGTAGATTTATTGTGAGTGTGTGTGTGTGGTAGACTGTGTTTGTGTGTGTGTGCGTGTGTGTGTGTGGTAGATTGTGTGTGGGTGTGTGTGGTAGGTTGTGAGTGTGTGTGTGTGTGGCAGATTGTGTGTGTGTGTGTGTGCGGTAGATTGTGTGTGTGTTAGATTGGGTGTGTGTGTGTGTGGTAGATTGTGTCTGTGTGTGTGTGTGTGGTACATTATTTGTGTGTGTGTGTGTGTGTGTGTGTGTGTGTGTTTGTGGAAGATTGTGTGAGTGAGTGTGTGTGTGTGTGTGTGGGTGTGGTAGATTTTGTGTGTGTGTGGTATTTTGTGTTTGTGTATGAGTGTGTGTGTGTGTGTGTTGGTAGATTGTGTGTATGTCGAAGATTGTTTGTGTGTGTGTGTGGGTGTGGTAGATTGTGTGTGTGTTGTTGATTGTGTGTGTTTGTGTGTGTGTGTGTGGTAGATTGTGTGTGTATGTGTGTGGTAGATTGTGTGAGTGTGTGTGCGTGTGTCTGTGTGTCTGTGTGCTAGAATGTGTGTTTGTGTGTGAGTTTATCATAGATTTTGTGTGAGTGTGTGTGTGCGTGTGGTAGATTGAGTTTGTATGGTAGATTGTGTGCCTGTGTCTGCGTGTGTGTGTGGTAGATTGTGTGTGTGTGGTAGATAGTGTGTGTGTGTGTTTGATAGATTGTGTGTGTGTGTGTGTGTGTGTGTGTGTGGTAGATTGTGTGCGTATGGTAGATTGTGATTGTGGGTGTGTGTCTGTGTGTGTGGTAGATTGTGTGTGTGTGGTTGATTGTGTTAGTGTATGTGTGTGTGTGTGTGTGTGTGTGTGTGTGTGTGTGTGTGTGTGTGTGTGGTAGATTGTGTGTGTGTGTGTGTGTGTGGTAGATTGTGTGTGTGTGGTCGATTGTGTGTGTTTGTGTGTGTGTGTGTGTGTGTGTGGAGGATTGTGTATGTGTGTGTGTGTCTGTGTGTGTGGCTGATTTGTTGAGTGTGTGTGTGTGTGTGTGGTAGATTGTGTATTAGTTTGTGTGTGTGTGCGTGGTAGATTGTGAGTGTGTGTGTGTGGTAGATTGTGTGTGTGTGTGTTACATTGTGTGTGTGTGTGTGTGTGTGTGTGTGTGTGTGTGTGTGTGTGTGTGGTACATTGTGTCTGCGTTTGTGTGTGTGTGTGTGTGTGTGGAACGTTGTATGTGTGTGTGTGTTTGTGTCTTTGTGTTTGCAGTAGATTGTGTGTGTGTGGTAGATTGTGTTCGTGTGTGCGTGGTAGATTGTGTGTGTGTGTGTCTGTGTGTGTGTGGTAGATTGTGTGTGTGTTGTGTGTGTGTGTGTGTGGTAGATTGTGTGTGTGTGTGTGTGTGTGTGTGGTAGATTGTGATTGTGTGTGTGTGTGTGGTAGATTGTGTGTGTGTGTGTGTGTATGTGGTAGATTGTGTGTGTGTGTGTGTGTGTGTGTGCGTGTGTGCGTGTTTGTGTGTGTGTGTGGCAGATTGCGATTGTGTGTGTGTGTGTGTGTGTGTGCGGTAGATTGTGTTTGTGTGTGTGTGTGTGTGGTAGATTGTGTGTGTGTGTGTGTGTGTGTGTGTGTGTGTTAGATTGTGTTTATGTGTGAGTGTGTGGTATTTGAGTTTCTGTGTGTTTGTGTGTCATAGATTGTGTTTATGTATGTGTGTGTGGTAGATTGTGTGTGTGTGTGTGTGTGTGTGTGTGGTAGATTGTGTGTGTGTGGTAGATTGTTTGTGTGTGTGTGTGTGTGTGTGGTAGATTGTGTGTGTGAGTGTTTGTGTGTACGTGTGTGGTAGATTTATTGTGAGTGTGTGTGTGGTAGACTGTGTTTGTGTGTGTTTGCGTGTGTGTGTGTTTGGTAGATTGTGTGTATGTGTGTGTGTGTGGTAAATTATGTGTGTGTGTGTGTGTGAGTGTGTGGTAGATTGTGTTTGTGTTTGTGTGGTAGATTGTGTGTGTGTGGTAGATTGTGTCTGTGTGTGCGTGTGTGTGTGTTTGATAGATTGTGTGTATGTGGTTGATTGCGTGTGTGTGTGGTAGATTGTGTGTGTGTGTGTGTTTGTGTGTGTGGTAGATTGTGTGTGTGTGTGTGTGTGTGTGTGTGTGGTAGATTGTGTTTGTGTGTGTGTGTGTGTGGTAGATTGTGTGTGTGTGTGTGTGTGTGTGTGTGTGTGTGTGTGCGGTAGATTGTGTGTGTGTGTGTGTGTGTGTGCGTGTGTGTGTGTGTGTGTGGTAGATTGCGATTGTGTGTGTGTGTGTGTGTGTGTGTGGTAGATTGCGTTTATGTGTGTGTGTGTGTGTGTGGTAGATTGTGTGTGTGCATGTGTGTGTGTGGTAGATTGTGTTTATGTGTGTGTGTGTGGTATTACAGTTTCTGTATGTGTGTGTGTGGTAGTTTGTGTTTATGTATGTGTGTGAGGTAGATTGTGTGTGTGTGTGTGTGTGTCTGTGGTAGATTATGTGTGTGTGGTAGATTGTTTGTGTGTGTGTGTGTGTCTGGTAGATTGTGTGTATGTGGTTGATTGTGTGTGTCTGTGAGGTAGTTTGTGTTTATGTGTGCGTGGTAGATTTTGTGTGTCTGTGTCTGTGTGTGTAGTAGATTCTGTGTGTGTGTGTGTGTGTGGTAGATTGTGTGTGTGTGTGTGTGTGGTAGATTGTGTTTGTGTGTGTGTGTGTGTGGTAGATTGTGTGTGTGTGTGTGTGTGTGTGGTAGATTGTGTGTGTGTGTGTGTGTGTGTGTGTGTGTGTGTGTGGTAGATTGTGATTGTGTGTGTGTGTGTCTGTATCGCAGATTGTGTTTATGTGTGTGTGTGGTAGATTGTGTGTGTGCGTGTGTATGTGGTAGATTGTGCTTATGTGTGTTTGTGTGGTATTTGAGTTTCTGTGTGTGTGTGTGTGTGTGTGGTAGATTATGTGTGTGTGTGCGTGTGTGTGTGGTAGATTGAGTGTGTGTGTGTGTGTGTGTGTGGTAGATTGTGTGTGTGTGCTAGATTGTTTCTGTGTAGTGTCTGTGGTAGATTGTGTGTGTGAGTGTTTGTGTGTATGTGTGCGGTAGATTTATTGTGAGTGTGTGTGTGTGGTAGACTGTGTTTGTGTGTGTGTGCGTGTGTGTGTGTGGTAGATTGTGTGTGGGTGTGTGTGGTAGGTTGTGAGTGTGTGTGTGTGTGGCAGATTGTGTGTGTGTGTGTGTGCGGTAGATTGTGTGTGTGTTAGATTGGGTGTGTGTGTGTGTGGTAGATTGTGTCTGTGTGTGTGTGTGTGTGGTACATTATTTGTGTGTGTGTGTGTGTGTGTTTGTGTGTTTGTGGTAGATTGTGTGAGTGAGTGTGTGTGTGTGTGTGTGGGTGTGGTAGATTTTGTGTGTGTGTGGTAGATTGTGTTTGTGTATGAGTGTGTGTGTGTGTGTGTTGGTAGATTGTGTGTATGTCGAAGATTGTTTGTGTGTGTGTGTGGGTGTGGTAGATTGTGTGTGTGTTGTTGATTGTGTGTGTTTGTGTGTGTGTGTGTGGTAGATTGTGTGTGTATGTGTGTGGTAGATTGTGTTTCTGTGTGTGTGTGTGGTAGATTGTAAGTGTGTATGTGGTAGATTGTGTGAGTGTGTGTGCGTGTGTCTGTGTGTCTGTGTGCTAGAATGTGTGTTTGTGTGTGAGTTTATCATAGATTTTGTGTGAGTGTGTGTGTGCGTGTGGTAGATTGAGTTTGTATGGTAGATTGTGTGCCTGTGTCTGCGTGTGTGTGTGGTAGATTGTGTGTGTGTGGTAGATAGTGTGTGTGTGTGTTTGATAGATTGTGTGTATGTGGTTGATTGCGTGTGTGTGTGTGGTAGATTGTGTTTGTGTGTGCGTGGTAGATTGTGTGTGTGTGTGTCTGTGTGTGTGTGGTAGATTGTGTGTGTGTTGTGTGTGTGTGTGTGTGTGTGATAGATTGTGTGTGTCTGTGTGTGTGTGTGTGGTAGATTGTGATTGTGTGTGTGTGTGTGGTAGATTGTGTGTGTGTGTGTATGCGGTAGATTGTGTGTGTGTGTGTGTGTGTGTGTGTGTGTGTGCGTGTTTGTGTGTGTGTGTGGTAGATTGCGATTGTGTGTGTGTGTGTGTGTGTGTGTGTGTGTGTGGTAGATTGTGTTTGTGTATGTGTGTGTGTGTGGTAGATTGTGTGTGTGCATGTGTGTGTGTGTTAGATTGTGTTTATGTGTGTGTGTGTGGTATTTGAGTTTCTGTGTGTTTGTGTGTGGTAGATTGTGTTTATGTATGTGTGTGTGGTAGATTATGTGTGTGTGTGTGTGTGTGTGTGTGTGTGTGTGTGTGTGTGTGTGGTAGATTGTGTGTGTGTGTGTCTGTGTGTGTGTGGTAGATTGTGTGTGTGTTGTGTGTGTGTGTGTGTGTGTGTGTGATAGATTGTGTGTGTGTGTGTGTGTGTGTGTGTGTGTGGTAGATTGTGATTGTGTGTGTGTGTGTGGTAGATTGTGTGTGTGTGTGTATGCGGTAGATTGTGTGTGTGTGTGTGTGTGTGTGTGTGTGTGTGTGTGTGTGTGTGTGTGTGTGTGTGCGTGTTTGTGTGTGTGTGTGTTAGATTGCGATTGTGTGTGTGTGTGTGTGTGTGTGTGTGTGGTAGATTGTGTTTGTGTATGTGTGTGTGTGTGGTAGATTGTGTGTGTGCATGTGTGTGTGTGTTAGATTGTGTTTATGTGTGTGTGTGTGATATTTGAGTTTCTGTGTGTTTGTGTGTGGTAGATTGTGTTTATGTATGTGTGTGTGGTAGATTATGTGTGTGTGTGTGTGTGTGTGTGTGTGTGTGTGTGGTAGATTGTGTGTGTGTGGTAGATCGTGTGTGTGTGTGTGTGTGTGGTAGATTGTGTGTGTGAGTGTTTGTGTGTACGTGTGTGGTAGATTTATTGTGAGTGTGTGTGTGGTAGACTGTGTTTGTGTGTGTTTGTGTGTGTGTGTGTTTGGTAGATTGTGTGTATGTGTGTGTGTGGTAAATTGTGTGTGTGTGTGTGTGTGTGTGTGTGTGTGTGTGTGTGTGTGTGTGTGTGTGTGTGTGAGTGTGTGGTAGATTGTGTTTGTGTCTGTGTGGTAAATTGTGTGCGTGTGTTTGTGTGTGTGAGTCTGTGTGTGTGTGTGTGTGTGTGTGTGTGTGTGTGTGGAAGAATGTGTTTGTGTGTGTGTGGTAGTTTGTGTGTGTGTGGTAGATTGTGCGTGTGTGTGTGGTAGATTGTCTGTGTATGGTAGATTGTGTTTCTGTGTGTGTCTGTGGTAGATTGTAAGTGTGTATGTGGTAGATTGTGTGTGTGTGTGTGTGCGTGTGTCTGTGTGTCTGTGTGGTAGAATGTGTGTTTGTGAGTGAGTTTATCATAGATTTTGTGTGAGTGTGTGTGTGTGCGTGTGGTAGATTGAGTTTGTATGGTAGATTGTGTGCCTGTGTCTGTGTGTGTGTGTGTGTGTGGTAGATTGTGTTTGTGTTTGTGTGGTAGATTGTGTGTGTGTGGTAGATTGTGTGTGTGTGTGCGTGTGTGTGTGTTTGATAGATTGTGTGTATGTGGTTGATTGCGTGTGTGTGTGTTGTAGATTGTGTTTGTGTGTGCGTGGTAGATTGTGTGTGTGTGTGTGTGTGTGTATGGTAGATTGTGTGTGTGTGTGTGTGTGTGTGGTAGATTGTGTGTGTGTGTGTGTATTTGTGTGTGGTAGATTATGTGTGTGTGCGTGTGTCTGTGGTAGATTGTGTGTGTGTGTGTGTGTGTGGTAGATTGTGTGTGTGTGGTAGATTGTTTCTGTGTGTGTGTCTGTGGTAGATTGTGTGTGAGTGTTTGGGTGTACGTGTGCGGTAGATTTATTGTGAGTGTGTGTGTGTGGTAGACCGTGTTTGTGTGTGTGTGCGTGTGTGTGTGTGGTAGATTGTGTGTGGGTGTGTGTGGTAGGTTGTGCGTGTGTGTGTGTGTGGCAGATTGTGTGTGTGTGTGTGTGTGTGGTAGATTGTGTGTGTGTTAGATTGTGTGTGTGTGTGGTAGATTGTGTCTGTGTGTGTGTGTGTGTATGTGTGGTACATTATTTGTGTGTGTGTTTGTGTGTGTTTGTGGTAGATTGTGTGAGTGTGTGTGTGTGTGTGTGGGTGTGGTAGATTTTGTGTGTGTGTGGTAGATTGTGTTTGTGTATGAGTGTGTGTGTGTGTGTGTGTTGGTAGATTGTGTGTATGTCGAAGATTGTTTGTGTGTGTGTGTGGGTGTGGTAGATTGTGTGTGTGTTGTTGATTGTGTGTGTTTGTTTGTGTGTGTGTGTGTGGTAGATTGTGTTTGTGTGTGTGTGTGGTAGATTGTGTGTGTCTGTGTGTGTTTGTGGTAGATTGTGTGTGTGTGGTAGATAGTTTGTGTGTGCGTGTGTGGCAGATTGTGTTTGTGTGGTAGATTTTGTTTGTGCGTGTGTGCGTGTGTGTGTGGTAGATTCTGTTTGTGTGTGTGTGGTAGATTGTGTGTGTGTGTGTGTGTGTGGTAGATTGTGTGTGTGTGTGTGTGTGTGTGGTAGATTGTGCTTATGTGTGTTTGTGTGGTATTTGAGTTTCTGTGTGTGTGTGTGTGTGTGTGTGTGTGTGGTAGATTATGTGTGTGTGTGCGTGTGTGTGTGGTAGATTGAGTGTGTGTGTGTGTGTGTGTGGTAGATTGTGTGTGTGTGCTAGATTGTTTCTGTGTAGTGTCTGTGGTAGATTGTGTGTGTGAGTGTTTGTGTGTATGTGTGCGGTAGATTTATTGTGAGTGTGTGTGTGTGGTAGACTGTGTTTGTGTGTGTGTGCGTGTGTGTGTGTGGTAGATTGTGTGTGGGTGTGTGTGGTAGGTTGTGAGTGTGTGTGTGTGTGGCAGATTGTGTGTGTGTGTGCGGTAGATTGTGTGTGTGTTAGATTGTGTGTGTGTGTGTGTGTGGTAGATTGTGTTTGTGTGTGTGTGTGTGGTAGATTGTGTGTGTGTGTGTGTGTGTGTGGTAGATTGTGTGTGTGTGTGTGTGTGTGTGTGTGTGTGTGTGTGTGTGTGTGTGTGTGTGGTAGATTGTGATTGTGTGTGTGTGTGTCTGTATCGCAGATTGTGTTTATGTGTGTGTGTGGTAGATTGTGTGTCTGCGTGTGTATGTGGTAGATTGTGCTTATGTGTGTTTGTGTGGTATTTGAGTTTCTGTGTGTGTGTGTGTGTGTGTGGTAGATTATGTGTGTGTGTGCGTGTGTGTGTGGTAGATTGAGTGTGTGTGTGTGTGTGTGTGGTAGATTGTGTGTGTGTGCTAGATTGTTTCTGTGTAGTGTCTGTGGTAGATTGTGTGTGTGAGTGTTTGTGTGTATGTGTGAGGTAGATTTATTGTGAGTGTGTGTGTGTGGTAGACTGTGTTTGTGTGTGTGTGCGTGTGTGTGTGTGGTAGATTGTGTGTGGGTGTGTGTGGTAGGTTGTGAGTGTGTGTGTGTGTGGCAGATTGTGTGTGTGTGTGTGTGCGGTAGATTGTGTGTGTGTTAGATTGGGTGTGTGTGTGTGTGGTAGATTGTGTCTGTGTGTGTGTGTGTGGTACATTATTTGTGTGTGTGTGTGTGTGTGTGTGTGTGTTTGTGGTAGATTGTGTGAGTGAGTGTGTGTGTGTGTGTGTGGGTGTGGTAGATTTTGTGTGAGTGTGGTAGATTGTGTTTGTGTATGAGTGTGTGTGTGTGTGTGTTGGTAGATTGTGTGTATGTCGAAGATTGTTTGTGTGTGTGTGTGGGTGTGGTAGATTGTGTGTGTGTTATTGATTGTGTGCGTTTGTGTGTGTGTGTGTGGTAGATTGTGTGTGTATGTGTGTGGTAGATTGTGTTTCTGTGTGTGTGTGTGTGGTAGATTGTAAGTGTGTATGTGGTAGATTGTGTGTGTGTGTGTGCGTGTGTCTGTGTGTCTGTGTGCTAGAATGTGTGTTTGTGTGTGAGTTTATCATAGATTTTGTGTGAGTGTGTGTGTGCGTGTGGTAGATTGAGTTTGTATGGTAGATTGTGTGCCTGTGTCTGCGTGTGTGAGTGGTAGATTGTGTGTGTGTGGTAGATAGTGTGTGTGTGTGTTTGATAGATTGTGTGTATGTGGTTGATTGCGTGTGTGTGTGTGGTAGATTGTGTTTGTGTGTGCGTGGTAGATTGTGTGTGTGTGTGTCTGTGTGTGTGTGGTAGATTGTGTGTGTGTTGTGTGTGTGTGTGTGTGTGTGATAGATTGTGTGTGTGTGTGTGTGTGTGTGTGGTAGATTGTGATTGTGTGTGTGTGTGTGGTAGATTGTGTGTGTGTGTGTATGCGGTAGATTGTGTGTGTGTGTGTGTGTGTGTGTGTGTGTGTGTGTGTGCGTGTTTGTGTGTGTGTGTGGTAGATTGCGATTGTGTGTGTGTGTGTGTGTGTATGTGTGTGGTAGATTGTGTTTGTGTATGTGTGTGTGTGGTAGATTGTGTGTGTGCATGTGTGTGTGTGTTAGATTGTGTTTATGTGTGTGTGTGTGGTATTTGAGTTTCTGTGTGTTTGTGTGTGGTAGATTGTGTTTATGTATGTGTGTGTGGTAGATTATGTGTGTGTGTGTGTGTGTGTGTGTGTGGTAGATTGTGTGTGTGTGTGTCTGTGTGTGTGTGGTAGATTGTGTGAGTGTTGTGTGTGTGTGTGTGTGTGTGATAGATTGTGTGTGTGTGTGTGTGTGTGTGTGTGGTAGATTGTGATTGTGTGTGTGTGTGTGGTAGATTGTGTGTGTGTGTGTATGCGGTAGATTGTGTGTGTGTGTGTGTGTGTGTGTGTGTGTGTGTGTGTGTGTGTGTGCGTGTTTGTGTGTGTGTGTGGTAGATTGCGATTGTGTGTGAGTGTGTGTGTGTGTGTGTGTGTGAGTGTGGTAGATTGTGTTTGTGTATGTGTGTGTGTGTGGTAGATTGTGTGTGTGCATGTGTGTGTGTGTTAGATTGTGTTTATGTGTGTGTGTGTGGTATTTGAGTTTCTGTGTGTTTGTGTGTGGTAGATTGTGTTTATGTATGTGTGTGTGGTAGATTATGTGTGTGTGTGTGTGTGTGTGTGTGTGTGTGTGTGTGTGTGGTAGATTGTGTGTGTGTGGTAGATTGTGTGTGTGTGTGTGTGTGTGTGGTAGATTGTGTGTGTGAGTGTTTGTGTGTACGTGTGTGGTAGATTTATTGTGAGTGTGTGTGTGGTACACTGTGTTTGTGTGTGTTTGTGTGTGTGTGTGTTTGGTAGATTGTGTGTATGTGTGTGTGTGTGGTAAATTGTGTGTGTGTGTGTGTGTGTGTGTGTGTGTGTGTGTGTGTGTGTGTGTGTGTGTGTGTGTGTGTGAGTGTGTGGTAGATTGTGTTTGTGTCTGTGTGGTAAATTGTGTGCGTGTGTTTGTGTGTGTGAGTCTGTGTGTGTGTGTGTGTGTGTGTGTGTGGAAGAATGTGTTTGTGTGTGTGTGGTAGTTTGTGTGTGTGTGGTAGATTGTGCGTGTGTGTGTGGTAGATTGTCTGTGTATGGTAGATTGTGTTTCTGTGTGTGTGTGTGGTAGATTGTAAGTGTGTATGTGGTAGATTGTGTGTGTGTGTGTGTGTGCGTGTGTCTGTGTGTCTGTGTGGTAGAATGTGTGTTTGTGAGTGAGTTTATCATAGATTTTGTGTGAGTGTGTGTGTGTGCGTGTGGTAGATTGAGTTTGTATGGTAGATTGTGTGCCTGTGTCTGTGTGTGTGTGTGTGTGTGGTAGATTGTGTTTGTGTTTGTGTGGTAGATTGTGTGTGTGTGGTAGATTGTGTGCGTGTGTGCGTGTGTGTGTGTTTGATAGATTGTGTGTATGTGGTTGATTGCGTGTGTGTGTGTTGTAGATTGTGTTTGTGTGTGCGTGGTAGATTGTGTGTGTGTGTGTGTGTGTGTGTGTGGTAGATTGTGTGTGTGTGTGTGTGTGTGTGTGTGGTAGATTGTGTGTGTGTCTGTGTATGTGTGTGTGGTAGATTATGTGTGTGTGCGTGTGTCTGTGGTAGATTGTGTGTGTGTGTGTGTGTGGTAGATTGTGTGTGTGTGGTAGATTGTTTCTGTGTGTGTGTCTGTGGTAGATTGTGTGTGAGTGTTTGGGTGTACGTGTGCGGTAGATTTATTGTGAGTGTGTGTGTGTGGTAGACCGTGTTTGTGTGTGTGTGCGTGTGTGTGTGTGGTAGATTGTGTGTGGGTGTGTGTGGTAGGTTGTGCATGTGCGTGTGTGTGGCAGATTGTGTGTGTGTGTGTGTGTGTGTGGTAGATTGTGTGTGTGTTAGATTGTGTGTGTGTGTGGTAGATTGTGTCTGTGTGTGTGTGTGTGTATATGTGTGGTACATTATTTGTGTGTGTGTTTGTGTGTGTTTGTGGTAGATTGTGTGAGTGTGTGTGTGTGTGTGTGGGTGTGGTAGATTTTGTGTGTGTGTGGTAGATTGTGTTTGTGTATGAGTGTGTGTGTGTGTGTGTGTTGGTAGATTGTGTGTATGTCGAAGATTGTTTGTGTGTGTGTGTGGGTGTGGTAGATTGTGTGTGTGTTGTTGATTGTGTGTGTTTGTTTGTGTGTGTGTGTGTGGTAGATTGTGTTTGTGTGTGTGTGTGTGGTAGATTGTGTGTGTCTGTGTGTGTTTGTGGTAGATTGTGTGTGTGTGGTAGATAGTTTGTGTGTGCGTGTGTGGCAGATTGTGTTTGTGTGGTAGATTTTGTTTATGCGTGTGTGCGTGTGTGTGTGGTAGATTCTGTTTGTGTGTGTGTGGTAGATTGTGTGTGTGTGTGTGTGTGTGTGTGTGTGGTAGATTGTGTGTGTGTGTGTGTGTGTGTGGTAGATTGTGCTTATGTGTGTTTGTGTGGTATTTGAGTTTCTGTGTGTGTGTGTGTGTGTGTGGTAGATTATGTGTGTGTGTGCGTGTGTGTGTGGTAGATTGAGTGTGTGTGTGTGTGTGTGTGGTAGATTGTGTGTGTGTGCTAGATTGTTTCTGTGTAGTGTCTGTGGTAGATTGTGTGTGTGAGTGTTTGTGTGTATGTGTGCGGTAGATTTATTGTGAGTGTGTGTGTGTGGTAGACTGTGTTTGTGTGTGTGTGCGTGTGTGTGTGTGGTAGATTGTGTGTGGGTGTGTGTGGTAGGTTGTGAGTGTGTGTGTGTGTGGCAGATTGTGTGTGTGTGTGTGTGCGGTAGATTGTGTGTGTGTTAGATTGGGTGTGTGTGTGTGTGGTAGATTGTGTCTGTGTGTGTGTGTGTGGTACATTATTTGTGTGTGTGTGTGTGTGTGTGTGTGTGTGTTTGTGGTAGATTGTGTGAGTGAGTGTGTGTGTGTGTGTGTGGGTGTGGTAGATTTTGTGTGTGTGTGGTAGATTGTGTTTGTGTATGAGTGTGTGTGTGTGTGTGTTGGTAGATTGTGTGTATGTCGAAGATTGTTTGTGTGTGTGTGTGGGTGTGGTAGATTGTGTGTGTGTTGTTGATTGTGTGTGTTTGTGTGTGTGTGTGTGGTAGATTGTGTGTGTATGTGTGTGGTAGATTGTGTTTCTGTGTGTGTGTGTGGTAGATTGTAAGTGTGTATGTGGTAGATTGTGTGAGTGTGTGTGCATGTGTCTGTGTGTCTGTGTGCTAGAATGTGTGTTCGTGTGTGAGTTTATCATAGATTTTGTGTGAGTGTGTGTGTGCGTGTGGTAGATTGAGTTTGTATGGTAGATTGTGTGCCTGTGTCTGCGTGTGTGTGTGGTAGATTGTGTGTGTGTGGTAGATAGTGTGTGTGTGTGTTTGATAGATTGTGTGTATGTGGTTGATTGCGTGTCTGTGTGTGGTAGATTGTGTTTGTGTGTGTGTGTGTGTGTGTGTGTGATAGATTGTGTGTGTGTGTGTGTGTGTGTGTGTGGTAGATTGTGATTGTGTGTGTGTGTGGTAGATTGTGTGTGTGTGTGTATGCGTTAGATTGTGTGTGTGTGTGTCTGTGTGTGTGTGGTAGATTGTGTGTGTGTTGTGTGTGTGTGTGTGTGTGTGATAGATTGTGTGTGTGTGTGTGTGTGTGTGTGTGGTAGATTGTGATTGTGTGTGTGTGTGGTAGATTGTGTGTGTGTGTGTATGCGTTAGATTGTGTGTGTGTGTGTGTGTGTGTTTGTGCGTGTTTGTGTGTGTGTGTGGTAGATTGCGATTGTGTGTGTGTGTGTGTGTGTGTGTGTGTGTGTGTGGTAGATTGTGTTTGTGTATGTGTGTGTGTGTGGTAGATTGTGTGTGTGCATGTGTGTGTGTGTTAGATTGTGTTTATGTGTGTGTGTGTGGTATTTGAGTTTCTGTGTGTTTGTGTGTGGTAGATTGTGTTTATGTATGTGTGTGTGGTAGATTATGTGTGTTTGTGTGTGTGTGTGTGTGTGTGTGTGTGTGTGTGGTAGATTGTGTGTGTGTGGTAGATTGTGTGTATGTGTGTGTGTGGTAGATTGTGTGTGTGAGTGTTTGTGTGTACGTGTGTGGTAGATTTATTGTGAGTGTGTGTGTGGTAGACTGTGTTTGTGTGTGTTTGTGTGCGTGTGTGTTTGGTAGATTGTGTGTATGTGTGTGTGTGTGGTAAATTGTGTGTGTGTGTGTGTGTGTGTGTGTGTGTGTGTGTGTGAGTGTGTGGTAGATTGTGTTTGTGTCTGTGTGGTAAATTGTGTGCGTGTGTTTGTGTGTGTGAGTCTGTGTGTGTGTGTGTGTGTGTGTGTGTGTGGAAGAATGTGTTTGTGTGTGTGTGGTAGTTTGTGTGTGTGTGCTAGATTGTGCGTGTGTGTGTGGTAGATTGTCTGTGTATGGTAGATTGTGTTTCTGTGTGTGTGTGTGGTAGATTGTAAGTGTGTATGTGGTAGATTGTGTGTGTGTGTGTGTGCGTGTGTCTGTGTGTCTGTGTGGTAGAATGTGTGTTTGTGAGTGAGTTTATCATAGATTTTGTGTGAGTGTGTGTGTGTGCATGTGGTAGATTGAGTTTGTATGGTAGATTGTGTGCCTGTGTCTGTGTGGGTGTGTGTGTGTGGTAGATTGTGTTTGTGTTTGTGTGGTAGATTGTGTGTGTGTGGTAGATTGTGTGTGTGTGTGCGTGTGTGTGTGTTTGATAGATTGTGTGTATGTGGTTGATTGCGTGTGTGTGTGTTGTAGATTGTGTTTGTGTGTGCGTGGTAGATTGTGTGTGTGTGTGTGTGTGTGTGTGTGGTAGATTGTGTGTGTGTGTGTGTGTGTGTGTGGTAGATTGTGTGTGTGTGTGTG
>JANJGN010000016.1:122051654-122054154 GCA_026770705.1 Isurus oxyrinchus | reverse complement strand
GTGTGGTAGATTTTGTGTGTGTGTGGTAGATTGTGTTTGTGTATGAGTGTGTGTGTGTGTGTGTTGGTAGATTGTGTGTATGTCGAAGATTGTTTGTGTGTGTGTGTGGGTGTGGTAGATTGTGTGTGTGTTGTTGATTGTGTGTGTTTGTGTGTGTGTGTGGTAGATTGTGTGTGTATGTATGTGGTAGATTGTGTTTCTGTGTGTGTGTGTGTGTGCTAGATTGTGTGTGTGTGTGGTAGATTGTGTTTGTGCGTGTGTGTGGTAGATTGTGTGTGACTGTGTGTATTTGTGGTAGATTGTGTGTGTGTGGTAGATAGTTTGTGTGTGCGTGTGTGGCAGATTGTGTTTGTGTGAGTGTGTGTGGTAGATTGTGTGCGTGTGTGTGTGTTTGTGGTAGATTGTTTGTGTGTGGTAGATTGTGCTTGTGTGTGTGTGTGAGTGGGAGATTGTGTCTGTGTGGTAGATTGTGTTTGTGAGTGTGTGCGTGTGTGTGTGGTAGATTCTGTTTGTGTGTGTGTGGTAGATTGTGTGTGTGTGTGTGTGTGTGTGATAGATTGTGTGTGTGTGTGTGTGTGTGTGTGTGTGTGGTAGATTGTGTGCGTATGGTAGATTGTGATTGTGGGTGTGTGTCTGTGTCTGTGGTAGATTGTGTGTGTGTGGTTGATTGTGTTAGTGTATGTGTGTGTGTGTGTGTGTGTGTGTGTGTGTGTGTGTGTGTGTGTGTGTGTGTGTGTGGCAGATTGTGTGTGTGTGTGTCTGGTTGTTTGTGTGTGTGTGTGTGTGTGTGTGTGTGGAGGATTGTGTATGTGTGTGTGTGTCTGTGTGTGTGGCTGATTTGTTGAGTGTGTGTGTGTGTGTGTGGTAGATTGTTTGTGTGTGTGTGTGTGGTAGATTGTGTATGTGTTTGTGTGTGTGTGCGTGGTAGATTGTGAGTGCGTGAGTGTGGTAGATTGTGTGTGTGTGTTACATTGTGTGTGTGTGTGTGTGTGTGTGTGTGTGTGGTACATTGTGTCTGTGTTTGTGTGTGTGTGTGTGTGGTACGTTGTATGTGTGTGTGTGTGTTTGTGTCTTTGTGTTTGCGGTAGATTGTGTGTGTGTGGTAGATTGTGTTTGTGTGTGCGTGGTAGATTGTGTGTGTGTGTGTCTGTGTGTGTGTGGTAGATTGTGTGTGTGTGTGTGTGTGTGTGTGTGTGGTAGATTGTGTGTGTGTGTGTGTGTGTGTGGTAGATTGTGATTGTGTGTGTGTGTGTGTGGTAGATTGTGTGTGTGTGTGTGTGTGTGTGTGTGTTTGTGCTAGATTGTGTGTGTGTGGTAGATTGTGTTTGTTTCAGTGTGTGTGTGGTAGATTATGTTTTTGTGTGTGTGTGTGTGTGTGTGTGTGTGTTACATTCATTTTGTGTGTGTGTGGTAGATTGTGTGTGTGTGTGGAAGACTGTGTATGTGTGTGGTAGATTGTGTGTGTGTGGTAGATTGGGTTTGTGTGTGTGTGTGTGGGTGTGGTAGATTGTGTGTGTGTGGTAGATTGAGTTTGTGTGTGTGTGTGTGTGTGTGTGTGTGTGTGTGTGGTAGATTGTGTGTGTGTGTGAGTGTTTGTGTGTGTGTGTGGTAGATTGCGATTGTGTGTGTGTGTGTGTGTGTGTGTGTGTGTGTGTGTGTGTGTGTGTGTGTGTGTGTGCGGTAGATTGTGTTTGTGTGTGTGTGTGTGTGTGGTAGATTGTGCGTGTGTGTGTGTGTGTTAGATTGTGTTTATGTGTGTGTGTGTGGTATTTGAGTTTCTGTGTGTTTGTGTGTGGTAGATTGTGTTTATGTATGTGTGTGTGGTAGATTGTGTGTGTGTGTGTGTGTGTGTGTGTGTGTGGTAGATTGTGTGTGTGTGGTACATTATTTGTGTGTGTGTTTGTGTGTGTTTGTGGTAGATTGTGTGAGTGTGTGTGTGTGTGTGGGTGTGGTAGATTTTGTGTGTGTGTGGTAGATTGTGTTTGTGTATGAGTGTGTGTGTGTGTGTGTTGGTAGATTGTGTGTATGTCGAAGATTGTTTGTGTGTGTGTGTGGGTGTGGTAGATTGTGTGTGTGTTGTTGATTGTGTGTGTGTGTGGTAGATTGTGTGTGTATGTATGTGGTAGATTGTGTTTCTGTGTGTGTGTGTGTGTGCTAGATTGTGTGTGTGTGTGGTAGATTGTGTTTGTGTGTGTGTGTGGTAGATTGTGTGTGACTGTGTGTATTTGTGGTAGATTGTGTGTGTGTGGTAGATAGTTTGTGTGTGCGTGTGTGGCAGATTGTGTTTGTGTGAGTGTGTGTGGTAGATTGTGTACGTGTGTGTGTGTTTGTGGTAGATTGTTTGTGTGTGGTAGATTGTGCTTGTGTGTGTGTGAGTGGGAGATTGTGTCTGTGTGGTAGATTGTGTTTGTGAGTGTGTGCGTGTGTGTGTGGTAGATTCTGTTTGTGTGTGTGTGGTAGATTGTGTGTGTGTGTGTGTGTGTGTGATAGATTGTGTGTG
>JANJGN010000016.1:122034154-122049154 GCA_026770705.1 Isurus oxyrinchus | reverse complement strand
TGCGTGCTGGATTGTGTGTGTGTGTGTCTGTGTGTGTGTGGTAGATTGTGTATGTGTTGTGTGTGTGTGTGTGTGTGTGGTAGATTGTGTGTGTGTGTGTGTGTGTGTGTGTGTGTGTGTATGTGGTAGATTGTGATTGTGTGTGTGTGTGTGGTACATTGTGTGTGTGTGTGTATGCGGTAGATTGTGTGTGTGTGTGAGTGTTTGTGTGTGTGTGTGGTAGATTGCGATTGTGTGTGTGTGTGTGTGTGTGTGTGTGTGTGTGTGTGTGTGTGCGGTAGATTGTGTTTGTGTGTGTGTGTGTGTGTGGTAGATTGTGTGTGTGTGTGTGTGTGTGTTAGATTGTGTTTATGTGTGTGTGTGTGGTATTTGAGTTTCTGTGTGTTTGTGTGTGGTAGATTGTGTTTATGTATGTGTGTGTGGTAGATTGTGTGTGTGTGTGTGTGTGTGTATGTGGTAGATTGTGTGTGTGTGGTACATTATTTGTGTGTGTGTTTGTGTGTGTTTGTGGTAGATTGTGTGAGTGTGTGTGTGTGTGTGGGTGTGGTAGATTTTGTGTGTGTGTGGTAGATTGTGTTTGTGTATGAGTGTGTGTGTGTGTGTGTTGGTAGATTGTGTGTATGTCGAAGATTGTTTGTGTGTGTGTGTGGGTGTGGTAGATTGTGTGTGTGTTGTTGATTGTGTGTGTTTGTGTGTGTGTGTGGTAGATTGTGTGTGTATGTATGTGGTAGATTGTGTTTCTGTGTGTGTGTGTGTGTGCTAGATTGTGTGTGTGTGTGGTAGATTGTGTTTGTGCGTGTGTGTGGTAGATTGTGTGTGACTGTGTGTATTTGTGGTAGATTGTGTGTGTGTGGTAGATAGTTTGTGTGTGCGTGTGTGGCAGATTGTGTTTGTGTGAGTGTGTGTGGTAGATTGTGTGCGTGTGTGTGTGTTTGTGGTAGATTGTTTGTGTGTGGTAGATTGTGCTTGTGTGTGTGTGAGTGGGAGATTGTGTCTGTGTGGTAGATTGTGTTTGTGAGTGTGTGCGTGTGTGTGTGGTAGATTCTGTTTGTGTGTGTGTGGTAGATTGTGTGTGTGTGTGTGTGTGTGTGATAGATTGTGTGTGTGTGTGTGTGTGTGTGTGTGTGTGTGTGTGGTAGATTGTGTGCGTATGGTAGATTGTGATTGTGGGTGTGTGTCTGTGTGTGTGGTAGATTGTGTGTGTGTGGTTGATTGTGTTAGTGTATGTGTGTGTGTGTGTGTGTGTGTGTGTGTGTGTGTGTGTGTGTGTGTGTGTGTGTGTGTGTGTGGCAGATTGTGTGTGTGTGTGTCTGGTTGTTTGTGTGTGTGTGTGTGTGTGTGTGTGTGGAGGATTGTGTATGTGTGTGTGTGTCTGTGTGTGTGGCTGATTTGTTGAGTGTGTGTGTGTGTGTGTGGTAGATTGTTTGTGTGTGTGTGTGTGGTAGATTGTGTATGTGTTTGTGTGTGTGTGCGTGGTAGATTGTGAGTGCGTGAGTGTGGTAGATTGTGTGTGTGTGTTACATTGTGTGTGTGTGTGTGTGTGTGTGTGTGTGTGTGGTACATTGTGTCTGTGTTTGTGTGTGTGTGTGTGTGGTACGTTGTATGTGTGTGTGTGTGTTTGTGTCTTTGTGTTTGCGGTAGATTGTGTGTGTGTGGTAGATTGTGTTTGTGTGTGCGTGGTAGATTGTGTGTGTGTGTGTGTGTGTGTGTGTGTGGTAGATTGTGTGTGTGTGTGTGTGTGTGGTAGATTGTGATTGTGTGTGTGTGTGTGTGGTAGATTGTGTGTGTGTGTGTGTGTGTGTGTGTTTGTGCTAGATTGTGTGTGTGTGGTAGATTGTGTTTGTTTCAGTGTGTGTGTGGTAGATTATGTTTTTGTGTGTGTGTGTGTGTGTGTGTGTTACATTCATTTTGTGTGTGTGTGGTAGATTGTGTGTGTGTGTGGAAGACTGTGTATGTGTGTGGTAGATTGTGTGTGTGTGGTAGATTGGGTTTGTGTGTGTGTGTGTGGGTGTGGTAGATTGTGTGTGTGTGGTAGATTGAGTTTGTGTGTGTGTGTGTGTGTGTGTGTGTGTGTGGTAGATTGTGTGTGTGTGTGAGTGTTTGTGTGTGTGTGTGGTAGATTGCAATTGTGTGTGTGTGTGTGTGTGTGTGTGTGTGTGTGTGTGTGTGTGTGTGTGTGTGTGCGGTAGATTGTGTTTGTGTGTGTGTGTGTGTGTGGTAGATTGTGTGTGTGTGTGTGTGTGTTAGATTGTGTTTATGTGTGTGTGTGTGGTATTTGAGTTTCTGTGTGTTTGTGTGTGGTAGATTGTGTTTATGTATGTGTGTGTGGTAGATTGTGTGTGTGTGTGTGTGTGTGTGTGTGTGTGGTAGATTGTGTGTGTGTGGTACATTATTTGTGTGTGTGTTTGTGTGTGTTTGTGGTAGATTGTGTGAGTGTGTGTGTGTGTGTGGGTGTGGTAGATTTTGTGTGTGTGTGGTAGATTGTGTTTGTGTATGAGTGTGTGTGTGTGTGTGTTGGTAGATTGTGTGTATGTCGAAGATTGTTTGTGTGTGTGTGTGGGTGTGGTAGATTGTGTGTGTGTTGTTGATTGTGTGTGTTTGTGTGTGTGTGTGGTAGATTGTGTGTGTATGTATGTGGTAGATTGTGTTTCTGTGTGTGTGTGTGTGTGCTAGATTGTGTGTGTGTGTGGTAGATTGTGTTTGTGTGTGTGTGTGGTAGATTGTGTGTGACTGTGTGTATTTGTGGTAGATTGTGTGTGTGTGGTAGATAGTTTGTGTGTGCGTGTGTGGCAGATTGTGTTTGTGTGAGTGTGTGTGGTAGATTGTGTACGTGTGTGTGTGTTTGTGGTAGATTGTTTGTGTGTGGTAGATTGTGCTTGTGTGTGTGTGAGTGGGAGATTGTGTCTGTGTGGTAGATTGTGTTTGTGAGTGTGTGCGTGTGTGTGTGGTAGATTCTGTTTGTGTGTGTGTGGTAGATTGTGTGTGTGTGTGTGTGTGTGTGATAGATTGTGTGTGTGTGTGTGTGTGTGTGTGTGTGTGTGTGTGGTAGATTGTGTGCGTATGGTAGATTGTGATTGTGGGTGTGTGTCTGTGTGTGTGGTAGATTGTGTGTGTGTGGTTGATTGTGTTAGTGTATGTGTGTGTGTGTGTGTGTGTGTGTGTGTGTGTGTGTGTGTGTGTGTGTGTGTGGCAGATTGTGTGTGTGTGTGTCTGGTTGTTTGTGTGTGTGTGTGTGTGTGTGTGTGTGGAGGATTGTGTATGTGTGTGTGTGTCTGTGTGTGTGGCTGATTTGTTGAGTGTGTGTGTGTGTGTGTGGTAGATTGTTTGTGTGTGTGTGTGTGGTAGATTGTGTATGTGTTTGTGTGTGTGTGCGTGGTAGATTGTGAGTGCGTGAGTGTGGTAGATTGTGTGTGTGTGTTACATTGTGTGTGTGTGTGTGTGTGTGTGTGTGTGTGTGTGGTACATTGTGTCTGTGTTTGTGTGTGTGTGTGTGTGGTACGTTGTATGTGTGTGTGTGTGTTTGTGTCTTTGTGTTTGCGGTAGATTGTGTGTGTGTGGTAGATTGTGTTTGTGTGTGCGTGGTAGATTGTGTGTGTGTGTGTCTGTGTGTGTGTGGTAGATTGTGTGTGTGTTGTGTGTGTGTGTGTGTGTGTGTGGTAGATTGTGTGTGTGTGTGTGTGTGTGGTAGATTGTGATTGTGTGTGTGTGTGTGTGGTAGATTGTGTGTGTGTGTGTGTGTGTGTGTGTGTGTGTTTGTGCTAGATTGTGTGTGTGTGGTAGATTGTGTTTGTTTCAGTGTGTGTGTGGTAGATTATGTTTTTGTGTGTGTGTGTGTGTGTGTGTGTGTGTGTGTTACATTCATTTTGTGTGTGTGTGGTAGATTGTGTGTGTGTGTGGAAGACTGTGTATGTGTGTGGTAGATTGTGTGTGTGTGGTAGATTGGGTTTGTGTGTGTGTGTGTGGGTGTGGTAGATTGTGTGTGTGTGGTAGATTGAGTTTGTGTGTGTGTGTGTGTGTGTGTGTGTGTGTGGTAGATTGTGTGTGTGTGTGTGTGTGTGTGTGTGTGTGTGTGTCTGTGTGTGTGGTAGATCGTGTGTGTGAAGTCGATTGTGTCTGTGTGTGTGTGTGGGGTTGTTTGTGTCTGTGTGTGTGGTAGATTGTGTGTGTGTGTGTGTGTGTGTGTGTGTGGTACATTGTTTCTGTGTGTGTGCATGTGTGGTTGTTTGTGTGTCTGTGTGGTAGATTGTGTTTGTGATTTAGATTGTGTGTGTGTGTGTCTGTGTGTCTGTGTGTTGGATTGTGAAAGTTTGTATGTGTGTATGTGTAGTAGTTTGTGTGTGTGTATGTGTGTGTGTGGTAGATTGTGTGT
The DNA here is from genome assembly GCA_026770705.1 of Isurus oxyrinchus. Taxonomy (NCBI): domain Eukaryota; kingdom Metazoa; phylum Chordata; class Chondrichthyes; order Lamniformes; family Lamnidae; genus Isurus; species Isurus oxyrinchus. The sequence goes on along the minus strand of JANJGN010000016.1, from coordinate 122,044,785 downwards.
GTGTGTGTGTGTGTGTGTGTGTGTGTGTGTGTGTGTGGTAAATTGTGTGTGTGTGTGTGTGTGTGTGTGTGTGTTTGTGTGGTAGATTGTGTTTGTGTGTGTGTGTGGTAGATTGTGTGTGTGTGGTAGATTGTGTTTGTGTGTGTGTGTGTGTGTGGAAGATTGTGTTTGTATGTGTGTGGTAGTTTGTGTGTGTGTGCTAGATTGTGTGTGTGTGTGGTAGATCGTCTGTGTGTGGTAGATTGTGTTTCTGTGTGTGTGTGTGGTAGATTGTAAGTGTGTATGTGGTAGATTGTGTGTGTGTGTGTGCGTGTGTCTGTGTGTCAGTGTGGTAGAATGTGTGTTTGTGTGTGAGTTTATCATAGATTTTGTGTGAGTGTGTGTGTGCATGTGGTAGATTGAGTTTGTATGGTAGATTGTGTGTCTGTGTCTCTGTGTGTGTGTGGTAGATTGTGTGTGTGTGGTAGATAGTGTGTGTGTGTGTGTGTGTGTTTGATAGATTGTGTGTATGTGGTTGATTGCGTGTGTGTGTGTGGTAGATTGTGTTTGTGTGTGCGTGGTAGATTGTGTGTGTGTGTCTGTGTGTGTGAGGTAGATTGTGTATGTGTTGTGTGTGTGTGTGTGTGTGTGTGGTAGATTGTGTGTGTGTGTGTGTGTGTGTGTGTGCGTGGTAGATTGTGATTGTGTGTGTGTGTGTCGTACATTGTGTGTGTGTGTGTGTATGCGGTAGATTGTGTGTGTGTGTGTGTGTGTGTGTGTGTGTGTGTGTGTGTGTGTGAGTGTTTGTGTGTGTGTGTGGTAGATTGCGATTGTGTGTGTGTGTGTGTGTGTGTGTGTGTGTGTGCGGTAGATTGTGTTTGTGTGTGTGTGTGTGTGTGGTAGATTGTGTGTGTGCGTGTGTGTGTGTGTTAGATTGTGTTTATGTGTGTGTGTGTGGTATTTGAGTTTCTGTGTGTTTGTGTGTGGTAGATTGTGTTTATGTATGTGTGTGTGTTAGATTGTGTGTGTGTGTGTGTGTGTGGTAGATTGTGTTTGTGTGGTAGATTGTTTGTGTGTGTGTGTGTGTGTGTGTGGTAGATTGTGTGTGTGAGTGTTTGTGTGTACGTGTGTGGTAGATTTATTGTGAGTGTGTGTGTGGTAGACTGTGTTTGTGTGCCTTTGCGTGTGTGTGTGTTTGGTAGATTGTGTGTATGTGTGTGTGTGTGGTAAATTGTGTGTGTGTGTGTGTGTGTGTGTGTGTGGTAGATTGTGTGTGTGTGTGTGTGTGTGTGGTAGATTGTGTTTGTGTGTGTGTGTGGTAGATTGTGTCTGTGTGGTAGATTGTGTTTGTGTGTGTGTGTGTGTGTGGAAGATTGTGTTTGTATGTGTGTGGCAGTTTGTGTGTGTGTGCTAGATTGTGTGTGTGTGTGGTAGATCGTCTGTGTGTGGTAGATTGTGTTTCTGTGTGTGTGTGTGGTAGATTGTAAGTGTGTATGTGGTAGACTGTGTGTGTGTGTGTGTGCGTGTGTCTGTGTGTCTGTGGTAGAATGTGTGTTTGTGTGTGAGTTTATCATAGATTTTGTGTGAGTGTGTGTGTGCGTGTGGTAGATTGAGTTTGTATGGTAGATTGTGTGTCTGTGTCTCTGTGTGTGTGTGGTAGATTGTGTGTGTGTGGTAGATGGTGTGTGTGTGTGTGTGTGTGTGTGTGTGTATTTGATAGATTGTGTGTATGTGGTTGATTGCGTGTGTGTGTGTGGTAGATTGTGTTTGTGTGTGCGTGGTAGATTGTGTGTGTGTGTGTCTGTGTGTGTGTGGGAGATTGTGTATGTGTTGTGTGTGTGTGTGTGTGTGTGTGGTAGATTGTGTGTGTGTGTGTGTGTGTGTGTGTGTGTGTGTGGTAGATTGTGATTGTGTGTGTGTGTGGTACATTGTGTGTGTGTGTGTATGCGGTAGATTGTGTGTGTGTGTGAGTGTTTGTGTGTGTGTGTGGTAGATTGCGATTGTGTGTGTGTGTGTGTGTGTGTGTGTGTCTGTGTGCGGTAGATTGTGTTTGTGTGTGTGTGTGTGTGTGGTAGATTTTGTGTGTGTGTGTGTGTGTTAGATTGTGTTTATGTGTGTGTGTGTGGTATTTGAGTTTCTGTGTGTTTGTGTGTGGTAGATTGTGTTTATGTATGTGTGTGTGGTAGATTGTGTGTGTGTGTGTGTGTGTGTGTGTGGTAGATTGTGTGTGTGTGGTACATTATTTGTGTGTGTGTTTGTGTGTGTTTGTGGTAGATTGTGTGAGTGTGTGTGTGTGTGTGGGTGTGGTAGATTTTGTGTGTGTGTGGTAGATTGTGTTTGTGTATGAGTGTGTGTGTGTGTGTGTTGGTAGATTGTGTGTATGTCGAAGATTGTTTTTGTGTGTGTGTGGGTGTGGTAGATTGTGTGTGTGTTGTTGATTGTGTGTGTTTGTGTGTGTGTGTGGTAGATTGTGTGTGTATGTATGTGGTAGATTGTGTTTCTGTGTGTGTGTGTGTGTGCTAGATTGTGTGTGTGTGTGGTAGATTGTGTTTGTGTGTGTGTGTGGTAGATTGTGTGTGACTGTGTGTATTTGTGGTAGATTGTGTGTGTGTGGTAGATAGTTTGTGTGTGCGTGTGTGGCAGATTGTGTTTGTGTGAGTGTGTGTGGTAGATTGTGTGCGTGTGTGTGTGTTTGTGGTAGATTGTTTGTGTGTGGTAGATTGTGCTTGTGTGTGTGTGAGTGGGAGATTGTGTCTGTGTGGTAGATTGTGTTTGTGAGTGTGTGCGTGTGTGTGTGGTAGATTCTGTTTGTGTGTGTGTGGTAGATTGTGTGTGTGTGTGTGTGTGTGTGTGTGTGTGTGGTAGATTGTGTGCGTATGGTAGATTGTGATTGTGGGTGTGTGTCTGTGTGTGTGGTAGATTGTGTGTGTGTGGTTGATTGTGTTAGTGTATGTGTGTGTGTGTGTGTGTGTGTGTGTGTGTGTGTGTGTGTGGCAGATTGTGTGTGTGTGTGTCTGGTTGTTTGTGTGTGTGTGTGTGTGTGTGTGTGTGTGGAGGATTGTGTATGTGTGTGTGTGGCTGATTTGTTGAGTGTGTGTGTGTGTGTGTGGTAGAATGTTTGTGTGTGTGTGTGTGGTAGATTGTGTATGTGTTTGTCTGTGTGTGCGTGGTAGATTGTGAGTGCGTGAGTGTGGTAGATTGTGTGTGTGTGTTACATTGTGTGTGTGTGTGTGTGTGTGTGTGTGTGTGTGTGTGTGGTACATTGTGTCTGTGTTTGTGTGTGTGTGTGTGTGGTACGTTGTATGTGTGTGTGTGTGTTTGTGTCTTTGTGTTTGCGGTAGATTGTGTGTGTGTGGTAGATTGTGTTTGTGTGTGCGTGGTAGATTGTGTGTGTGTGTGTCTGTGTGTGTGTGGTAGATTGTGTGTGTGTTGTGTGTGTGTGTGTGTGTGTGTGGTAGATTGTGTGTGTGTGTGTGTGTGTGTGGTAGATTGTGATTGTGTGTGTGTGTGTGTGGTAGATTGTGTGTGTGTGTGTGTATGCGGTAGATTGTGTGTGTGTGTGTGTGTGTGTGTGTGTGTGTGTGTGTGTGTGTGTGTGTGTGTGTGTAGCGGATTGTGTGTGTGTGGTAGATTGTTTGTGTGTGTGTGTGGTAGATTGTGTTTTTGTTTGTGTGTGTGTGCTAGATTGTTTGTTTGTGTGTCTGTGGTAGATTGTGTTTGTGTGTGTGTGTGTGTGGTAGATTGTGTGTGTGTGGTAGATTGTGTTTGTTTCAGTGTGTGTGTGGTAGATTATGTTTTTGTTTGTGTGTGTGTGTGTGTGTGTGTTACATTCATTTTGTGTGTGTGTGGTAGATTGTGTGTGTGTGTGGAAGACTGTGTGTGTGTGTGTGTGTGTGGTAGATTGTGTGTGTGTGGTAGATTGGGTTTGTGTGTGTGTGTGTGGGTGTGGTAGATTGTGTGTGTGTGGTAGATTGAGTTTGTGTGTGTGTGTGGTAGATTGTGTGTGTGTGTGTGTGTGTGTGTGTGTGTTTGTCTGTGTGTGTGGTAGATTGTGTGTGTGAAGTCAATTGTGTCTGTGTGTGTGTGTGGGAGTGTTTGTGTCTGTGTGTGTGGTAGATTGTGTGTGTGTGTGTGTGTATGTGTGTGGTACATTGTTTCTGTGTGTGTGCATGTGTGGTTGTTTGTGTGTCTGTGTGGTAGATTGTGTTTGTGATTTAGATTGTGTGTGTGTGTGTGTCTGTGTGTCTTTGTGATGGATTACGAAAGTGTGTATGTGTGTATGTGTAGTAGTTTGTGTGTGTGTATGTGTGTGTGTGGTAGATTGTGTGTGTGTGTGTGTGTGTGTGTGTGTGTGTGTGTGTGGTAAATTGTGTGTGTGTGTGTGTGTGTGTGTGTGTGTGTGTGTGGTAGATTGTGTTTGTGTGTGTGTGTGGTAGATTGTGTGTGTGTGGTAGATTGTGTTTGTGTGTGTGTGTGTGTGGAAGATTGTGTTTGTATGTGTGTGGTAGTTTGTGTGTGTGTGCTAGATTGTGTGTGTGTGTGATAGATCATCTGTGTGTGGTAGATTGTGTTTCTGTGTGTGTGTGTGGTAGATTGTAAGTGTGTATGTGGTAGATTGTGTGTGTGTGTGTGTGCGTGTGTCTTTGTGTCTGTGTGGTAGAATGTGTGTTTGTGTGTGAGTTTATCATAGATTTTGTGTGAGTGTGTGTATGCGTGTGGTAGATTGAGTTTGTATGGTAGATTGTGTGTCTGTGTCTCTGTTTGTGTGTGGTAGATTGTGTGTGTGTGGTAGATAGTGTGTGTGTGTGTGTGTGTGTGTGTGTGTGTGTGTGTGTGTGTTTGATAGATTGTGTGTATGTGGTTGATTGCGTGTGTGTGTGTGGTAGATTGTGTTTGTGTGTGCATGGTAGATTGTGTGTGTGTGTGTCTGTGTGTGTGTGGTAGATTGTGTATGTGTTGTGTGTGTGTGTGTGTGTGTGTGTGGTAGATTGTGTGTGTGTGTGTGTGTGTGTGTGGTAGATTGTGATTGTGTGTGTGTGTGTGGTACATTGTGTGTGTGTGTGTATGCGGTAGATTGTGTGTGTGTGTGTGTGTGTGTGTGTGTGTGTGTGTGAGTGTTTGTGTGTGTGTGGTAGATTGCGATTGTGTGTGTGTGTGTGTGTGTGTGTGCGGTAGATTGTGTTTGTGTGTGTGTGTGTGTGTGTGTGTGGTAGATTGTGTGTGTGCGTGTGTGTGTGTGTTAGATTGTGTTTATGTGTGTGTGTGTGGTATTTGAGTTTCTGTGTGTTTGTGTGTGGTAGATTGTGTTTATGTATGTGTGTGTGGTAGATTGTGTGTGTGTGTGTGTGTGTGTGTGTGTGGTAGATTGTGTGTGTGTGGTAGATTGTTTGTGTGTGTGTGTGTGTGTGTGTGGTAGATTGTGTGTGTGAGTGTTTGTGTGTACGTGTGTGGTAGATTTATTGTGAGTGTGTGTGTGGTAGACTGTGTTTGTGTGCCTTTGCGTGTGTGTGTGTTTGGTAGATTGTGTGTATGTGTGTGTGTGTGGTAAATTGTGTGTGTGTGTGTGTGTGTGTGTGAGTGTGTGGTAGATTGTGTTTGTGTCTGTGTGGTAAATTGTGTGCGTGTGTTTGTGTGTGTGTGTGAGTGTGTGTGTGTGTGTGTGTGTGGAAGAATGTGTTTGTGTGTGTGTGGTAGTTTGTGTGTGTGTGGTAGATTGTGTGTGTGTGTGTGGTAGATTGTCTGTGTGTGGTAGATTGTTTTTCTGTGTGTGTGTGTGGTAGATTGTACGTGTGTATGTGGTAGATTGTGTGTGTGTGTGTGTGTGTGTGTGTCTGTGTGTCTGTGTGGTAGAATGTGTGTTTGTGAGTGAGTTTATCGTAGATTTTGTGTGAGTGTGTGTGTGTGCGTGTGGTAGATTGAGTTTGTATGGTAGATTGTGTGCCTGTGTCTGTGTGTGTGTGTGTGGTAGATTGTGTTTGTGTTTGTGTGGTAGATTGTGTGTGTGTGGTAGATTGTGTGTGTGTGTGCGTGTGTGTGTGTTTGATAGATTGTGTGTATGTGGTTGATTGCGTGTGTGTGTGTTGTAGATTGTGTTTGTGTGTGCGTGGTAGATTGTGTGTGTGTGTGTGTGTGTGTGTGTGTGTGGTAGATTGTGTGTGTGTGTGTGTGTTTGTGTGTGTGTGGTAGATTGTGTGTGTGTGTGTGTGTGTGTGTGTGGTAGATTGTGTGTGTGTGTGGTAGATTGTGTTTGTGTGTGTGTAGTGGTAGATTGTGTGTGTCTGTGTGTGTTTGTGGTAGATTGTGTGTGTGTGGTAGATAGTTTGTGTGTGCGTGTGTGGCAGATTGTGTTTGTGTGAGTGTGTGTGGTAGATTGTGTGCGTGTGTGTGTGTTTGTTGTAGATTGTGTGTGGTAGATTGTGTTTGTGTGTGTGTGAGTGGTAGATTGTGTGTGTGTGGTAGATTATGTTTGTGTGTGTGTGCGTGTGTGTGTGGTAGATTCTGTTTGTGTGTGTGTGGTAGATTGTGTGTGTGTGTGTGTGGTAGATTGTGTGTGTGTGTGTGTGTGTGTGTGTGTGTGTGTGTGGTAGATTGTGTGCGTATGGTAGATTGTGATTGTGGGTGTGTGTCTGTGTGTGTGGCAGATTGTGTGTGTGTGGTTGATTGTGTTAGTGTATGTGTGTGTGTGTGTGTGTGTGTGTGTGTGGTAGATTGTGTATGTGTGGTAGATTGTGTTTGTGTGAGTGGTAGATTGTGTGTGTGTGTGTGCGTGGTAGATTGTGTTTTTGTATGTGTGTGTGTAGTAGATTGTGTGTGTGTGTGGTAGATTGTGTATGTGTATGTGTATGTGTGGTTGATTGTGTTTGTGTGTGTGTGTGGTAGATTGTGTGCTTGTGTGTGTGTGTGTGTGTGTGTGTGTGTGTGTTTGTGTGTGTGTGTGTGTGGTAGATTGTTTTTGTGTGTGTGTGGTAGATTGTGTGTTTGTGGTAGATTGGGTGTGTGTGTGTGGTAGATAGTCTGTGTGCGGTAGATCGAGCTTCTGTGTGTGTGTGTGTGTGGTAGATTGTTTGTGTGTGTGTGTGGTAGATTTTGTGTGTGTGTGCGTGTGTGTGTGGTAGATTGTGTGTGTGTGTGTGGTAGATTGTGTGTGTGTGGTAGATTGTTTCTGTGTGTGTGTCTGTGGTAGATTGTGTGTGTGAGTGTTTGTGTGTACGTGTGCGGTAGATTTATTGTGAGTGTGTGTGTGTGGTAGACTGTGTTTGTGTGTGTGTGTGTGTGTGTGTGTGTGTGGTAGATTGTGTGTGGGTGTGTGTGGTAGGTTGTGCGTGTGTGTGTGTGTGGCAGATTGTGTGTGTGTGTAAGTGTGTGTGTGTGTGTGGTAGATTGTGTGTGTGTTAAATTGTGTGTGTGTGTGGTAGATTGTGTCTGTGTGTGTGTGTGTGTGTGTGGTACATGATTTGTGTGTGTGTTTGTGTGTGTTTGTGGTAGATTGTGTGAGTGTGTGTGTGTGGGTGTGGTAGATTTTGTGTGTGTGTGGTAGATTGTGTTTGTGTATGAGTGTGTGTGTGTGTGTGTGTTGGTAGATTGTGTGTATGTCGAAGATTGTTTGTGTGTGTGTGTGGGTGTGGTAGATTGTGTGTGTGTTGTTGATTGTGTATGTTTGTGTGTGTGTGTGGTAGATTGTGTGTGTATGTGTGTGGTAGATTGTGTTTCTGTGTGTGTGTGTGTGTGCTAGATTGTGTGTGTGTGTGGTAGATTGTGTTTGTGTGTGTGTGTGTGGTAGATTGTGTGTGTCTGTGTGTATTTGTGGTAGATTGTGTGTGTGTGGTAGATAGTTTGTGTGTGCGTGTGTGGCAGATTGTGTTTGTGTGAGTGTGTGTGGTAGATTGTGTGCGTGTGTGTGTGTTTGTGGTAGATTGTTTGTGTGTGGTAGATTGTGTTTGTGTGTGTGTGAGTGGGAGATTGTGTCTGTGTGGTAGATTGTGTTTGTGTGTGTGTGCGTGTGTGTGTGGTAGATTCTGTTTGTGTGTGTGTGGTAGATTGTGTGTGTGTGTGTGTGATAGATTGTGTGTGTGTGTGTGTGGTAGATTGTGTGCGTATGGTAGATTGTGATTGTGGGTGTGTGTCTGTGTGTGTGGTAGATTGTGTGTGTGTGGTTGATTGTGTTAGTGTATGTGTGTGTGTGTGTGTGTGTGTGTGTGGTAGATTGTGTGTGTGTGTGCATGGTAGATTGTGTGTGTGTGGTCGATTGTGTGTGTGTGTGTGTGGTTGTTTGTGTGTGTGTGTGTGTGTGTGTGGAGGATTGTGTATGTGTGTGTGTGTCTGTGTGTGTGGCTGATTTGTTGAGTGTGTGTGTGTGTGTGGTAGATTGTTTGTGTGTGTGTGTGTGTGTGGTAGATTGTGTATTAGTTTGTGTGTGTGTGCGTGGTAGATTGTGAGTGTGTGTGTGTGGTAGATTGTGTGTGTGTATTACATTGTGTGTGTGTGTGTGTGTGTGGTACATTGTGTCTGTGTTTGTGTGTGTGTGTGTGTGTGTGGTACGTTGTATGTGTGTGTGTGTGTTTGTGTCTTTGTGTTTGCGGTAGATTGTGTGCGTGTGTGGTAGATTGTGTGTGTGTGTGTGTAGTGGATTGTGTGTGTGTGGTAGATTGTTTGTGTGTGTGTGTGGTAGATTGTGTTTTTGTTTGTGTGTGTGTGCTAGATTGTTTGCTTGTGTGTCTGTGGTAGATTGTGTTTGTGTTTGTGTGTGTGGTAGATTGTGTGTGAGTGTGTGTGTGTGTGTGTGTGTGTTTGTGCTAGATTGTGTGTGTGTGGTAGATTGTGTTTGTTTCAGTGTGTGTGTGGTAGATTATGTTTTTGTGTGTGTGTGTGTGTGTGTGTGTGTGTGTGTGTTACATTCATTTTGTGTGTGTGTGGTAGATTGTGTGTGTGTGTGGAAAACTGTGTGTGTGTGTGTGTGTGGTAGATTGTGTGTGTGCGGTAGATTGGGTTTGTGTGTGTGTGTGTGGGTGTGGTAGATTGTGTGTGTGTGGTAGATTGAGTTTGTGTATGTGTGTGTGTGTGTGTGGTAGATTGTGTGTGTGTGTGTGTGTGTGTGTGTGTGTGTCTGTGTGTGTGGTAGATTGTGTGTGTGAAGTCGATTGTGTCTGTGTGTGTGTGTGGGGTTGTTTGTGTCTGTGTGTATGGTAGATTGTGTATGTGTGTGTGTGTGTGTGTGTGTGTGGTACATTGTTTCTGTGTGTGTGCATGTGTGGTTGTTTGTGTGTCTGTGTGGTAGATTGTGTTTGTGATTTAGATTGTGTGTGTGTGTGTCTGTGTGTCTGTGTGTTGGATTGTGAAAGTGTGTATGTGTGTATGTGTAGTAGTTTGTGTGTGTGTATGTGTGTGTGTGGTAGATTGTGTGTGTGTGTGTGTGTGTGTGTGTGTGTGTGTGGTAAATTGTGTGTGTGTGTGTGTGTGTGTGTGTGTGTGTGTGTGTGTGTGTGGTAGATTGTGTTTGTGTGTGTGTGTGGTAGATTGTGTGTGTGTGGTAGATTGTGTTTGTGTGTGTGTGTGTGGAAGATTGTGTTTGTATGTGTGTGGTAGTTTGTGTGTGTGTGCTAGATTGTGTGTGTGTGTGGTAGATCGTCTGTGTGTGGTAGATTGTGTTTCTGTGTGTGTGTGTGGTAGAATGTAAGTGTGTATGTGGTAGATTGTGTGTGTGTGTGTGCGTGTGTCTGTGTGGTAGAATGTGTGTTTGTGTGTGAGTTTATCATAGATTTTGTGTGAGTGTGTGTGTGCATGTGGTAGATTGAGTTTGTATGGTAGATTGTGTGTCTGTGTCTCTGTGTGTGTGTGGTAGATTGTGTGTGTGTGGTAGATAGTGTGTGTGTGTGTGTGTGTGTGTGTGTGTGTGTGTGTTTGATAGATTGTGTGTATGTGGTTGATTGCGTGTGTGTGTGGTAGATTGTGTTTGTGTGTGCGTGGTAGATTGTGTGTGTGTGTGTCTGTGTGTGTGTGGTAGATTGTGTATGTGTTGTGTGTGTGTGTGTGTGTGTGTGTGGTAGATTGTGTGTGTGTGTGTGTGTGTGTGTGGTAGATTGTGATTGTGTGTGTGTGTGTGGAACATTGTGTGTGTGTGTGTGTGTGTGTATGCGGTAGATTGTGTGTGTGTGTGTGTGTGTGTGTGTGTGTGTGAGTGTTTGTGTGTGTGTGTGGTAGATTGCGATTGTGTGTGTGTGTGTGTGTGTGTGTGTGCGGTAGATTGTGTTTGTGTGTGTGTGTGTGTGTGGTAGATTGTGTGTGTGCGTGTGTGTGTGTGTTAGATTGTGTTTATGTGTGTGTGTGTGGTATTTGAGTTTCTGTGTGTTTGTGTGTGGTAGATTGTGTTTATATATGTGTGTGTGGTAGATTGTGTGTGTGTGTGTGTGTGTGTGGTAGATTGTGTGTGTGTGTTAGATTGTTTGTGTGTGTGTGTGTGTGTGTGTGGTAGATTGTGTGTGTGAGTGTTTGTGTGTACGTGTGTGGTAGATTTATTGTGAGTGTGTGTGTGGTAGACTGTGTTTGTGTGCCTTTGCGTGTGTGTGTGTTTGGTAGATTGTGTGTATGTGTGTGTGTGTGGTAAATTGTGTGTGTGTGTGTGTGTGTGAGTGTGTGGTAGATTGTGTGTGTGTGTG
>JANJGN010000016.1:122001654-122004154 GCA_026770705.1 Isurus oxyrinchus | reverse complement strand
GTGTGTGGTAGATTGTGTGTGTGCGTGTGTGTGTGTGTTAGATTGTGTTTATGTGTGTGTGTGTGGTATTTGAGTTTCTGTATGTTTGTGTGTGGTAGATTGTGTTTATATATGTGTGTGTGGTAGATTGTGTGTGTGTGTGTGTGTGTGTGGTAGATTGTGTGTGTGTGTTAGATTGTTTGTGTGTGTGTGTGTGTGTGTGGTAGATTGTGTGTGTGAGTGTTTGTGTGTACGTGTGTGGTAGATTTATTGTGAGTGTGTGTGTGGTAGACTGTGTTTGTGTGCCTTTGCGTGTGTGTGTGTTTGGTAGATTGTGTGTATGTGTGTGTGTGTGGTAAATTGTGTGTGTGTGTGTGTGTGTGTGAGTGTGTGGTAGATTGTGTGTGTGTGTGTGTGTGTGTGTGTGTGTGTGTGTGGTAGATTGTGTTTGTGTGTGTGTGTGGTAGATTGTGTGTGTGTGGTAGATTGTGTTTGTGTGTGTGTGTGTGTGGAAGATTGTGTTTGTATGTGTGTGGTAGTTTGTCTGTGTGTGCTAGATTGTGTGTGTGTGTGGTAGATCGTCTGTGTGTGGTAGATTGTGTTTCTGTGTGTGTGTGTGGTAGATTGTAAGTGTGTATGTGGTAGATTGTGTGTGTGTGTGTGTGTGTGCGTGTGTCTGTGTGTCTGTGGTAGAATGTGTGTTTGTGTGTGAGTTTATCATAGATTTTGTGTGAGTGTGTGTGTGCGTGTGGTAGTTTGAGTTTGTATGGTAGATTGTGTGTCTGTGTCTCTGTGTGTGTGCGGTAGATTGTGTGTGTGTGGTAGATAGTGTGTGTGTGTGTGTGTGTGTGTGTGTGTGTTTGATAGATTGTGTGTGCGTGGTAGATTGTGTGTGTGTGTGTCTGTGTGTGTGTGGTAGATTGTGTATGTGTTGTTTGTGTGTGTGTGTGTGTGGTAGATTGTGTGTGTGTGTGTGTGTGTGTGTGTGTGTGTGTGTGGTAGATTGTGATTGTGTGTGTGTGCGTGGTACATTGTGTGTGTGTGTGTGTATGCGGTAGATTGTGTGTGTGTGTGTGTGTGTGTGTGTGTGTGTGTGTGTGAGTGTTTGTGTGTGTGTGTGGTAGATTGCGATTGTGTGTGTGTGTGTGTGTGTGTGTGTGTGTGTGCGGTAGATTGTGTTTGTGTGTGTGTGTGTGTGTGGTAGATTGTGTGTGTGTGTGTGTGTGTGTGTGTTAGATTGTGTTTATGTTTGTGTGTGTGGTATTTGAGTTTCTGTGTGTTTGTGTGTGGTAGATTGTGTTTATATATGTGTGTGTGGTAGATTGTGTGTGTGTGTGTGTGTGTGTGTGTGTGTGTGTGGTAGATTGTGTGTGTGTGGTACATTATTTGTGTGTGTGTTTGTGTGTGTTTGTGGTAGATTGTGTGAGTGTGTGTGTGTGTGTGGGTGTGGTAGATTTTGTGTGTGTGTGGTAGATTGTGTTTGTGTATGAGTGTGTGTGTGTGTGTGTGTGTTGGTAGATTGTGTGTATGTCGAAGATTGTTTGTGTGTGTGTGTGGGTGTGGTAGATTGTGTGTGTGTTGTTGATTGTGTGTGTTTGTGTGTGTGTGTGTGGTAGATTGTGTGTGTATGTATGTGGTAGATTGTGTTTCTGTGTGTGTGTGTGTGTGCTAGATTGTGTGTGTGTGTGGTAGATTGTGTTTGTGTGTGTGTGTGTGGTAGATTGTGTGTGTCTGTGTGTATTTGTGGTAGATTGTGTGTGTGTGGTAGATAGTTTGTGTGTGCGTGTGTGGCAGATTGTGTTTGTGTGAGTGTGTGTGGTAGATTGTGTGCGTGTGTGTGTGTTTGTGGTAGATTGTTTGTGTGTGGTAGATTGTGTTTGTGTGTGTGTGAGTGGGAGATTGTGTCTGTGTGGTAGATTGTGTTTGTGTGTGTGTGCGTTTGTGTGTGGTAGATTCTGTTTGTGTGTGTGTGGTAGATTGTGTGTGTGTGTGTGTGTGTGTGATAGATTGTGTGTGTGTGTGTGTGTGTGTGTGTGTGTGGTAGATTGTGTGCGTATGGTAGATTGTGATTGTGGGTGTGTGTCTGTGTGTGTGGTAGATTGTGTGTGTGTGGTTGATTGTGTTAGTGTATGTATGTGTGTGTGTGTGTGTGTGTGTGTGTGTGTGTGGTAGATTGTGTGTGTGTGTGTGTGGTTGTTTGTGTGTGTGTGTGTGTGTGTGGAGGATTGTGTATGTGTGTGTGTGTCTGTGTGTGTGGCTGATTTGTTGAGTGTGTGTGTGTGTGTGTGGTAGATTGTTTGTGTGTGTGTGTGGTAGATTGTGTATGTGTTTGTGTGTGTGTGCGTGGTAGATTGTGAGTGTGTGAGTGTGGTAGATTGTGTGTGTGTGTTACATTGTGTGTGTGTGTGTGTGTGTGTGTGTGGTACATTGTGTCTGTGTTTGTGTGTGTGTGTGTGTGTGGTACGTTGTATGTGTGTGTGTGTGTTTGTGTCTTTGTGTTTGCGGTAGATTGTGTGTGTGT
>JANJGN010000016.1:121986654-121989154 GCA_026770705.1 Isurus oxyrinchus | reverse complement strand
TGTGGTAGATTGTGATTGTGTGTGTGTGTGTGTGTATGCGGTAGATTGTGTGTGTGTGTGTGTGTGTGTGTGTGTGTGTGTGTAGCGGATTGTGTGTGTGTGGTAGATTGTTTGTGTGTGTGTGTGGTAGATTGTGTTTTTGTTTGTTTGTGTGTGCTAGATTGTTTGTTTCAGTGTGTCTGTGGTAGATTGTGTTTGTGTGTGTGTGTGTGTGGTAGATTGTGTGTGTGTGTGTGTGTGTGTGTGTGTGTGTGTGTTTGTGCTAGATTGTGTGTGTGTGGTAGATTGTGTTTGTTTCAGTGTGTGTGTGGTAGATTATGTTTGTTTGTGTGTGTGTGTCTGTGTGTGTGTGTGTGTGTGTTACATTCATTTTGTGTGTGTGTGGTAGATTGTGTGTGTGTGTGGAAGACTGTGTGTGTGTGTGTGTGTGTGGTAGATTGTGTGTGTGTGGTAGATTGGGTTTGTGTGTGTGTGTGTGGGTGTGGTAGATTGTGTGTGTGTGTGTGTGTGTGTGTTTGTCTGTGTGTGTGGTAGATTGTGTGTGTGAAGTCGATTGTGTCTGTGTGTGTGTGTGTGGGGTTGTTTGTGTCTGTGTGTGTGGTAGATTGTGTGTGTGTGTGTGTGTATGTGTGTGGTACATTGTTTCTGTGTGTGTGCATGTGTGGTTGTTTGTGTGTCTGTGTGGTAGATTGTGTTTGTGATTTAGATTGTGTGTGTGTGTGTCTGTGTGTCTGTGTGTTGGATTGTGAAAGTGTGTATGTGTGTATGTGTAGTAGTTTGTGTGTGTGTATGTGTGTGTGTGGTAGATTGTGTGTGTGTGTGTGTGTGTGTGTGTGTGTGTGTGTGTGGTAAATTGTGTGTGTGTGTGTGTGTGTGTGTGTGTGTGTGGTAGATTGTGTTTGTGTGTGTGTGTGGTAGATTGTGTGTGTGTGGTAGATTGTGTTTGTGTGTGTGTGTGTGTGTGGAAGATTGTGTTTGTATGTGTGTGGTAGTTTGTGTGTGTGTGCTAGATTGTGTGTGTGTGTGGTAGATTGTCTGTGTGTGGTAGATTGTGTTTCTGTGTGTGCGTGTGGTAGATTGTAAGTGTGTATGTGGTAGATTGTGTGTGTGTGTGTGCGTGTGTCTGTGTGTCTGTGTGGTAGAATGTGTGTTTGTGTGTGAGTTTATCATAGATTTTGTGTGAGTGTGTGTGTGCATGTGGTAGATTGAGTTTGTATGGTAGATTGTGTGTCTGTGTCTCTGTGTGTGTGTGGTGGATTGTGTGTGTGTGGTAGATAGTGTGTGTGTGTGTGTGTGTGTGTGTGTGTGTGTGTGTGTGTGTTTGATAGATTGTGTGTATGTGGTTGATTGCGTGTGTGTGTGGTAGATTGTGTTTGTGTGTGTGTGGTAGATTGTGTGTGTGTGTGTGTCTGTGTGTGTGTGGTAGATTGTGTATGTGTTGTGTGTGTGTGTGTGTGTGTGTGTGGTAGATTGTGTGTGTGTGTGTGCGTGTGTGGTAGATTGTGATTGTGTGTGTGTGTGTGGTACATTGTGTGTGTGTGTGTGTGTGTGTATGCGGTAGATTGTGTGTGTGTGTGTGTGTGTGTGTGTGTGAGTGTGTGAGTGTTTGTGTGTGTGTGTGGTAGATTGCAATTGTGTGTGTGTGTGTGTGTGTGTGCGTGCGGTAGATTGTGTTTGTGTGTGTGTGTGTGTGTGGTAGATTGTGTGTGTTAGATTGTTTGTGTGTGTGTGTGTGTGTGGTAGATTGTGTGTGTGAGTGTTTGTGTGTACGTGTGTGGTAGATTTATTGTGAGTGTGTGTGTGGTAAACTGTGTTTGTGTGCCTTTGCGTGTGTGTGTGTTTGGTAGATTGTGTGTATGTGTGTGTGTGTGGTAAATTGTGTGTGTGTGTGTGTGAGTGAGTGTGTGGTAGATTGTGTGTGTGTGTGTGTGTGTGTGTGTGTGTGGTAGATTGTGTTTGTGTGTGTGTGTGGTAGATTGTGTGTGTGTGGTAGATTGTGTTTGTGTGTGTGTGTGTGTGTGTGGAAGATTGTGTTTGTATGTGTGTGGTAGTTTGTGTGTGTGTGCTAGATTGTGTGTGTGTGTGGTAGATCGTCTGTGTGTGGTAGATTGTGTTTCTGTGTGTGTGTGTGGTAGATTGTAAGTGTGTATGTGGTAGATTGTGTGTGTGTGTGTGTGTGTGTGCGTGTGTCTGTGTGTCTGTGGTAGAATGTGTGTTTGTGTGTGAGTTTATCATAGATTTTGTGTGAGTGTGTGTGTGCGTGTGGTAGATTGAGTTTGTATGATAGATTGTGTGTCTGTGTCTCTGTGTGTGTGTGGTAGATTGTGTGTGTGTGGTAGATAGTGTGTGTGTGTGTGTGTGTGTGTGTGTGTGTGTTTGATAGATTGTGTGTATGTGGTTGATTGCATGTGTGTGTGTGGTAGATTGTGTTTGTGTGTGCGTGGTAGATTGTGTGTGTGTGTGTCTGTGTGTGTGTGGTAGATTGTGTATGTGTTGTGTG
>JANJGN010000016.1:121704154-121981654 GCA_026770705.1 Isurus oxyrinchus | reverse complement strand
TGTGTGAGTGGTAGATTGTGTGTGTGTGTGTGTATGCCGTAGATTGTGTGTGTGTGTGTGTGTGTGTGTGTGTGTGTGTGTGTGTGTGTGTGTGTAGCGGATTGTGTGTGTGTGGTAGATTGTTTGTGTGTGTGTGTGGTAGATTGTGTTTTTGTTTGTGTGTGTGTGCTAGATTGTTTGTTTGTGTGTCTGTGGTAGATTGTGTTTGTGTGTGTGTGTGTGGTAGATTGTGTGTGTGTGTGTGTGTGTGTGTGTGTGTGTTTGTGCTAGATTGTGTGTGTGTGGTAGATTGTGTTTGTTTCAGTGTGTGTGTGGTAGATTATGTTTTTGTGTGTGTGTGTGTGTGTGTGTGTGTGTGTGTGTTACATTCATTTTGTGTGTGTGTGGTAGATTGTGTGTGTGTGTGGAAGACTGTGTGTGTTTGTGTGTGTGGTAGATTGTGTGTGTGTGGTAGATTGGGTTTGTGTGTGTGTGTGTGGGTGTGGTAGATTGTGTGTGTGTGGTAGATTGAGTTTGTCTGTGTGTGTGTGTGGTAGATTGCGATTGTGTGTGTGTGTGTGTTTGTGTGTTTGTTTGTGTGTGTGGTAGATTGTGTGTGTGAAGTCGATTGTGTCTGTGTGTGTGTGTGGGGTTGTTTGTGTCTGTGTGTGTGGTAGATTGTGTGTGTGTGTGTGTGTATGTGTGTGGTACATTGTTTCTGTGTGTGTGCATGTGTGGTTGTTTGTGTGTCTGTGTGGTAGATTGTGTTTGTGATTTAGATTGTGTGTGTGTGTGTCTGTGTGTCTGTGTGTTGGATTGTGAAAGTGTGTATGTGTGTATGTGTAGTAGTTTGTGTGTGTGTATGTGTGTGTGTGGTAGATTGTGTGTGTGTGTGTGTGTGTGTGTGTGTGTGTGTGTGTGTGTGTGGTAAATTGTGTGTGTGTGTGTGTGTGTGTGTGTGGTAGATTGTGTTTGTGTGTGTGTGTGGTAGATTGTGTGTGTGTGGTAGATTGTGTTTGTGTGTGTGTGTGTGTGTGGAAGATTGTGTTTGTATGTGTGTGGTAGTTTGTGTGTGTGTGCTAGATTGTGTGTGTGTGTGGTAGATCGTCTGTGTGTGGTAGATTGTGTTTCTGTGTGTGTGTGGTAGATTGTAAGTGTGTATGTGGTAGATTGTGTGTGTGTGTGCGCGTGTGTCTGTGTGTCTGTGTGGTAGAATGTGTGTTTGTGTGTGAGTTTATCATAGATTTTGTGTGAGTGTGTGTGTGCGTGTGGTAGATTGAGTTTGTATGGTAGATTGTGTGTCTGTGTCTCTGTGTGTGTGTGGTAGATTGTGTGTGTGTGTGGTAGATAGTGTGTGTGTGTGTGTGTGTGTGTGTGTGTGTGTGTGTTTGATAGATTGTGTGTATGTGGTTGATTGCGTGTGTGTGTGTGGTAGATTGTGTTTGTGTGTGCGTGGTAGATTGTGTGTGTGTGTGTCTGTGTGTGTGTGGTAGATTGTGTGTGTGTGTGTGTGTGTGTGTGTGTGGTAGATTGTGATTGTGTGTGTGTGTGTGGTACATTGTGTGTGTGTGTGTATGCGGTAGATTGTGTGTGTGTGTGTGTGTGTGTGTGTGAGTGTTTGTGTGTGTGTGTGGTAGATTGCGATAGTGTGTGTGTGTTTGTGTGTGTGTGTGTGTGCGGTAGATTGTGTTTATGTGTGTGTGGTAGATTGTGTGTGTGCGTGTGTGTGTGTGTTAGATTGTGTTTATGTGTGTGTGTGTGGTATTTGAGTTTCTGTGTGTTTGTGTGTGGTAGATTGTGTTTATGTATGTGTGTGTGGTAGATTGTGTGTGTGTGTGTGTGTGTGTGTGTGTGGTAGATTGTGTGTGTGTTGTAGATTGTTTGTGTGTGTGTGTGTGTGTGGTAGATTGTGTGTGTGAGTGTTTGTGTGTACGTGTGTGGTAGATTTATTGTGAGTGTGTGTGTGGTAAACTGTGTTTGTGTGCCTTTGCGTGTGTGTGTGTTTGGTAGATTGTGTGTATGTGTGTGTGTGTGGTAAATTGTGTGTGTGTGTGTGTGTGTGAGTGTGTGGTAGATTGTGTTTGTGTCTGTGTGGTAAATTGTGTGCGTGTGTTTGTGTGTGTGTGTGTGTGTGTGTGTGTGTGTGTGTGTGTGTGTGTGTGTGTGTGGAAGAATGTGTTTGTGTGTGTGTGGTAGTTTGTGTGTGTGTGGTAGATTGTGTGTGTGTGTGTGGTAGATTGTCTGTGTGTGGTAGATTGTTTTTCTGTGTGTGTGTGTGGTAGATTGTACGTGTGTATGTGGTAGATTGTGTGTGTGTGTGTGAGTGTGTGTGTCTGTGTGTCTGTGTGGTAGAATGTGTGTTTGTGAGTGAGTTTATCGTAGATTTTGTGTGAGTGTGTGTGTGTGCGTGTGGTAGATTGAGTTTGTATGGTAGATTGTGTGCCTGTGTCTGTGTGTGTGTGTGTGTGGTAGATTGTGTTTGTGTTTGTGTAGTAGATTGTGTGTGTGTGGTAGATTGTGTCTGTGTGTGTGTGTGTGTGTGTTTGATAGATTGTGTGTATGTGGTTGATTGCGTGTGTGTGTGTGGTAGATTGTGTTTGTGTGTGCGTGGTAGATTGTGTGTTAGTGTGTCTGTGTGTGTGTGGTAGATTGTGTGTGTGTGTGTGTGTGTGTGTGTGTGTGTGTGTGTGTGTGTGTGTGTGTGTGTGTGTGTGTGTGTGTGGTAGATTGTCTGTGTGTGGTAGATTGTTTTTCTGTGTGTGTGTGTGGTAGATTGTACGTGTGTATGTGGTAGATTGTGTGTGTGTGTGTGAGTGTGTGTGTCTGTGTGTCTGTGTGGTAGAATGTGTGTTTGTGAGTGAGTTTATCGTAGATTTTGTGTGAGTGTGTGTGTGTGCGTGTGGTAGATTGAGTTTGTATGGTAGATTGTGTGCCTGTGTCTGTGTGTGTATGTGTGTGGTAGATTGTGTTTGTGTTTGTGTTTGATAGATTGTGTGTATGTGGTTGATTGCGTGTGTGTGTGTTGTAGATTGTGTTTGTGTGTGCGTGGTAGATTGTGTGTGTGTGTGTGTGTGTGTGTGTGTGTGTGTGTGTGTGTGTGTGTGTGTGTGTGTGTGTGTGTGTGTGTGTGGTAGATTGTGTGTGTGTGTGTGTTTGTGTGTGTGTGGTAGATTGTGTGTGTGTGTGTGTGTGTGTGTGTGTGTGTGTGGTAGATTGTGTGTGTGTGTGGTAGATTGTGTTTGTGTGTGTGTAGTGGTAGATTGTGTGTGTCTGTGTGTGTTTGTGGTAGATTGTGTGTGTGTGGTAGATAGTTTGTGTGTGCGTGTGTGGCAGATTGTGTTTGTGTGAGTGTGTGTGACAGATTGTGTGCGTGTGTGTGTGTTTGTTGTAGATTGTTTGTGTGTGGTAGATTGTGTTTGTGTGTGTGTGAGTGGTAGATTGTGTGTGTGTGGTAGATTATGTTTGTGTGTGTGTGCGTATGTGTGTGGTAGATTCTGTTTGTGTGTGTGTGGTAGATTGTGTGTGTGTGTGTGTGGTAGATTGTGTGTGTGTGTGTGTGTGTGTGTGTGTGTGGTAGATTGTGTGCGTATGGTAGATTGTGATTGTGGGTGTGTGTCTGTGTGTGTGGCAGATTGTGTGTGTGTGGTTGATTGTGTTAGTGTATGTGTGTGTGTGTGTGGTAGATTGTGTATGTGTGGTAGATTGTGTTTGTGTGTGTGTGAGTGGTAGATTGTGTGTGTGTGGTAGATTATGTTTGTGCGTGTGTGCGTGTGTGTGTGGTAGATTCTGTTTGTGTGTGTGTGGTAGATTGTGTGTGTGTGTGTGTGTGTGGTAGATTGTGTGTGTGTGTGTGTGTGTGTGTGTGGTAGATTGTGTGCGTATGGTAGATTGTGATTGTGGGTGTGTGTCTGTGTGTGTGGTAGATTGTGTGTGTGTGGTTGATTGTGTTAGTGTATGTGTGTGTGTGTGTGTGTGTGTGTGTGTGGTAGATTGTGTATGTGTGGTAGATTGTGTTTGTGTGAGTGGTAGATTGTGTGTGTGTGTGTGTGCGTGGTAGATTGTTGTTTTTGTATGTGTGTGTGTAGTAGATTGTGTGTGTGTGTGGTAGATTGTGTATGTGTATGTGTGGTTGATTGTGTTTGTGTGTGTGTGTGGTAGATTGTGTGCTTGTGTGTGTGTGTGTGTGTGTGTGTGTGTTTGTGTGTGTGTGTGTGTGTGGTAGATTGTTTTTGTGTGTGTGTGGTAGATTGTGTGTTTGTGGTAGATTGGGTGTGTGTGTGTGGTAGATAGTCTGTGTGCGGTAGATCGTGCTTCTGTGTGTGTGTGTGTGTGGTAGATTGTTTGTGTGTGTGTGTGGTAGATTTTGTGTGTGTGTGCGTGTGTGTTTGGTAGATTGTGTGTGTGTGTGTGTGTGGTAGATTGTGTGTGTGTGGTAGATTGTTTCTGTGTGTGTGTCAGCGGTAGATTGTGTGTGTGAGTGTTTGTGTGTACGTGTGCGGTAGATTTATTGTGAGTGTGTGTGTGTGGTAGACTGTGTTTGTGTGTGTGTGTGTGTGTGTGTGGTAGATTGTGTGTGGGTGTGTGTGGTAGGTTGTGCGTGTGTGTGTGTGTGGCAGATTGTGTGTGTGTGTGTAAGTGTGTGGGTGGTAGATTGTGTGTGTGTTAGATTGTGTGTGTGTGTGGTAGATTGTGTCTGTGTGTGTGTGTGTGTGTGTGGTACATTAGTTGTGTGTGTGTTTGTGTGTGTTTGTGGTAGATTGTGTGAGTGTGTGTGTGTGGGTGTGGTAGATTTTGTGTGTGTGTGGTAGATTGTGTTTGTGTATGAGTGTGTGTGTGTGTGTGTGTTGGTAGATTGTGTGTATGTCGAAGATTGTCTGTGTGTGTGGGTGTGGTAGATTGTGTGTGTGTTGTTAATTGTGTATGTTTGTGTGTGTGTGTGTGTGATAGATTGTGTGTGTATGTGTGTGGTAGATTGTGTTTCTGTGTGTGTGTGTGTGTGTGTGTGCTAGATTGTGTGTGTGTGTGGTAGATTGTGTTTGTGTGTGTGTGTGTGGTAGATTGTGTGTGTCTGTGTGTATTTGTGGTAGATTGTGTGTGTGTGGTAGATAGTTTGTGTGTGCGTGTGTGGCAGATTGTGTTTGTGTGAGTGTGTGTGGTAGATTGTGTGCGTGTGTGTGTGTTTGTGAAAGATTGTTTGTGTGTGGTAGATTGTGTTTGTGTGTGTGTGAGTGAGAGAGTGTTGTGGTTTGGTGTGTGTGAGCGAGTGAATGGTGTGGTGTGTGTGAGTCAGAGAGTGGTGTGGTGTGTGTGAGTGAGAGAGCGGTGTGGTGTGTGTGAGCGAGAGAGTGGTGTGGTGTGTGTGAGAGAGAGAGTGTTTTGGTGTGTGTGAGTGAGAGAGTGGTGTGGTGTGTGTGAGTGAGAGAGTGGTGTGGTGTGTGTAAGTGAGTGAGTGGTGTGGTGTGGTGTGTGTGAGTGAGAGAGTGGTGTGTGAGCGTGAGTGAGAGAGTGGTGTGGTGTGTTTTAGTGAGAGAGTGCTGTGGTATGTGTGAGTGAGAGAGTGGTGTGGTGTGGTGTGTGTGAGTGAGAGAGTGGTGTGCGTGCGTGAGTGAGATAGTGGTGTGGTGTGGTGTGTTTGAGCGAGAGAGTGGTGTGCTGTGTGTGAGCGAGAGAGTGGTGTGGTGTGTGTGAATGAGAGACTGGTGTGGTGTGTGTGAGCGAGAGATTGGTGTGGTGTGTGTGAGTGAGTGAGTGGTGTGGTGTGTTTTAGTGATAGAGTGGTGTGGTGTGTGTGAGTGAGAGAGTGGTGTGGTGTGTGTGAGTGAGAGAGTGGTCTGGTGTGTGTAAGTGAGAGAGTGGTGTGGTGTGTGTGAGTGAGAGAGTGGTGTGGTGTGTGTGAGTGAGAGAGTGGTGTGGTGTGTGAGCGAGAGAGTGGTGTGGTGTGTGTAAGTGAGAGAGTGGTGTGGTGTGTGTGAGTGAGAGAGTGGTGTGGTGTGTGAGTGAGAGAGTGTTGTCGTGTGTGTGAGTGAGAAAGTGGTGCGGTGTGGTGTGTGTGAGTGAGAGAGTGGTGTGGTGTGTGTGAGTGAGAGAGTGGTGTGGTGTGGTGTGTGTGAGTGAGAGAGTGGTGCGGTGTGGTGTGTGTGAGTGAGAGAGTGGTGAGGTGTGTGTGAGTGAGAGAGTGGTGTGGTGTGTGTGAGAGAGAGACTGGTGTGGTGTTTGTAAATGAGAGAGTGGTGTGGTGTGTGTGAGTGAGAGTGTGGTGTGGTGTGTGTGAGTGAGAGAGTGGTGTGGTGTGTGAGCGAGAGAGTGGTGTGGTGTGTGTGAGTGAGAGAGTGGTGTGGTGTGTGTGAGTGAGAGAGTGGTGTGGTGTGTGTGAGTGAGAGAGTGGTGTGGTTTGTGTGAGTGAGAGAGTGGTGTGGTGTGTGAGCGAGAGAGTGGTGTGGTGTGTGTGAGTGAGAGATTGGTGCGGTGTGGTGTGTGTGAGTGAGAGAGTGTTGTGGTTTGGTGTGTGTGAGCGAGTGAATGGTGTGGTGTGTGTGCGTCAGAGAGTGGTGTGGTGTGTGTGAGTGTGAGAGTAGTGTGTTGTGTGTGAGCGAGAGAGTGGTGTGGTGTGTGTGAGTGAGATAGTGGTGTGGTTTGTGTGAGTGAGAGAGTGGTGTGATGTGTGTGAGTGAGAGAGTGGTGTGGTGTGTGTGAGTGAGAGAGTGGTGTTGTGTGTGTGTGCGAGAGAGTGGTGTGGTGTGTGAAGCGAGAGAGTGGTGTTGTGTGGTGTGTGTGTGTGAGAGTGTGGTGTGGAGTGTATGAGCGAGAGAGTGGTGTGGTGTGTGTGAGAGAGAGAGTGTTTTGGTGTGTGTGAGTGAGAGAGTGGTGTAGTGTGTGTGAGCGAGAGAGAGGTGTGGTGTGTGTGAGTGAGAGAGTGGTGTTGTGTGTGTGTGCGAGAGAGTGGTGTGGTGTTTGTGAGGGAGAGAGTGGTGTGGTGTGGTGTGTGTGTGTGAGAGTGTGGTGTGGTGTGTGTGAGCGAGAGAGTGGTGTGGTGTGTGTGAGAGAGAGAGTGTTTTGGTGTGTGTGAGTGAGAGAGTGGTGTAGTGTGTGTGAGCGAGAGAGTGGTGTGGTGTGTGTGAGTGAGAGAGTGGTGTGGTGTGTGTGAGCGAGAGAGTGGTGTGGTGTGTGTGAGTGAGTGAGTGGTGTGGTGTGGTGTGTGTGAGTCAGAGAGAGGTGTGTGTGCGTGAGTGAGAGAGTGGTGTGGTGTGTTTTACTGAGAGAGTGCTGTGGTATGTGTGAGTGAGAGAGTGGTGTGGTGTGCTGTGTGTGAGTGAGAGAGTGGTGTGTGTGCGTGAGTGAGATAGTGGTGTGGTGTGGTGTGTTTGAGCGAGAGAGTGGTGTGCTGTGTGTGAGCGAGAGAGTGGTGTGGTGTGTGTGAATGAGAGACAGGTGTGGTGTGTGTGAGCGAGAGAGTGGTGTGGTGTGTGTGAGTGAGTGAGTGGTGTGGTGTATTTTAGTGAGAGAGTGGTGTGGTGTGTGTGAGTGAGAGAGTGGTGTGGGTTGGTGTGTGTGTGAGAGAGAGGTGTGTGTGTGTGAGTGAGAGAGTGGTCTGGTGTGGTGTGTGTGAGCGAGAGAGTGGTGTGGTGTGTGTGAGTGAGAGAGTGGTGTGGTGTGTGTGAGTGAGAGAGTGGTCTGGTGTGTGTAAGTGAGAGAGTGGTGTGGTGTGTGTGAGTGAGAGAGTGGTGTGGTGTTGGTGAGTGAGAGAGTGGTGTGGTGTGAGTGAGTGAGAGAGTGGTGTGGTGTGTGTGAGTGAGAGAGTGGTGTGGTGTGTGAGCGAGAGAGTGGTGTGGTGTGTGTGAGTGAGAGATTGGTGCGGTGTGGTGTGTGTGAGTGAGAGAGTGTTGTGGTTTGGTGTGTGTGAGCGAGTGAATGGTGTGGTGTGTGTGAGTCAGAGAGTGGTGTGGTGTGTGTGAGTGAGAGAGTGCTGTAGTGTGGTGTGTGTGTGGGAGAGTGTGGTGTGGTGTGTGTGAGCGAGAGAGTGGTGTGGTGTGTGTGAGAGAGAGAGTGTTTTGGTGTGTGTGAGTGAGAGAGTGGTGTAGTGTGTGTGAGCGAGAGAGTGGTGTGGTGTGTGTGAGCGAGAGAGTGGTGTGGTGTGTGTGAGTGAGTGAGTGGTGTGGTGTGGTGTGTGTGAGTGAGAGAGTGGTGTGTGTGCGTGAGTGAGAGAGTGGTGTGGTGTGTTTTAGTGAGAGAGTGCTGTGGTATGTGTGAGTGAGAGAGGGGTGTGGTGTGGTGTGTGTGAGTGAGAGAGTGGTGTGCGTGCGTGAGTGAGAGAGTGGTGTGGTGTGGTGTGTTTGAGCGAGAGAGTGGTGTGCTGTGTGTGAGCGAGAGAGTGGTGTGGTGTGTGTGAATGAGAGACAGGTGTGGTGTGTGTGAGCGAGAGATTGGTGTGGTGTGTGTGAGTGAGTGAGTGGTGTGGTGTGTTTCAGTTAGAGAGTGGTGTGGTGTGTGTGAGTGAGAGAGTGGTCTGGTGTGGTGTGTGTGAGCGAGAGAGTGGTGTGGTGTGTGTGAGTGAGAGAGTGGTGTGGTGTGTGTGAGTGAGAGAATGGTCTGGTGTGTGTAAGTGAGAGAGTGGTGTGGTGTGTGTGAGTGAGAGAGTGGTGTGGTGTGTGTGAGTGAGAGAGTGGTGTGGTGTGTGAGCGAGAGAGTGGTTTGGTGTGTGTAAGTGAGAGAGTGGTGTGGTGTGTGTGAGTGAGAGAGTGGTGTGGTGTGTGAGTGAGAGAGTGTTGTCGTGTGTGTGAGTGAGAGAGTGGTGCGGTGTGGTGTGTGTGAGTGAGAGAGTGGTGTGGTGTGTGTGAGTGAGAGAGTGGTTTGGTGTGGTGTGTGTGAGTGAGAGAGTGGTGCGGGTGTGGTGTGTGTGAGTGAGAGAGTGGTGAGGTGTGTGTGAGTGAGAGAGTGGTGTGGTGTGTGTGAGAGAGACACTGGTGTGGTGTTTGTAAATGAGAGAGTGGTGTGGTGTGTGTGAGTGAGAGTGTGGTGTGGTGTGTGTGAGTGAGAGAGTGGTGTGGTGTGTGAGCGAGAGAGTGGTGTGGTGTGTGTGAGTGAGAGAGTGGTGTGGTGTGTGTGAGTGAGAGAGTGGTGTGGTGTGTGTGAGTGAGAGAGTGGTGTGGTGTGTGTGAGTGAGAGAGTGGTGTGGTGTGTGAGCGAGAGAGTGGTGTGGTGTGTGTGAGTGAGAGATTGGTGCGGTGTGGTGTGTGTGAGTGAGAGAGTGTTGTGGTTTGGTGTGTGTGAGCGAGTGAATGGTGTGGTGTGTGTGCGTCAGAGAGTGGTGTGGTGTGTGTGAGTGAGAGAGTAGTGTGGTGTGTGTGAGCGAGAGAGTGGTGTGGTGTGTGTGAGTGAGAGAGTGGTGTGGTTTGTGTGAGTGAGAGAGTGGTGTGGTGTGTGTGAGTGAGAGAGTGGTGTGGTGTGTGTGAGTGAGAGAGTGGTGTTGTGTGTGTGTGCGAGAGAGTGGTGTGGTGTGTGTGAGCGAGAGAGTGGTGTGGTGTGGTGTGTGTGTGTGAGAGTGTGGTGTGGTGTGTGTGAGCAAGAGAGTGGTGTGGTGTGTGTGAGAGAGAGAGTGTTTTGGTGTGTGTGAGTGAGAGAGTGGTGTGGTGTGTGTGAGCGAGAGAGTGGTGCGGTGTGTGTGAGTGAGAGAGTGGTGTGGTGTGTGTGAGCGAGAGAGTGGTGTGGTGTGTGTGAGTGAGTGAGTGGTGTGGTGTGGTGTGTGTGAGTGAGAGAGTGGTGTGGTGTGTGTGAGTGAGAGAGTGGTGTTGTGTGTGTGCGAGAGAGTGGTGTGGTTTGTGTGAGCGAGAGAGTGGTGTGGTGTGGTGTGTGTGTGTGAGAGTGTGGTGTGGTGTGTGTGAGCGAGAGAGTGGTGTGGTGTGTGTGAGAGAGAGAGTGTTTTGGTGCGTGTGAGTGAGAGAGTGGTGTTTGTGTGAGCGAGAGAGTGGTGTGGTGTGTGTGAGTGAGAGAGTGCTGTGGTGTGTGTGAGCGAGAGAGTGGTGTGGTGTGTGTGAGTGAGTGAGTGGTGTGGTGTGGTGTGTGTGAGTGAGAGAGTGGTGTGTGTGCGTGAGTGAGAGAGTGGTGTGGTGTGTTTTAGTGAGAGAGTGCTGTGGTATGTGTGAGTGAGAGAGTGGTGTGGTGTGCTGTGTGTGAGTGAGAGAGTGGTGTGTGTGCGTGAGTGAGATAGTGGTGTGGTGTGGTGTGTTTGAGCGAGAGAGTGGTGTGCTGTGTGTGAGCGGGAGAGTGGTGTGGTGTGTGTGAATGAGAGACTGGTGTGGTGTGTGTGAGCGAGAGAGTGGTGTGGTGTGTGTGAATGAGTGAGTGGTGTGGTGTGTTTCAGTGAGAGAGTGGTGTGGTGTGTGTGAGTGAGAGAGTGGTGTGGGTTGGTGTGTGTGTGAGAGAGAGGTGTGTGTGTGTGAGTGAGAGAGTGGTCTGGTGTGGTCTGTGTGAGCGAGAGAGTGGTGTGGTGTGTGTGAGTGAGAGAGTGGTGTGGTGTGTGTGAGTGAGAGAGTGGTGTGGTGTGTGTGAGTGAGAGAGTGGTGTGGTGTGTGTGAGTGAGAGAGTGGTGTGGTGTGCGAGCGAGAGAGTGGTGTGGTGTGTTTAAGTGAGAGAGTGGTGTGGTGTGTGTGAGTGAGAGAGTGGAGTGGTGTGTGAGTGAGAGAGTGTTGTCGTGTGTGTGAGTGAGAGAGTGGTGCGGTGTGGTGTGTGTGAGTGAGAGAGTGGTGTGGTGTGTGTGAGTGAGAGAGTGGTTTGGTGTGGTGTGTGTGAGTGAGAGAGTGGTGCGGTGTGGTGTGTGTGAGTGAGAGAGTGGTGAGGTGTGTGTGAGTGAGAGAGTGGTGTGGTGTGTGTGAGAGAGAGACTGGTGTGGTGTTTGTAAATGAGAGAGTGGTGTGGTGTGTGTGAGTGAGAGTGTGGTGTGGTGTGTGTGAGTGAGAGAGTGGTGTGGTGTGTGAGCGAGAGAGTGGTGTGGTGTGTGTGAGTGAGAGAGTGGTGTGGAGTGTGTGAGTGAGAGAGTGGTGTGGTGTGTGTGAGTGAGAGAGTGGCGTGGTGTGTGTGAGAGAGAGAGTGGTGTGGTGTGTGAGCGAGAGAGTGGTGTGGTGTGTGTGAGTGAGAGATTGGTGCGGTGTGGTGTGTGTGAGTGAGAGAGTGTTGTGGTTTGGTGTGTGTGAGCGAGTGAATGGTGTGGTGTGTGTGCGTCAGAGAGTGGTGTGGTGTGTGTGTGCGAGAGAGTGGTGTGGTGTGTGTGAGCGAGAGAGTGGTGTGGTGTGGTGTGTGTGTGTGAGAGTGTGGTGTGGTGTGTGTGAGCAAGAGAGTGGTGTGGTGTGTGTGATAGAGAGAGTGTTTTGGTGTGTGTGAGTGAGAGAGTGGTGTGGTGTGTGTGAGCGAGAGAGTGGTGTGGTGTGTGTGAGTGAGAGAGTGGTGTGGTGTGTGAGCGAGAGAGTGGTGTGGTGTGTGTAAGTGAGAGAGTGGTGTGGTGTGTGTGAGTGAGAGAGTGGTGTGGTGTGTGAGTGAGAGAGTGTTGTCGTGTGTGTGAGTGAGAAAGTGGTGCGGTGTGGTGTGTGTGAGTGAGAGAGTGGTGTGGTGTGTGTGAGTGAGAGAGTGGTGTGGTGTGGTGTGTGTGAGTGAGAGAGTGGTGCGGTGTGGTGTGTGTGAGTGAGAGAGTGGTGAGGTGTGTGTGAGTGAGAGAGTGGTGTGGTGTGTGTGAGAGAGAGACTGGTGTGGTGTTTGTAAATGAGAGAGTGGTGTGGTGTGTGTGAGTGAGAGTGTGGTGTGGTGTGTGTGAGTGAGAGAGTGGTGTGGTGTGTGAGCGAGAGAGTGGTGTGGTGTGTGTGAGTGAGAGAGTGGTGTGGTGTGTGTGAGTGAGAGAGTGGTGTGGTGTGTGTGAGTGAGAGAGTGGTGTGGTTTGTGTGAGTGAGAGAGTGGTGTGGTGTGTGAGCGAGAGAGTGGTGTGGTGTGTGTGAGTGAGAGATTGGTGCGGTGTGGTGTGTGTGAGTGAGAGAGTGTTGTGGTTTGGTGTGTGTGAGCGAGTGAATGGTGTGGTGTGTGTGCGTCAGAGAGTGGTGTGGTGTGTGTGAGTGTGAGAGTAGTGTGTTGTGTGTGAGCGAGAGAGTGGTGTGGTGTGTGTGAGTGAGATAGTGGTGTGGTTTGTGTGAGTGAGAGAGTGGTGTGATGTGTGTGAGTGAGAGAGTGGTGTGGTGTGTGTGAGTGAGAGAGTGGTGTTGTGTGTGTGTGCGAGAGAGTGGTGTGGTGTGTGAAGCGAGAGAGTGGTGTTGTGTGGTGTGTGTTTGTGAGAGTGTGGTGTGGAGTGTATGAGCGAGAGAGTGGTGTGGTGTGTGTGAGAGAGAGAGTGTTTTGGTGTGTGTGAGTGAGAGAGTGGTGTAGTGTGTGTGAGCGAGAGAGAGGTGTGGTGTGTGTGAGTGAGAGAGTGGTGTTGTGTGTGTGTGCGAGAGAGTGGTGTGGTGTTTGTGAGGGAGAGAGTGGTGTGGTGTGGTGTGTGTGTGTGAGAGTGTGGTGTGGTGTGTGTGAGCGAGAGAGTGGTGTGGTGTGTGTGAGAGAGAGAGTGTTTTGGTGTGTGTGAGTGAGAGAGTGGTGTAGTGTGTGTGAGCGAGAGAGTGGTGTGGTGTGTGTGAGTGAGAGAGTGGTGTGGTGTGTGTGAGCGAGAGAGTGGTGTGGTGTGTGTGAGTGAGTGAGTGGTGTGGTGTGGTGTGTGTGAGTCAGAGAGAGGTGTGTGTGCGTGAGTGAGAGAGTGGTGTGGTGTGTTTTACTGAGAGAGTGCTGTGGTATGTGTGAGTGAGAGAGTGGTGTGGTGTGCTGTGTGTGAGTGAGAGAGTGGTGTGTGTGCGTGAGTGAGATAGTGGTGTGGTGTGGTGTGTTTGAGCGAGAGAGTGGTGTGCTGTGTGTGAGCGAGAGAGTGGTGTGGTGTGTGTGAATGAGAGACAGGTGTGGTGTGTGTGAGCGAGAGAGTGGTGTGGTGTGTGTGAGTGAGTGAGTGGTGTGGTGTATTTTAGTGAGAGAGTGGTGTGGTGTGTGTGAGTGAGAGAGTGGTGTGGGTTGGTGTGTGTGTGAGAGAGAGGTGTGTGTGTGTGAGTGAGAGAGTGGTCTGGTGTGGTGTGTGTGAGCGAGAGAGTGGTGTGGTGTGTGTGAGTGAGAGAGTGGTGTGGTGTGTGTGAGTGAGAGAGTGGTCTGGTGTGTGTAAGTGAGAGAGTGGTGTGGTGTGTGTGAGTGAGAGAGTGGTGTGGTGTTGGTGAGTGAGAGAGTGGTGTGGTGTGAGTGAGTGAGAGAGTGGTGTGGTGTGTGTGAGTGAGAGAGTGGTGTGGTGTGTGAGCGAGAGAGTGGTGTGGTGTGTGTGAGTGAGAGATTGGTGCGGTGTGGTGTGTGTGAGTGAGAGAGTGTTGTGGTTTGGTGTGTGTGAGCGAGTGAATGGTGTGGTGTGTGTGAGTCAGAGAGTGGTGTGGTGTGTGTGAGTGAGAGAGTGCTGTAGTGTGGTGTGTGTGTGGGAGAGTGTGGTGTGGTGTGTGTGAGCGAGAGAGTGGTGTGGTGTGTGTGAGAGAGAGAGTGTTTTGGTGTGTGTGAGTGAGAGAGTGGTGTAGTGTGTGTGAGCGAGAGAGTGGTGTGGTGTGTGTGAGCGAGAGAGTGGTGTGGTGTGTGTGAGTGAGTGAGTGGTGTGGTGTGGTGTGTGTGAGTGAGAGAGTGGTGTGTGTGCGTGAGTGAGAGAGTGGTGTGGTGTGTTTTAGTGAGAGAGTGCTGTGGTATGTGTGAGTGAGAGAGGGGTGTGGTGTGGTGTGTGTGAGTGAGAGAGTGGTGTGCGTGCGTGAGTGAGAGAGTGGTGTGGTGTGGTGTGTTTGAGCGAGAGAGTGGTGTGCTGTGTGTGAGCGAGAGAGTGGTGTGGTGTGTGTGAATGAGAGACAGGTGTGGTGTGTGTGAGCGAGAGATTGGTGTGGTGTGTGTGAGTGAGTGAGTGGTGTGGTGTGTTTCAGTTAGAGAGTGGTGTGGTGTGTGTGAGTGAGAGAGTGGTCTGGTGTGGTGTGTGTGAGCGAGAGAGTGGTGTGGTGTGTGTGAGTGAGAGAGTGGTGTGGTGTGTGTGAGTGAGAGAATGGTCTGGTGTGTGTAAGTGAGAGAGTGGTGTGGTGTGTGTGAGTGAGAGAGTGGTGTGGTGTGTGTGAGTGAGAGAGTGGTGTGGTGTGTGAGCGAGAGAGTGGTTTGGTGTGTGTAAGTGAGAGAGTGGTGTGGTGTGTGTGAGTGAGAGAGTGGTGTGGTGTGTGAGTGAGAGAGTGTTGTCGTGTGTGTGAGTGAGAGAGTGGTGCGGTGTGGTGTGTGTGAGTGAGAGAGTGGTGTGGTGTGTGTGAGTGAGAGAGTGGTTTGGTGTGGTGTGTGTGAGTGAGAGAGTGGTGCGGGTGTGGTGTGTGTGAGTGAGAGAGTGGTGAGGTGTGTGTGAGTGAGAGAGTGGTGTGGTGTGTGTGAGAGAGACACTGGTGTGGTGTTTGTAAATGAGAGAGTGGTGTGGTGTGTGTGAGTGAGAGTGTGGTGTGGTGTGTGTGAGTGAGAGAGTGGTGTGGTGTGTGAGCGAGAGAGTGGTGTGGTGTGTGTGAGTGAGAGAGTGGTGTGGTGTGTGTGAGTGAGAGAGTGGTGTGGTGTGTGTGAGTGAGAGAGTGGTGTGGTGTGTGTGAGTGAGAGAGTGGTGTGGTGTGTGAGCGAGAGAGTGGTGTGGTGTGTGTGAGTGAGAGATTGGTGCGGTGTGGTGTGTGTGAGTGAGAGAGTGTTGTGGTTTGGTGTGTGTGAGCGAGTGAATGGTGTGGTGTGTGTGCGTCAGAGAGTGGTGTGGTGTGTGTGAGTGAGAGAGTAGTGTGGTGTGTGTGAGCGAGAGAGTGGTGTGGTGTGTGTGAGTGAGAGAGTGGTGTGGTTTGTGTGAGTGAGAGAGTGGTGTGGTGTGTGTGAGTGAGAGAGTGGTGTGGTGTGTGTGAGTGAGAGAGTGGTGTTGTGTGTGTGTGCGAGAGAGTGGTGTGGTGTGTGTGAGCGAGAGAGTGGTGTGGTGTGGTGTGTGTGTGTGAGAGTGTGGTGTGGTGTGTGTGAGCAAGAGAGTGGTGTGGTGTGTGTGAGAGAGAGAGTGTTTTGGTGTGTGTGAGTGAGAGAGTGGTGTGGTGTGTGTGAGCGAGAGAGTGGTGCGGTGTGTGTGAGTGAGAGAGTGGTGTGGTGTGTGTGAGCGAGAGAGTGGTGTGGTGTGTGTGAGTGAGTGAGTGGTGTGGTGTGGTGTGTGTGAGTGAGAGAGTGGTGTGGTGTGTGTGAGTGAGAGAGTGGTGTTGTGTGTGTGCGAGAGAGTGGTGTGGTTTGTGTGAGCGAGAGAGTGGTGTGGTGTGGTGTGTGTGTGTGAGAGTGTGGTGTGGTGTGTGTGAGCGAGAGAGTGGTGTGGTGTGTGTGAGAGAGAGAGTGTTTTGGTGCGTGTGAGTGAGGGAGTGGTGTTTGTGTGAGCGAGAGAGTGGTGTGGTGTGTGTGAGTGAGAGAGTGCTGTGGTGTGTGTGAGCGAGAGAGTGGTGTGGTGTGTGTGAGTGAGTGAGTGGTGTGGTGTGGTGTGTGTGAGTGAGAGAGTGGTGTGTGTGCGTGAGTGAGAGAGTGGTGTGGTGTGTTTTAGTGAGAGAGTGCTGTGGTATGTGTGAGTGAGAGAGTGGTGTGGTGTGCTGTGTGTGAGTGAGAGAGTGGTGTGTGTGCGTGAGTGAGATAGTGGTGTGGTGTGGTGTGTTTGAGCGAGAGAGTGGTGTGCTGTGTGTGAGCGGGAGAGTGGTGTGGTGTGTGTGAATGAGAGACTGGTGTGGTGTGTGTGAGCGAGAGAGTGGTGTGGTGTGTGTGAATGAGTGAGTGGTGTGGTGTGTTTCAGTGAGAGAGTGGTGTGGTGTGTGTGAGTGAGAGAGTGGTGTGGGTTGGTGTGTGTGTGAGAGAGAGGTGTGTGTGTGTGAGTGAGAGAGTGGTCTGGTGTGGTCTGTGTGAGCGAGAGAGTGGTGTGGTGTGTGTGAGTGAGAGAGTGGTGTGGTGTGTGTGAGTGAGAGAGTGGTGTGGTGTGTGTGAGTGAGAGAGTGGTGTGGTGTGTGTGAGTGAGAGAGTGGTGTGGTGTGCGAGCGAGAGAGTGGTGTGGTGTGTTTAAGTGAGAGAGTGGTGTGGTGTGTGTGAGTGAGAGAGTGGAGTGGTGTGTGAGTGAGAGAGTGTTGTCGTGTGTGTGAGTGAGAGAGTGGTGCGGTGTGGTGTGTGTGAGTGAGAGAGTGGTGTGGTGTGTGTGAGTGAGAGAGTGGTTTGGTGTGGTGTGTGTGAGTGAGAGAGTGGTGCGGTGTGGTGTGTGTGAGTGAGAGAGTGGTGAGGTGTGTGTGAGTGAGAGAGTGGTGTGGTGTGTGTGAGAGAGAGACTGGTGTGGTGTTTGTAAATGAGAGAGTGGTGTGGTGTGTGTGAGTGAGAGTGTGGTGTGGTGTGTGTGAGTGAGAGAGTGGTGTGGTGTGTGAGCGAGAGAGTGGTGTGGTGTGTGTGAGTGAGAGAGTGGTGTGGAGTGTGTGAGTGAGAGAGTGGTGTGGTGTGTGTGAGTGAGAGAGTGGCGTGGTGTGTGTGAGAGAGAGAGTGGTGTGGTGTGTGAGCGAGAGAGTGGTGTGGTGTGTGTGAGTGAGAGATTGGTGCGGTGTGGTGTGTGTGAGTGAGAGAGTGTTGTGGTTTGGTGTGTGTGAGCGAGTGAATGGTGTGGTGTGTGTGCGTCAGAGAGTGGTGTGGTGTGTGTGTGCGAGAGAGTGGTGTGGTGTGTGTGAGCGAGAGAGTGGTGTGGTGTGGTGTGTGTGTGTGAGAGTGTGGTGTGGTGTGTGTGAGCAAGAGAGTGGTGTGGTGTGTGTGATAGAGAGAGTGTTTTGGTGTGTGTGAGTGAGAGAGTGGTGTGGTGTGTGTGAGCGAGAGAGTGGTGTGGTGTGTGTGAGTGAGAGAGTGGTGTGGTGTGTGTGAGCGAGAGAGTGGTGTGGTGTGTGTGAGTGAGTGAGTGGTGTGGTGGGTTTGTGTGAGTGAGAGACTGGTGTGGTGTGTGTGAGTGAGAGAGTGGTGTTGTGTGTGTGCGAGAGAGTGGTGTGGTTTGTGTGAGCGAGCGAGTGGTGTGGTGTGTGTGTGTGAGAGTGTGGTGTGGTGTGTGTGAGCGAGAGAGTGGTGTGGTGTGTGTGAGAGAGAGTGTTTTGGTGCGTGTGAGTGAGAGAGTGGTGTGTGTGTGAGCGAGAGAGTGCTGTGGTGTGTGTGAGTGAGAGAGTGGTGTGGTGTGTGTGAACGAGAGATTGGTGTGGTGTGTGTGAGTGAGTGAGTGGTGTGGTGTGGTGTGTGTGAGTGAGAGAGTGGTGTGTGTGCGTGAGTGAGAGAGTGGTGTGGTGTGTTTTTGTGAGAGAGTGCTGTGGTATGTGTGAGTGAGAGTGTGGTGTGGTGTGCTGTGTGTGAGCGAGAGAGTGGTGTGCTGTGTGTGAGCGGGAGAGTGGTGTGGTGTGTGTGAATGAGCGTCTGGTGTGGTGTGTGTGAGCGAGAGAGTGGTTTGGTGTGTGTGAGTGAGTGAGTGGTGTGGTGTATTTTAGTGAGAGAGTGGTGTGGTGTGTGTGAGTGAGAGAGTGGTGTGGGTTGGTGTGTGTGTGAGAGAGAGGTGTGTGTGTGTGAGTGAGAGAGTGGTGTGGTGTGGTGTGTGTGAGTGAGAGAGTGGTGTGGTGTGTGTGAGCGAGAGAGTGGTGTGGTGTGTGTGTGAGAGAGTGGTGTGGAGTGTGTGAGTGAGAGAGTGGTCTGGTGTGTGTAAGTGAGAGAGTGGTGTGGTGTGTGTGAGTGAGAGAGTGGTGTGGTGTGTGTGAGTAAGAGAGTGCTGTGGTGTGTGAGCGAGAGAGTGGTGTGGTGTGTGTAAGTGAGAGAGTGGTGTGGTGTGTGTGAGTGAGAGAGTGGTGTGGTGTGTGAGTGAGAGAGTGTTGTCGTGTGTGTGAGTGAGAGAGTGGTGCGGTGTGGTGTGTGTGAGTGAGAGAGTGGTGTGGTGTGTATGAGTGAGAGAGTTGTGTGGTGTGGTGTGTGTGAGTGAGAGAGTGGTGCGGTATGGTGTGTGTGAGTGAGAGAGTGGTGAGGTGTGTGTGAGTGAGAGAGTGGTGTGGTGTGTGTGAGAGAGAGACTGGTGTGGTGTTTGTAAATGAGAGAGTGGTGTGGTGTGTGTGAGTGAGAGAGTTGTGTGGTGTGTGTGACTGAGAGATTGGTGTGTTGTGTGTGACTGAAAGAGTGGAGTGGTGTGTGTGAGTGAGAGAGTGGTGTGGTGTGTGAGAGAGAGACTGGTGTGGTGTGTGTGAGCGAGAGAGTGGTGTGGTGTGTGTGAGTGAGAGAGTGGTGTGGTGTGTGTGAGTGAGAGAGTGGTATGGTGTGTGTGAGTGAGAGAGTGGTCTGGTGTGGTGTGTGTGTGTGAGAGTGTGGTGTGGTGTGTGTGAGCGAGAGAGTGGTGTGGTGTGTGTGAGAGAGAGAGTGTTTTGGTGTGTGTGAGTGAGAGAGTGGTGTAGTGTGTGTGAGCGAGAGAGTGGTGTGGTGTGTGTGAGTGAGAGAGTGGTGTGGTGTGTGAGCGAGAGAGTGGTGTGGTGTGTGTGAGTGAGAGATTGGTGCGGTGTGGTGTGTGTGAGTGAGAGAGTGGTGTGTGTGTGTGAGTGAGAGAGTGGTGTGGTGTGTGTGAGTGAGAGAGTGGTGTGGTGTGTGTGAGTGAGAGAGTGGTGTGGTGTGTGTGAGTGAGAGAGTGGTGTGGTGTGGTGTGTATGAGTGAGAGAGTGGTGTGTGTGTGTAGTGAGAGAGTGGTGTGGTGTGTGTGACTGAGAGAGTGGTGTGGTGTGTGTGAGTGAGAGAGTGGTGTGGTGCGTGTGAGCGAGAGAGTGGGGTGGTGTGTGTGAGCGAGGGAGTGGTGTGGTGTGTGTGACTGAGAGAGTGGTGTGGTGTGTGTGAGTGAGAGAGTGGTGTGGTGTGTGTGAGTGAGAGAGCGGTGTGTTGTGTGTGAGTGAGAGAGTGGTGTGTGTGTGTGAGTGAGAGAGTGGGGTGG
This sequence comes from Isurus oxyrinchus, assembly GCA_026770705.1. Classification (NCBI taxonomy): domain Eukaryota; kingdom Metazoa; phylum Chordata; class Chondrichthyes; order Lamniformes; family Lamnidae; genus Isurus; species Isurus oxyrinchus. The sequence continues at coordinate 121,962,621 of JANJGN010000016.1, read as the reverse complement.
TGTGTGTGAGCGAGGGAGTGGTGTGGAGTGGGAGCGAGAGAGTGGTGTGGTGTGTGTGAGTGAGAGAGTGGTGTGGTGTGTGTGAGTGAGAGAATGGTGTGGTGTGTGTGAGTGAGAGAGTGGTGTGGTGTGTGAGCGAGAGAGTGGAGTGGTGTGTGTGAGTGAGAGAGTTGTGCGGTGTGGTTTGTGTGAGTGAAAGAGTGGTGTGGTATGTGTGAGTGAGAGAGTGGTGTGTTGTGGTGTGTGTGAGTGAGAGAATGGTGAGGTGTGTGTGAGTGAGAGAGTGGTGAGGTGTGTGTGAGTGAGAGACTGGTGTGGTGTGTGTGAGCGAGAGAGTGGTGTGGTGTGTGTGTGAGAGAGTGGTGTGGTGTGTGTGAGTGAGAGAGTGGTCTGGTGTGTGTAAGTGAGAGAGTGGTGTGGTGTGTGTGAGTGAGAGAGTGATGTGGTGTGTGTGAGTGAGAGAGTGGTGTGGTGTGTGAGCGAGAGAGTGGTGTGGTGTGTGTGAGTGAGAGAGTGGTGTGGTGTGTGAGTGAGAGAGTGTTGTCGTGTGTGTGAGTGAGAGAGTGGTGCGGTGTGGTGTGTGTGAGTGAGAGAGTGGTGAAGTGTGTGTGAGTGAGAGAGTGGTGTGGTGTGGTGTGTGTGAGTGAGAGAGCGGTGCGGTGTGGTGTGTGTGAGTGAGAGAGTGGTGAGGTGTGTGTGAGTGAGAGAGTGGTATGGTGTGTGTTAGTGAGAGAGTGGTGTGGTGTGTGTGAGTGAGAGAGTGGTGTGGTGTGTGAGCGAGAGAGTGGTGTGGTGTGTGTGAGTGAGAGAGTGGTGTGGTGTGTGTGAGTGAGAGAGTGGTGCGGTGTGTGTGAGTGAGAGAGTGGTGTGGTGTCTGTGAGTGAGAGAGTGGTGTGTTGTGTGAGCGAGAGAGTGGTGTGGTGTGTGTGAGTGAGAGATGGGTGCGGTGTGGTTTGTGTGAGTGAGAGAGTGTTGTGGTTTGGTGTGTGTGAGCGAGTGAATGGTGTGGTGTGTGTGAGTCAGAGAGTGGTGTGGTGTGTGTGAGTGAGAGAGTAGTGTGGTGTGTGTGAGCGAGAGAGTGGTGTGGTGTGTGTGAGTGAGAGAGTGGTGTGGTTTGTGTGAGTGAGAGAGTGGTGTGGTGTGTGTGAGTGAGAGAGTGGTGTGGTGTGTGTGAGTGAGAGAGTGGTGTTGTGTGTGTGTTTGTGTGAGAGAGTGGTGTGGTGTGTGTGAGCGAGAGAGTGGTGTGGTGTGTGTGAGAGAGAGAGTGTTTTGGTGTGTGTGAGTGAGAGAGTGGTGTAGTGTGTGTGTGCGAGAGAGTGGTGTGGTGTGTGAGTGAGTGAGAGAGTGGTGTGGTGTGTGTGAGCGAGAGAGTGGTGTGGTGTGTGTGAGTGAGTGAGTGGTGTGGTGTGATGTGTGTGAGTGAGAGAGTGGTGTGTGTGCGTGAGTGAGAAAGTGGTGTGGTGTGTTTTAGTGAGAGAGTGCTGTGGTATGTGTGAGTGAGAGAGTGGTGTGGTGTGGTGTTTGTGAGTGAGTGAGATAGTGGTGTGGTGTGGTGTGTTTGAGCGATAGAGTGGTGTGCTGTGTGTGAGCGAGAGAGTGGTATGGTGTGAGTGAATGAGAGACTGGTGTGGTGTGTGTGAGCGAGAGAGTGGTGTGGTGTGTGTGAGTGAGTGAGTGGTGTGGTGTGTTTTAGTGAGAGAGTGGTGTGGTGTGTGTGAGTGAGAGAGTGGTGTGGGTTGGTGTGTGTGTGAGAGAAAGGTGTGTGTGTGTGAGTGAGAGAGTGGTGTGGTGTGGTGTGTGTGAGCGAGAGAGTGGTGTGGTGTGTGTGTGAGAGAGTGGTGTGGTGTGTGTGAGTGAGAGAGTGGTCTGGTGTGTGTAAGTGAGAGAGTGGTGTGGTGTGTGTGAGTGAGAGAGTGGTGTGGTGTGCGTGAGTGAGAGAGTGGTGTGGTGTGTGAGCGAGAGAGTGGTGTGGTGTGTGTGAGTGAGAGAGTGGTGTGGAGTGTGAGTGAGAGAGTGTTGTCGTGTGTGTGAGTGAGAGAGTGGTGCGGTGTGGTGTGTGTGAGTGAGAGAGTGGTGTGGTGTGTGTGAGTGAGAGAATGTTGTGGTGTGGTGTGTGTGAGTGAGAGAGTGGTGCGGTGTGGTGTGTGTGAGTGAGAGACTGGTGAGGTGTGTGTGAGTGAGAGAGTGGTGTGGTGTGTGTGAGAGAGAGACTGGTGTGGTGTTTGTAAATGAGAGAGTGGTGTGGTGTTTGTGAGAGAGAGAGTTGCGTGGTGTGTGTGACTGAGAGAGTGGTGTGGTGTGTGTGAATGAAAGAGTGGAGTGGTGTGTGTGAGTGAGAGAGTGGTGTGGTGTGTGAGAGAGATACTGGTGTGGTGTGTGTGAGCGAGAGAGTGGTGTGGTGTGTGTGAGTGAGAGAGTGGTGTGGTGAGTGTGAGTGAGAGAGTGGTATGATGTGTGTGAGTGAGAGAGTGGTGTGGGGTGTGTGAGTGAGAGAGTGGTGTGGTGTGTGAGCGAGAGAGTGATGTGGTGTGTGTGAGTGAGAGAGTGTTTTGGTGTGTGTGAGTGAGAGAGTGGTGTGGTTTGTGTGAGTGAGAGAGTGGTGTGGTGTGTGTGAGTGAGAGAGTGGTGTGGTGTGTGAGCGAGAGAGTGGTGTGGTGTGTGTGAGTAAGAGATTGGTGCGGTGTTGTGTGTGTGAGTGAGAGAGTGTTGTTGTTTGGTGTGTGTGAGCGAGTGAATGGTGTGGTGTGTGTGAGTGAGAGAGTGGTGTGGTGTGTGTGAGTGAGAGAGTGGTGTGGTGTGGTGTGTGTGTGTGAGAGTGTGGTGTGGTGTGTGTGAGCGAGAGAGTGGTGTCGTGTGTGTGAGAGAGATACTGGTGTGGTGTGTGTGAGCGAGAGAGTGGTGTGGTGTGTGTGAGTGAGAGAGTGGTGTGGTGAGTGTGAGTGAGAGAGTGGTATGGTGTGTGTGAGTGAGAGAGTGGTGTGGGGTGTGTGAGTGAGAGAGTGGTGTGGTGTGTGAGCGAGAGAGTGATGTGGTGTGTGTGAGTGAGAGAGTGGTGTGGTGTGTGTGAGTGAGAGATTGGTGTGGTTTGTGTGAGTGAGAGAGTGGTGTGGTGTGTGTGAGTGAGAGAGTGGTGTGGTGTGTGAGCGAGAGAGTGGTGTGGTGTGTGTGAGTAAGAGATTGGTGCGGTGTTGTGTGTGTGAGTGAGAGAGTGTTGTTGTTTGGTGTGTGTGAGCGAGTGAATGGTGTGGTGTGTGTGAGTGAGAGAGTGGTGTGGTGTGTGTGAGTGAGAGAGTGGTGTGGTGTGGTGTGTGTGTGTGAGAGTGTGGTGTGGTGTGTGTGAGCGAGAGAGTGGTGTCGTGTGTGTGAGAGAGAGAGTGTTTTGGTGTGTCTGAGTGAGAGAGTGGTGTAGTGTGTGTGAGCGAGATAGTGGTGTGGTGTGTGTGAGTGAGAGAGTGGTGTGGTGTGTGTGAGTGAGTGAGTGGTGTGCTGTGTTTTAGTGAGAGAGTGGTGTGGTGTGTGTGAGTGAGAGAGTGGTGTGGGTTGGTGTGTGTGTGAGAGAGAGGTGTGTGTGTGTGAGTGAGAGAGTGGTGTGGTGTGCTGTGTGTGAGCGAGAGAGTGGTGTGGTGTGTTTGAGTGAGAGAGTGGTGTGGTGTGTGTGAGTGAGAGAGTGGTCTGGTGTGTGTAAGTGAGAGAGTGGTGTGGTGTGTGTGAGTGAGAGAGTGGTGTGGTGTGTGTGAGTGAGAGAGTGGTGTGGTGTGTGAGCGAGAGAGTGGTGTGGTGTGCGTAAGTGAGAGAGTGGTGTGGTGTGTGTGAGCGAGAGAGTGGTGTGGTGTGTGTGTGAGAGAGTGGTGTGGTGTGTGTCAGTGAGAGAGTGGTCTGGTGTGTGTAAGTGAGAGAGTGGTGTGGTGTGTGTGAGTGAGAGAGTGGTGTGGTGTGTGTGAGTAAGAGAGTGCTGTGGTGTGTGAGCGAGAGAGTGGTGTGGTGTGTGTAAGTGAGAGAGTGGTGTGGTGTGTGTGAGTGAGAGAGTGGTGTGGTGTGTGAGTGAGAGAGTGTTGTCGTGTGTGTGAGTGAGAGAGTGGTGCGGTGTGGTGTGTGTGAGTGAGAGAGTGGTGTGGTGTGTATGAGTGAGAGAGTTGTGTGGTGTGGTGTGTGTGAGTGAGAGAGTGGTGCGGTATGGTGTGTGTGAGTGAGAGAGTGGTGAGGTGTGTGTGAGTGAGAGAGTGGTGTGGTGTGTGTGAGAGAGAGACTGGTGTAGTGTTTGTAAATGAGAGAGTGGTGTGGTGTGTGTGAGTGAGAGAGTTGTGTGGTGTGTGTGACTGAAAGAGTGGTGTGGTGTGTGTGACTGAAAGAGTGGAGTGGTGTGTGTGAGTGAGAGAGTGGTGTGGTGTGTGAGAGAGAGACTGGTGTGGTGTGTGTGAGCGAGAGAGTGGTGTGGTGTGTGTGAGTGAGAGAGTGGTGTGGTGTGTGTGAGTGAGAGAGTGGTATGGTGTGTGTGAGTGAGAGAGTGGTGTGGTGTGGTGTGTGTGTGTGAGAGTGTGGTGTGGTGTGTGTGAGCGAGAGAGTGGTGTGGTGTGTGTGAGAGAGAGAGTGTTTTGGTGTGTGTGAGTGAGAGAGTGGTGTAGTGTGTGTGAGCGAGAGAGTGGTGTGGTGTGTGTGAGTGAGAGAGTGGTGTGGTGTGTGAGCGAGAGAGTGGTGTGGTGTGTGTGAGTGAGAGATTGGTGCGGTGTGGTGTGTGTGAGTGAGAGAATGGTGTGTGTGTGTGAGTGAGAGAGTGGTGTGGTGTGTGTGAGTGAGAGAGTTGTGTGGTGTGTGTGAGTGAGAGAGTGGTGTGGTGTGTGTGAGTGAGAGAGTGCTGTGGTGTGGTGTGTATGAGTGAGAGAGTGGTGTGTGTGTGTGAGTGAGAGAGTGGTGTGGTGTGTGTGACTGAGCGAGTGGTGTGGTGTGTGTGAGTGAGAGAGTGGTGTGGTGCGTGTGAGCGAGAGAGTGGGGTGGTGTGTGTGAGCGAGGGATGTGGTGTTGTGTGTGTGACTGAGAGAGTGGTGTGGTGTGTGTGAGTGAGAGAGTGGTGTGGTGTGTGTGAGTGAGAGAGCGGTGTGTTGTGTGTGAGTGAGAGAGTGGTGTGTGTGTGTGAGTGAGAGAGTGGGGTGGTGTGTGTGAGCGAGGGAGTGGTGTGGAGTGGGAGCGAGAGAGTGGTGTGGTGTGTGTGAGTGAGAGAGTGGTGTGGTGTGTGTGAGTGAGAGAATGGTGTGTTGTGTGTGAGTGAGAGAGTGGTGTGGTGTGTGAGCGAGAGAGTGGAGTGGTGTGTGTGAGTGAGAGAGTTGTGTGGTGTGGTTTGTGTGAGTGAAAGAGTGGTGTGGTATGTGTGAGTGAGAGAGTGGTGTGTTGTGGTGTGTGTGAGTGAGAGAGTGGTGAGGTGTGTGTGAGTGAGAGAGTGGTGTGGTGTGTGTGAGTGAGAGACTGGTGTGGTGTGTGTGAGCGAGAGAGTGGTGTGGTGTGTGTGAGTGAGAGAGTGGTATGGTGTGTGTGAGTGAGAGAGTGTTTTGGTGTGTGTGAGTGAGAGAGTGGTGTGGTGTGTGAGCGAGAGAGTGGTGTGGTGTGTGTGAGTGAGAGAGTGGTGTGATGTGTATGAGTGAGAGAGTGGTGTGGTGTGTGTGAGTGAGAGAGTGGTGTGGTGTGTGTGAGTGAGAGAGTGGTGTTGTGTGTGTGTGTGCGAGAGAGTGGTGTGGTGTGTGTGAGTGAGAGAGTTGTGTGGTGTGGTTTGTGTGAGTGAAAGAGTGGTGTGGTATGTGTGAGTGAGAGAGTGGTGTGTTGTGGTGTGTGTGAGTGAGAGAGTGGTGAGGTGTGTGTGAGTGAGAGAGTGGTGTGGTGTGTGTGAGTGAGAGACTGGTGTGGTGTGTGTGAGCGAGAGAGTGGTGTGGTGTGTGTGAGTGAGAGAGTGGTATGGTGTGTGTGAGTGAGAGAGTGTTGTGGTGTGTGTGAGTGAGAGAGTGGTGTGGTGTTTGAGCGAGAGAGTGGTGTGGTGTGTGTGAGTGAGAGAGTGGTGTGATGTGTATGAGTGAGAGAGTGGTGTGGTGTGTGTGAGTGAGAGAGTGGTGTGGTGTGTGTGAGTGAGAGAGTGGTGTTGTGTGTGTGTGTGCGAGAGAGTGGTGTGGTGTGTGTGAGCAAGAGAGTGGTGTGGTGTGGTGTGTGTGAGCGAGAGAGTGGTGTGGTGTGTGTGAGTGAGTGAGTGGTGTGGTGTGATGTGTGTGAGTGAGAGAGTGGTGTGTGTGCGTGAGTGAGAAAGTGGTGTGGTGTGTTTTAGTGAGAGAGTGCTGTGGTATGTGTGAGTGAGAGAGTGGTGTGGTGTGGTGTGTGTGAGTGAGTGAGATAGTGGTGTGGTGTGGTGTGTTTGAGCGATAGAGTGGTGTGCTGTGTGTGAGCGAGAGAGTGGTATGGTGTGAGTGAATGAGAGACTGGTGTGGTGTGTGTGAGCGAGAGAGTGGTGTGGTGTGTGTGAGTGAGTGAGTGGTGTGGTGTGTTTTAGTGAGAGAGTGGTGTGGTGTGTGTGAGTGAGAGAGTGGTGTGGGTTGGTGTGTGTGTGAGAGAAAGGTGTGTGTGTGTGAGTGAGAGAGTGGTGTGGTGTGGTGTGTGTGAGCGAGAGAGTGGTGTGGTGTGTGTGTGAGAGAGTGGTGTGGTGTGTGTGAGTCAGAGAGTGGTGTGGTGTGTGTGAGTGAGAGAGTGGTGTGGTGTGCGTGAGTGAGAGAGTGGTGTGGTGTGTGAGCGAGAGAGTGGTGTGGTGTGTGTGAGTGAGAGAGTGGTGTGGTGTGTGAGTGAGAGAGTGTTGTCGTGTGTGTGAGTGAGAGAGTGGTGCGGTGTGGTGTGTGTGAGTGAGAGAGTGGTGTGGTGTGTGTGAGTGAGAGAATGTTGTGGTGTGGCGTGTGTGAGTGAGAGAGTGGTGCGGTGTGGTGTGTGTGAGTGAGAGAGTGGTGAGGTGTGTGTGAGTGAGAGAGTGGTGTGGTGTGTGTGAGAGAGAGACTGGTGTGGTGTTTGTAAATGAGAGAGTGGTGTGGTGTGTGTGAGTGAGAGAGTTGTGTGGTGTGTGTGACTGAGAGAGTGGTGTGGTGTGTGTGACTGAAAGAGTGGAGTGGTGTGTGTGAGTGAGAGAGTGGTGTGGTGTGTGAGAGAGATACTGGTGTGGTGTGTGTGAGCGAGAGAGTGGTGTGGTGAGTGTGAGTGAGAGAGTGGTGTGGTGAGTGTGAGTGAGAGAGTGGTATGGTGTGTGTGAGTGAGAGAGTGGTGTGGGGTGTGTGAGTGAGAGAGTGGTGTGGTGTGTGAGCGAGAGAGTGATGTGGTGTGTGTGAGTGAGAGAGTGGTGTGGTGTGTGTGAGTGAGAGAGTGGTGTGGTTTGTGTGAGTGAGAGAGTGGTGTGGTGTGTGTGAGTGAGAGAGTGGTGTGGTGTGTGAGCGAGAGAGTGGTGTGGTGTGTGTGAGTAAGAGATTGGTGCGGTGTGGTGTGTGTGAGTGAGAGAGTGTTGTTGTTTGGTGTGTGTGAGCGAGTGAATGGTGTGGTGTGTGTGAGTGAGAGAGTGGTGTGGTGTGTGTGAGTGAGAGAGTGGTGTGGTGTGGTGTGTGTGTGTGAGAGTGTGGTGTGGTGTGTGTGAGCGAGAGAGTGGTGTCGTGTGTGTGAGAGAGAGAGTGTTTTGGTGTGTCTGAGTGAGAGAGTGGTGTAGTGTGTGTGAGCGAGATAGTGGTGTGGTTTGTGTGAGTGAGAGAGTGGTGTGGAGTGTGTGAGTGAGTGAGTGGTGTGGTGTGGTGTGTGTGAGTGAGAGAGTGGTGTGTGTGCGTGAGTGAGAGATTGGTGTGGTGTGTTTTAGTGAGAGAGTGCTGTGGTATGTGTGAGTGAGAGAGTGGTATGGTGTGGTGTATGTGAGTGAGAGAGTGGTGTGTGTGCGTGAGTGAGATAGTGGTGTGGTGTGGTGTGTTTGAGATAGAGAGTGGTGTGCTGTGTCTGAGCGAGAGAGTGGTGTGGTGTGTGTGAATGAGAGACTGGTGTGGTGTGTGTGAGCGAGAGAGTGGTGTGGTGTGTGTGAGTGAGTGAGTGGTGTGCTGTGTTTTAGTGAGAGAGTGGTGTGGTGTGTGTGAGTGAGACAGTGGTGTGGGTTGGTGTGTTTGTGACAGAGAGGTGTGTGTGTGTGAGTGAGAGAGTGGTGTGGTGTGCTGTGTGTGAGCGAGAGAGTGGTGTGGTGTGTTTGAGTGAGAGAGTGGTGTGGTGTGTGTGAGTGAGAGAGTGGTCTGGTGTGTGTAAGTGAGAGAGTGGTGTGGTGTGTGTGAGTGAGAGAGTGGTGTGGTGTGTGTGAGTGAGAGAGTGGTGTGGTGTGTGAGCGAGAGAGTGGTGTGGTGTGAGTAAGTGAGAGAGTGGTGTGGTGTGTGTGAGCGAGAGAGTGGTGTGGTGTGTGTGTGAGAGAGTGGTTTGGTGTGTGTCAGTGAGAGAGTGGTCTGGTGTGTGTAAGTGAGAGAGTGGTGTGGTGTGTGTAAGTGAGAGAGTGGTGTGGTGTGTGTGAGTGAGAGAGTGGTGTGGTGTGTGAGTGAGAGAGTGTTGTCGTGTGTGTGAGTGAGAGAGTGGTGCGGTGTGGTGTGTGTGAGTGAGAGAGTGGTGTGGTGTGTATGAGTGAGAGAGTTGTGTGGTGTGGTGTGTGTGAGTGAGAGAGTGGTGCGGTATGGTGTGTGTGAGTGAGAGAGTGGTGAGGTGTGTGTGAGTGAGAGAGTGGTGTGGTGTGTGTGAGAGAGAGACTGGTGTAGTGTTTGTAAATGAGAGAGTGGTGTGGTGTGTGTGAGTGAGAGAGTTGTGTGGTGTGTGTGACTGAGAGAGTGGTGTGGTGTGTGTGACTGAAAGAGTGGAGAGGTGTGTGTGAGTGAGAGAGTGGTGTGGTGTGTGAGAGAGAGACTGGTGTGGTGTGTGTGAGCGAGAGAGTGGTGTGGTGTGTGTGAGTGAGAGAGTGGTGTGGTGTGTGTGAGTGAGAGAGTGGTATGGTGTGTGTGAGTGAGAGAGTGGTGTGGTGTGGTGTGTGTGTGTGAGAGTGTGGTGTGGTGTGTGTGAGCGAGAGAGTGGTGTGGTGTGTGTGAGAGAGAGAGTGTTTTGGTGTGTGTGAGTGAGAGAGTGGTGTAGTGTGTGTGAGCGAGAGAGTGGTGTGGTGTGTGTGAGTGAGAGAGTGGTGTGGTGTGTGAGCGAGACAGTGGTGTGGTGTGTGTGAGTGAGAGAATGGTGTGTGTGTGTGAGTGAGAGAGTGGTGTGGTGTGTGTGAGTGAGAGAGTTGTGTGGTCTGTGTGAGTGAGAGAGTGGTGTGGTGTGTGTGAGTGAGAGAGTGCTGTGGTGTGGTGTGTATGAGTGAGAGAGTGGTGTGTGTGTGTGAGTGAGAGAGTGGTGTGGTGTGTGTGACTGAGCGAGTGGTGTGGTGTGTGTGAGTGAGAGAGTGGTGTGGTGCGTGTGAGCGAGAGAGTGGGGTGGTGTGTGTGAGCGAGGGAGTGGTGTTGTGTGTGTGACTGAGAGAGTGGTGTGGTGTGTGTGAGTGAGAGAGTGGTGTGGTGTGTGTGAGTGAGAGAGCGGTGTGTTGTGCGTGAGTGAGAGAGTGGTGTGTGTGTGTGAGTGAGAGAGTGGTGTGGTGTGTGTGAGTGAGAGAGTGGTATGGTGTGTGTGAGTGAGAGAGTGGTGTGGTGTGGTGTGTGTGTGTGAGAGTGTGGTGTGGTGTGTGTGAGCGAGAGAGTGGTGTGGTGTGTGTGAGAGAGAGAGTGTTTTGGTGTGTGTGAGTGAGAGAGTGGTGTAGTGTGTGTGAGCGAGAGAGTGGTGTGGTGTGTGTGAGTGAGAGAGTGGTGTGGTGTGTGAGCGAGAGAGTGGTGTGGTGTGTGTGAGTGAGAGATTGGTGCGGTGTGGTGTGTGTGAGTGAGAGAGTGGTGTGTGTTTGTGAGTGAGAGAGTGGTGTGGTGTGTGAGAGTGAGAGAGTGGTGTGGTGTGTGTGAGTGAGAGAGTGGTGTGGTGTGTGTGAGTGAGAGAGTGGTGTGGTGTGGTGTGTATGAGTGAGAGAGTGGTGTGTGTGTGTGAGTGAGAGAGTGGTGTGGTGTGTGTGACTGAGAGAGTGGTGTGGTGTGTGTGAGTGAGAGAGTGGTGTGGTGCGTGTGAGCGAGAGAGTGGGGTGGTGTGTGTGAGCGAGGGAGTGGTGTGGTGTGTGTGACAGAGAGAGTGGTGTGGTGTGTTTGAGTGAGAGAGTGGTGTGGTGTGTGTGAGTGAGAGAGCGGTGTGTTGTGTGTGAGTGAGAGAGTGGTGTGTGTGTGTGAGTGAGAGAGTGGGGTGGTGTGTGTGAGCGAGGGAGTGGTGTGGAGTGGGAGCGAGAGAGTGGTGTGGTGTGTGTGAGTGAGAGAGTGGTGTGGTGTGTGTGAGTGAGAGAATGGTGTGGTGTGTGTGAGTGAGAGAGTGGTGTGGTGTGTGAGCGAGAGAGTGGAGTGGTGTGTGTGAGTGAGAGAGTTGTGTGGTGTGGTTTGTGTGAGTGAAAGAGTGGTGTGGTATGTGTGAGTGAGAGAGTGGTGTGTTGTGGTGTGTGTGAGTGAGAGAGTGGTGAGGTGTGTGTGAGTGAGAGAGTGGTGTGGAGTGTGTGAGTGAGAGACTGGTGTGGTGTGTGTGAGCGAGAGAGTGGTGTGGTGTGTGTGAGTGAGAGAGTGGTATGGTGTGTGTGAGTGAGAGAGTGGTGTGGTGTGTGTGAGTGAGAGAGTGGTGTGGTGTGTGAGCGAGAGAGTGGTGTGGTGTGTGTGAGTGAGAGAGTGGTGTGGTGTGTGTGAGTGAGAGAGTGGTGTGGTGTGTGTGAGTGAGAGAGTGGTGTGGTGTCTGTGAGTGAAAGAGTGGTGTGTTGTGTGAGCGAGAGAGTGGTGTGGTGTGTGTGAGTGAGAGATTGGTGCGGTGTGGTTTGTGTGAGTGAGAGAGTGTTGTGGTTTGGTGTGTGTGAGCGAGTGAATGGTGTGGTGTGTGTCAGTCAGAGAGTGGTGTGGTGTGTGTGAGTGAGAGAGTAGTGTCGTGTGTGTGAGCGAGGGAGTGGTGTGGTGTGTGTGAGTGAGAGAGTGGTGTGGTTTGTGTGAGTGAGAGAGTGGTGTGGTGTGTGTGAGTGAGAGAGTGGTGTGGTGTGTGTGAGTGAGAGAGTGGTGTTGTGTGTGTGTGTGCGAGAGAGTGGTGTGGTGTGTGTGAGCGAGAGAGTGGTGTGGTGTGGTGTGTGTGTGTGAGAGTTTGGTGTGGTGTGTGTGAGCGAGAGAGTGGTGTGGTGTTTGTGAGAGAGAGAGTGTTTTGGTGTGTGTGAGTGAGAGAGTGGTGTAGTGTGTGTGTGCGAGAAAGTGGTGTGGTGTGTGAGTGAGTGAGAGAGTGGTGTGGTGTGTGTGAGCGAGAGAGTGGTGTGGTGTGTGTGAGTGAGTGAGTGGTGTGGTGTGGTGTGTGTGAGTGAGAGAGTGGTGTGTGTGCGTGAGTGAGAAAGTGGTGTGGTGTGTTTTAGTGAGAGAGTGCTGTGGTATGTGTGAGTGAGAGAGTGGTGTGGTGTGGTGTGTGTGAGTGAGTGAGATAGTGGTGTGGTGTGGTGTGTTTGAGCGATGGAGTGGTGTGCTGTGTGTGAGCGAGAGAGTGGTGTGGTGTGAGTGAATGAGAGACTGGTGTGGTGTGTGTGAGCGAGAGAGTGGTGTGGTGTGGTGTGTGTGTGTGAGAGTTTGGTGTGGTGTGTGTGAGCGAGAGAGTGGTGTGGTGTGTGTGAGAGAGAGAGTGTTTTGGTGTGTGTGAGTGAGAGAGTGGTGTGGTGTGTGTGAGCGAGAGAGTGGTGTGGTGTGTGTGAGTGAGAGAGTGGTGTGGTGTGTGTGAGTGAGAGAGTGGTGTGGTGTGTGTGAGTGAGTGAGTGGTGTGGTGTGGTGTGTGTGAGTGAGAGAGTGGTGTGGTGTGTGTGAGTGAGAGAGTGGTGTTGTGTGTGTGCGAGAGAGTGGTGTGGTTTGTGTGAGCGAGAGAGTGGTGTGGTGTGGTGTGTGTGTGTGAGAGTGTGGTGTGGTGTGTGTGAGCGAGAGAGTGGTGTGGTGTGTGTGAGAGAGAGAGTGTTTTGGTGCGTGTGAGTGAGAGAGTGGTGTGTGTGTGAGCGAGAGAGTGCTGTGGTGTGTGTGAGTGAGAGAGTGGTGTGGTGTGTGTGAGCGAGAGAGTGGTGTGGTGTGTGTGAGTGACTGAGTGGTGTGGTGTGGCGTGTGTGAGTGAGAGAGTGGTGTGTGTGCGTGAGTGAGAGAGTGGTGTGGTGTGTTTTAGTGAGAGAGTGCTGTGGTATGTGTGAGTGAGAGAGTGGTGTGGTGTGCTGTGTGTGAGTGAGAGAGTGGTGTGTGTGATTGAGTGAGATAGTGGTGTGGTGTGGTGTGTATGAGCGAGAGAGTGGTGTGCTGTGTGTGAGCGGGAGAGTGGTGTGGTGTGTGTGAATGAGAGACTGGTGTGGTGTGTGTGAACGAGAGAGTGGTTTGGTGTGTGTGAGTGAGTGAGTGGTGTGGTGTATTTTAGTGAGAGAGTGGTGTGGTGTGTGTGAGTGAGAGAGTGGTGTGGGTTGGTGTGTGTGTGAGAGAGAGGTGTGTGTGTGTGAGTGAGAGAGTGCTGTGGTGTGGTGTGTGTGAGCGAGAGAGTGGTGTGGTGTGTGTGTGAGAGAGTGGTGTGGTGTGTGTCAGTGAGAGAGTGGTCTGGTGTGTGTAAGTGAGAGAGTGGTGTGGTGTGTGTGAGTGAGAGAGTGGTGTGGTGTGTGTGAGTAAGAGAGTGCTGTGGTGTGTGAGCGAGAGAGTGGTGTGGTGTGTGTAAGTGAGAGAGTGGTGTGGTGTGTGTGAGTGAGAGAGTGGTGTGGTGTGTGAGTGAGAGAGTGTTGTCGTGTGTGTGAGTGAGAGAGTGGTGCGGTGTGGTGTGTGTGAGTGAGAGAGTGGTGTGGTGTGTATGAGTGAGAGAGTTGTGTGGTGTGGTGTGTGTGAGTGAGAGAGTGGTGCGGTATGGTGTGTGTGAGTGAGAGAGTGGTGAGGTGTGTGTGAGTGAGAGAGTGGTGTGGTGTGTGTGAGAGAGAGACTGGTGTAGTGTTTGTAAATGAGAGAGTGGTGTGGTGTGTGTGAGTGAGAGAGTTGTGTGGTGTGTGTGACTGAGAGAGTGGTGTGGTGTGTGTGACTGAAAGAGTGGAGTGGTGTGTGTGAGTGAGAGAGTGGTGTGGTGTGTGAGAGAGAGACTGGTGTGGTGTGTGTGAGCGAGAGAGTGGTGTGGTGTGTGTGAGTGAGAGAGTGGTGTGGTGTATGTGAGTGAGAGAGTGGTATGGTGTGTGTGAGTGAGAGAGTGGTGTGGTGTGGTGTGTGTGTGTGAGAGTGTGGTGTGGTGTGTGTGAGCGAGAGAGTGGTGTGGTGTGTGTGAGAGAGAGAGTGTTTTGGTGTGTGTGAGTGAGAGAGTGGTGTAGTGTGTGTGAGCGAGAGAGTGGTGTGGTGTGTGTGAGTGAGAGAGTGGTGTGTTGTGTGAGCGAGAGAGTGGTGTGGTGTGTGTGAGTGAGAGATTGGTGCGGTGTGGTGTGTGTGAGTGAGAGAGTGGTGTGTGTGTGTGAGTGAGAGAGTGGTGTGGTGTGTGTGAGTGAGAGAGTGGTGTGGTGTGTGTGAGTGAGAGAGTGGTGTGGTGTGTGTGAGTGAGAGAGTGGTGTGGTGTGGTGTGTATGAGTGAGAGAGTGGTGTGTGTGTGTGAGTGAGAGAGTGGTGTGGTGTGTGTGACTGAGAGAGTGGTGTGGTGTGTGTGAGTGAGAGAGTGGTGTGGTGCGTGTGAGCGAGAGAGTGGGGTGGTGTGTGTGAGCGAGGGAGTGGTGTGGTGTGTGTGACAGAGAGAGTGGTGTGGTGTGTGTGAGTGAGAGAGTGGTGTGGTGTGTGTGAGTGAGAGAGCGGTGTGTTGTGTGTGAGTGAGAGAGTGGTGTGTGTGTGTGAGTGAGAGAGTGGGATGGTGTGTGTGAGCGAGGGAGTGGTGTGGAGTGGGAGCGAGAGAGTGGTGTGGTGTGTGTGAGTGAGAGAGTGGTGTGGTGTGTGTGAGTGAGAGAATGGTGAGGTGTGTGTGAGTGAGAGAGTGGTGTGGTGTGTGAGCGAGAGAGTGGAGTGGTGTGTGTGAGTGAGAGAGTTGTGTGGTGTGGTTTGTGTGAGTGAAAGAGTGGTGTGGTATGTGTGAGTGAGAGAGTGGTGTGTTGTGGTGTGTGTGAGTGAGAGAGTGGTGAGGTGTGTGTGAGTGAGAGAGTGGTGTGGAGTGTGTGAGTGAGAGACTGGTGTGGTGTGTGTGAGCGAGAGAGTGGTGTGGTGTGTGTGAGTGAGAGAGTGGTATGGTGTGTGTGAGTGAGAGAGTGGTGTGGTGTGTGTGAGTGAGAGAGTGGTGTGGTGTGTGAGCGAGAGAGTGGTGTGGTGTGTGTGAGTGAGAGAGTGGTGTGGTGTGTGTGAGTGAGAGAGTGGTGTGGTGTGTGTGAGTGAGAGAGTGGTGTGGTGTCTGTGAGTGAGAGAGTGGTGTGTTGTGTGAGCGAGAGAGTGGTGTGATGTGTGTGAGTGAGAGATTGGTGCGGTGTGGTTTGTGTGAGTGAGAGAGTGTTGTGGTTTGGTGTGTGTGAGCGAGTGAATGGTTTGGTGTGTGTGAGTCAGAGAGTGGTGTGGTGTGTGTGAGTGAGAGAGTAGTGTGGTGTGTGTGAGCTAGAGAGTGGTGTGGTGTGTGTGAGTGAGAGAGTGGTGTGGTTTGTGTGAGTGAGAGAGTGGTGTGGTGTGTGTGAGTGAGAGAGTGGTGTGGTGTGTGTGAGTGAGAGAGTGGTGTTGTGTGTGTGTGTGCGAGAGAGTGGTGTGGTGTGTGTGAGCGAGAGAGTGGTTTGGTGTGTGTGAGTGAGTGAGTGGTGTGGTGTATTTTAGTGAGAGAGTGGTGTGGTGTGTGTGAGTGAGAGAGTGGTGTGGGTTGGTGTGTGTGTGAGAGAGAGGTGTGTGTGTGTGAGTGAGAGAGTGCTGTGGTGTGGTGTGTGTGAGCGAGAGAGTGGTGTGGTGTGTGTGTGAGAGAGTGGTGTGGTGTGTGTCAGTGAGAGAGTGGTCTGGTGTGTGTAAGTGAGAGAGTGGTGTGGTGTGTGTGAGTGAGAGAGTGGTGTGGTGTGTGTGAGTAAGAGAGTGCTGTGGTGTGTGAGCGAGAGAGTGGTGTGGTGTGTGTAAGTGAGAGAGTGGTGTGGTGTGTGTGAGTGAGAGAGTGGTGTGGTGTGTGAGTGAGAGAGTGTTGTCGTGTGTGTGAGTGAGAGAGTGGTGCGGTGTGGTGTGTGTGAGTGAGAGAGTGGTGTGGTGTGTATGAGTGAGAGAGTTGTGTGGTGTGGTGTGTGTGAGTGAGAGAGTGGTGCGGTATGGTGTGTGTGAGTGAGAGAGTGGTGAGGTGTGTGTGAGTGAGAGAGTGGTGTGGTGTGTGTGAGAGAGAGACTGGTGTAGTGTTTGTAAATGAGAGAGTGGTGTGGTGTGTGTGAGTGAGAGAGTTGTGTGGTGTGTGTGACTGAGAGAGTGGTGTGGTGTGTGTGACTGAAAGAGTGGAGTGGTGTGTGTGAGTGAGAGAGTGGTGTGGTGTGTGAGAGAGAGACTGGTGTGGTGTGTGTGAGCGAGAGAGTGGTGTGGTGTGTGTGAGTGAGAGAGTGGTGTGGTGTGTGTGAGTGAGAGAGTGGTATGGTGTGTGTGAGTGAGAGAGTGGTGTGGTGTGGTGTGTGTGTGTGAGAGTGTGGTGTGGTGTGTGTGAGCGAGAGAGTGGTGTGGTGTGTGTGAGAGAGAGAGTGTTTTGGTGTGTGTGAGTGAGAGTGTGGTGTAGTGTGTGTGAGCGAGAGAGTGGTGTGGTGTGTGTGAGTGAGAGAGTGGTGTGGTGTGTGAGCGAGAGAGTGGTGTGGTGTGTGTGAGTGAGAGATAGGTGCGGTGTGGTGTGTGTGAGTGAGAGAGTGGTGTGTGTGTGTGAGTGAGAGAGTGGTGTGGTGTGTGTGAGTGAGAGAGTGGTGTGGTGTGTGTGAGTGAGAGAGTGGTGTGGTGTGTGTGAGTGAGAGAGTGGTGTGGTGTGGTGTGTATGAGTGAGAGAGTGGTGTGTGTGTGTGAGTGAGAGAGTGGTGTGGTGTGTGTGACTGAGAGAGTGGTGTGGTGTGTGTGAGTGAGAGTATGGTGTGGTGCGTGTGAGCGAGAGAGTGGGGTGGTGTGTGTGAGCGAGGGAGTGGTGTGGTGTGTGTGACAGAGAGAGTGGTGTGGTGTGTTTGAGTGAGAGAGTGGTGTGGTGTGTGTGAGTGAGAGAGCGGTGTGTTGTGTGTGAGTGAGAGAGTGGTGTGTGTGTGTGAGTGAGAGAGTGGGGTGGTGTGTGTGAGCGAGGGAGTGGTGTGGAGTGGGAGCGAGAGAGTGGTGTGGTGTGTGTGAGTGAGAGAGTTGTGTGGTGTGTGTGAGTGAGAGAATGGTGTGGTGTGTGTGAGTGAGAGAGTGGTGTGGTGTGTGAGCGAGAGAGTGGAGTGGTGTGTGTGAGTGAGAGAGTTGTGTGGTGTGGTTTGTGTGAGTGAAAGAGTGGTGTGGTATGTGTGAGTGAGAGAGTGGTGTGTTGTGGTGTGTGTGAGTGAGAGAGTGGTGAGGTGTGTGTGAGTGAGAGAGTGGTGTGCAGTGTGTGAGTGAGAGACTGGTGTGGTGTGTGTGAGCGAGAGAGTGGTGTGGTGTGTGTGAGTGAGAGAGTGGTATGGTGTGTGTGAGTGAGAGATTGGTGTGGTGTGTGTGAGTGAGAGAGTGGTGTGGTGTGTGAGCGAGAGAGTGGTGTGGTGTGTGTGAGTGAGAGAGTGGTGTGGTGTGTGTGAGTGAGAGAGTGGTGTGGTGTGTGTGAGTGAGAGAGTGGTGTGGTGTCTGTGAGTGAGAGAGTGGTGTGTTGTGTGAGCGAGAGAGTGGTGTGATGTGTGTGAGTGAGAGATTGGTGCGGTGTGGTTTGTGTGAGTGAGAGAGTGTTGTGGTTTGGTGTGTGTGAGCGAGTGAATGGTTTGGTGTGTGTGAGTCAGAGAGTGGTGTGGTGTGTGTGAGTGAGAGAGTAGTGTGGTGTGTGTGAGCTAGAGAGTGGTGTGGTGTGTGTGAGTGAGAGAGTGGTGTGGTTTGTGTGAGTGAGAGAGTGGTGTGGTGTGTGTGAGTGAGAGAGTGGTGTGGTGTGTGTGAGTGAGAGAGTGGTGTTGTGTGTGTGTGCGAGAGAGTGGTGTGGTGTGTGTGAGCGAGAGAGTGGTGTGGTGTGGTGTGTGTGTGTGAGAGTTTGGTGTGGTGTGTGTGAGCGAGAGAGTGGTGTGGTGTGTGTGAGAGAGAGAGTGTTTTGGTGTGTGTGAGTGAGAGAGTGGTGTAGTGTGTGTGTGCGAGAGAGTGGTGTGGTGTGTGAGTGAGTGAGAGAGTGGTGTGGTGTGTGTGAGCGAGAGAGTGGTGTGGTGTGTGTGAGTGAGTGAGTGGTGTGGTGTGGTGAGTGTGAGTGAGAGAGTGGTGTGTGTGCGTGAGTGAGAAAGTGGTGTGGTGTGTTTTAGTGAGAGAGTGCTGTGGTATGTGTGAGTGAGAGAGTGGTGTGGTGTGGTGTGTGTGAGTGAGTGAGATAGTGGTGTGGTGTCGTGTGTTTGAGCGATGGAGTGGTGTGCTGTGTGTGAGCGAGAGAGTGGTGTGGTGTGAGTGAATGAGAGACTGGTGTGGTGTGTGTGAGCGAGAGAGTGGTGTGGTGTGTGTGAGTGAGTGAGTGGTGTGGTGTGTTTTAGTGAGAGAGTGGTGTGGTGTGTGTGAGTGAGAGAGTGGTGTGGGTTGGTGTGTGTGTGAGAGAAAGGTGTGTTTGTGTGAGTGAGAGAGTGGTGCGGTGTGTGTGTGAGAGAGTGGTGTGGTGTGTGTGAGTGAGAGTGGTCTGGTGTGTGTAAGTGAGAGAGTGGTGTGGTGTGTGTGAGTGAGAGAGTGGTGTGGTGTGTGTGAGTGAGAGAGTGGTGTGGTGTGTGTGAGTGAGAGAGCGGTGTGTTGTGTGTGAGTGAGAGAGTGGTGTGTGTGTGTGAGTGAGAGAGTGGTGTGGTGTGTGTGAGCGAGGGAGTGGTGTGGAGTGGGAGCGAGAGAGTGGTGTGGTGTGTGTGAGTGAGAGAGTGGTGTGGTGTGTGTGAGTGAGAGAATGGTGTGGTGTGTGTGAGTGAGAGAGTGGTGTGGTGTGTGAGCGAGAGAGTGGAGTGGTGTGTGTGAGTGAGAGAGTTGTGTGGTGTGGTTTGTGTGAGTGAAAGAGTGGTGTGGTATGTGTGAGTGAGAGAGTGGTGTGTTGTGGTGTGTGTGAGTGAGAGAGTGGTGAGGTGTGTGTGAGTGAGAGAGTGGTGTGGAGTGTGTGAGTGAGAGACTGGTGTGGTGTGTGTGAGCGAGAGAGTGGTGTGGTGTGTGTGAGTGAGAGAGTGGTATGGTGTGTGTGAGTGAGAGAGTGGTGTGGTGTGTGTGAGTGAGAGAGTGGTGTGGTGTGTGAGCGAGAGAGTGGTGTGGTGTGTGTGAGTGAGAGAGTGGTGTGGTGTGTGTGAGTGAGAGAGTGGTGTGGTGTGTGTGAGTGAGAGAGTGGTGTGGTGTCTGTGAGTGAGAGAGTGGTGTGTTGTGTGAGCGAGAGAGTGGTGAGATGTGTGTGAGTGAGAGATTGGTGCGGTGTGGTTTGTGTGAGTGAGAGAGTGTTGTGGTTTGGTGTGTGTGAGCGAGTGAATGGTTTGGTGTGTGTGAGTCAGAGAGTGGTGTGGTGTGTGTGAGTGAGAGAGTAGTGTGGTGTGTGTGAGCTAGAGAGTGGTGTGGTGTGTGTGAGTGAGAGAGTGGTGTGGTTTGTGTGAGTGAGAGAGTGGTGTGGTGTGTGTGAGTGAGAGAGTGGTGTGGTGTGTGTGAGTGAGAGAGTGGTGTTGTGTGTGTGTGTGCGAGAGAGTGGTGTGGTGTGTGTGAGCGAGAGAGTGGTGTGGTGTGGTGTGTGTGTGTGAGAGTTTGGTGTGGTGTGTGTGAGCGAGAGAGTGGTGTGGTGTGTGTGAGAGAGAGAGTGTTTTGGTGTGTGTGAGTGAGAGAGTGGTGTAGTGTGTGTGTGCGAGAGAGTGGTGTGGTGTGTGAGTGAGTGAGAGAGTGGTGTGGTGTGTGTGAGCGAGAGAGTGGTGTGGTGTGTGTGAGTGAGTGAGTGGTGTGGTGTGGTGAGTGTGAGTGAGAGAGTGGTGTGTGTGCGTGAGTGAGAAAGTGGTGTGGTGTGTTTTAGTGAGAGAGTGCTGTGGTATGTGTGAGTGAGAGAGTGGTGTGGTGTGGTGTGTGTGAGTGAGTGAGATAGTGGTGTGGTGTCGTGTGTTTGAGCGATGGAATGGTGTGCTGTGTGTGAGCGAGAGAGTGGTGTGGTGTGAGTGAATGAGAGACTGGTGTGGTGTGTGTGAGCGAGAGAGTGGTGTGGTGTGTGTGAGTGAGTGAGTGGTGTGGTGTGTTTTAGTGAGAGAGTGGTGTGGTGTGTGTGAGTGAGAGAGTGGTGTGGGTTGGTGTGTGTGTGAGAGAAAGGTGTGTGTGTGTGAGTGAGAGAGTGGTGTGGTGTGCTGTGTGTGAGCGAGATAGTGGTGTGGTGTGTGTGTGAGAGAGTGGTGTGGTGTGTTTGACTGAGAGTGGTCTGGTGTGTGTAAGTGAGAGAGTGGTGTGGTGTGTGTGAGTGAGAGAGTGGTGTGGTGTGTGTGAGTGAGAGAGTGGTGTGGTGTGTGAGCGAGAGAGTGGTGTGGTGTGTGTGAGTGAGAGAGTGGTGGTGTGTGTGAGTGAGAGAGTGTTGTCGTGTGTGTGAGTGAGAGAGTCGTGCGGGGTGGTGTGTGTGAGTGAGAGAGTGGTGTGGTGTGTGTGAGTGAGAGAGTGGTGTGGTGTGGTGTGTGTGAGTGAGAGAGTGGTGCGGTGTGGTGTGTGTGAGTGAGAGAGTGATGAGGTGTGTGTGAGTGAGAGAGTGGTGTGGTGTGTGTGAGAGAGAGACTGGTGTGGTGTTGTAAATGAGAGAGTGGTGTGGTGTGTGTGAGTGAGTGAGTGGTGTGGTGTGGTGTGTGTGAGTGAGAGAGTGGTGTGGTGTGTGTGAGTGAGAGAGTGGTGTTGTGTGTGTGCGAGAGAGTGGTGTGGTTTGTGTGAGCGAGAGAGTGGTGTGGTGTGGTGTGTGTGTGTGAGAGTGTGGTGTGGTGTGTGTGAGCGAGAGAGTGGTGTGGTGTGTGTGAGAGAGAGAGTGTTTTGGTGCGTGTGAGTGAGAGAGTGGTGTGTGTGTGAGCGAGAGAGTGCTGTGGTGTGTGTGAGTGAGAGAGTGGTGTGGTGTGTGTGAGCGAGAGAGTGGTGTGGTGTGTGTGAGTGACTGAGTGGTGTGGTGTGGCTTGTGTGAGTGAGAGAGTGGTGTGTGTGCGTGAGTGAGAGAGTGGTGTGGTGTGTTTTAGTGAGAGAGTGCTGTGGTATGTGTGAGTGAGAGAGTGGTGTGGTGTGCTGTGTGTGAGTGAGAGAGTGGTGTGTGTGCATGAGTGAGATAGTGGTGTGGTGTGGTGTGTATGAGCGAGAGAGTGGTGTGCTGTGTGTGAGCGGGAGAGTGGTGTGGTGTGTGTGAATGAGAGACTGGTGTGGTGTGTGTGAGCGAGAGAGTGGTTTGGTGTGTGTGAGTGAGTGAGTGGTGTGGTGTATTTTAGTGAGAGAGTGGTGTGGTGTGTGTGAGTGAGAGAGTGGTGTGGGTTGGTGTGTGTGTGAGAGAGAGGTGTGTGTGTGTGAGTGAGAGAGTGGTGTGGTGTGGTGTGTGTGAGCGAGAGAGTGGTGTGGTGTGTGTGTGAGAGAGTGGTGTGGTGTGTGTCAGTGAGAGAGTGGTCTGGTGTGTGTAAGTGAGAGAATGGTGTGGTGTGTGTGAGTGAGAGAGTGGTGTGGTGTGTGTGAGTAAGAGAGTGCTGTGGTGTGTGAGCGAGAGAGTGGTGTGGTGTGTGTAAGTGAGAGAGTGGTGTGGTGTGTGTGAGTGAGAGAGTGGTGTGGTGTGTGAGTGAGAGAGTGTTGTCGTGTGTGTGAGTGAGAGAGTGGTGCGGTGTGGTGTGTGTGAGTGAGAGAGTGGTGTGGTGTGTATGAGTGAGAGAGTTGTGTGGTGTGGTGTGTGTGAGTGAGAGAGTGGTGCGGTATGGTGTGTGTGAGTGAGAGAGTGGTGAGGTGTGTGTGAGTGAGAGAGTGGTGTGGTGTGTGTGAGAGAGAGACTGGTGTAGTGTTTGTAAATGAGAGAGTGGTGTGGTGTGTGTGAGTGAGAGAGTTGTGTGGTGTGTGTGACTGAGAGAGTGGTGTGGTGTGTGTGACTGAAAGAGTGGAGTGGTGTGTGTGAGTGAGAGAGTGGTGTGGTGTGTGAGAGAGAGACTGGTGTGGAGTGTGTGAGCGAGAGAGTGGTGTGGTGTGTGTGAGTGAGAGAGTGGTGTGGTGTGTGTGAGTGAGAGAGTGGTATGGTGTGTGTGAGTGAGAGAGTGGTGTGGTGTGGTGTGTGTGTGTGAGAGTGTGGTGTGGTGTGTGTGAGCGAGAGAGTGGTGTGGTGTGTGTGAGAGAGAGAGTGTTTTGGTGTGTGTGAGTGAGAGAGTGGTGTAGTGTGTGTGAGCGAGAGAGTGGTGTGGTGTGTGTGAGTGAGAGAGTGGTGTGGTGTGTGAGCGAGAGAGTGGTGTGGTGTGTGTGAGTGAGAGATTGGTGCGGTGTGGTGTGTGTGAGTGAGAGAGTGGTGTGTGTGTGTGAGTGAGAGAGTGGTGTGGTGTGTGTGAGTGAGAGAGTGGTGTGGTGTGTGTGAGTGAGAGAGTGGTGTGGTGTGTGTGAGTGAGAGAGTGGTGTGGTGTGGTATGTATGAGTGAGAGAGTGGTGTGTGTGTGTGAGTGAGAGAGTGGTGTGGTGTGTGTGACTGAGAGAGTGGTGTGGTGTGTGTGAGTGAGAGAGTGGTGTGGTGCGTGTGAGCGAGAGAGTGGGGTGGTGTGTGTGAGCGAGGGAGTGGTGTGGTGTGTGTGACAGAGAGAGTGGTGTGGTGTGTGTGAGTGAGAGAGTGGTGTGGTGTGTGTGAGTGAGAGAGCGGTGTGTTGTGTGTGAGTGAGAGAGTGGTGTGTGTGTGTGAGTGAGAGAGTGGGGTGGTGTGTGTGAGCGAGGGAGTGGTGTGGAGTGGGAGCGAGAGAGTGGTGTGGTGTGTGTGAGTGAGAGAGTAGTGTGGTGTGTGTGAGTGAGAGAATGGTGTGGTGTGTGTGAGTGAGAGAGTGGTGTGGTGTGTGAGCGAGAGAGTGGAGTGGTGTGTGTGAGTGAGAGAGTTGTGTGGTGTGGTTTGTGTGAGTGAAAGAGTGGTGTGGTATGTGTGAGTGAGAGAGTGGTGTGGTGTGGTGTGTGTGAGTGAGTGAGATAGTGGTGTGGTGTCGTGTGTTTGAGCGATGGAGTGGTGTGCTGTGTGTGAGCGAGAGAGTGGTGTGGTGTGAATGAATGAGAGACTGGTGTGGTGTGTGTGAGCGAGAGAGTGGTGTGGTGTGTGTGAGTGAGTGAGTGGTGTGGTGTGTTTTAGTGAGAGAGTGGTGTGGTGTGTGTGAGTGAGAGAGTGGTGTGGGTTGGTGTGTGTGTGAGAGGATGGTGTGTGTGTGTGAGTGAGAGAGTGGTGTGGTGTGCTGTGTGTGAGCGAGATAGTGGTGTGGTGTGTGTGTGAGAGAGTGGTGTGGTGTGTGTGAGTGAGAGTGGTCTGGTGTGTGTAAGTGAGAGAGTGGTGTGGTGTGTGTGAGTGAGAGAGTGGTGTGGTGTGTGTGAGTGAGAGAGTGGTTTGGTGTGTGAGCGAGAGAGTGGTGTGGTGTGTGTGAGTGAGAGAGTGGTGTGGTGTGTGAGTGAGAGAGTGTTGTCGTGTGTGTGAGTGAGAGAGTCGTGCGGGGTGGTGTGTGTGAGTGAGAGAGTGGTGTGGTGTGTGTGAGTGAGAGGGTGGTGTGGTGTGGTGTGTGTGAGTGAGAGAGTGGTGCGGTGTGGTGTGTGTGAGTGAGAGAGTGATGAGGTGTGTGTGAGTGAGAGAGTGGTGTGGTGTGTGTGAGAGAGAGACTGGTGTGGTGTTTGTAAATGAGAGAGTGGTGTGGTGTGTGTGAGTGAGAGAGTTGTGTGGTGTGTGTGACTGAGAGAGTGGTGTGGTGTGTGTGACTGAAAGAGTGGAGTGGTGTGTGTGAGTGAGAGAGTGGTGTGGTGTGTGAGAGAGATACTGGTGTGGTGTGTGTGAGCGAGAGAGTGGTGTGGTGTGTGTGAGTGAGAGAGTGGTGTGGTTTGTGTGAGTGAGAGAGTGGTGTGGTGTGTGTGAGTGAGAGAGTGGTGTGGTGTGTGAGCGAGAGAGTGGTGTGGTGTGTGTGAGTGAGAGAGTGGTGTGTGTGCGTGAGTGAGACAGTGGTGTGGTGTGTTTTAGTGAGAGAGTGCTGTGGTATGTGTGAGTGAGAGAGTGGTGTGGTGTGGTGTGTGTGAGTGAGAGAGTGGTGTGTGTGCGTGAGTGAGATAGTGGTGTCGTGTTGTGTGTTTGAGCGAGAGAGTGGTGTGCTGTGTGTGAGCGAGAGAGTGGTGTGGTGTGTGAGCGAGAGAGTGGTGTGGTGTGTGTGAGTGAGAGAGTGGTGTGTGTGCGTGAGTGAGACAGTGGTGTGGTGTGTTTTAGTGAGAGAGTGCTGTGGTATGTGTGAGTGAGAGAGTGGTGTGGTGTGGTGTGTGTGAGTGAGAGAGTGGTGTGTGTGCGTGAGTGAGATAGTGGTGTCGTGTTGTGTGTTTGAGCGAGAGAGTGGTGTGGTGTGTGTGAATGAGAGACTGGTGTGGTGTGTGTGAGCGAGAGAGTGGTGTGGTGTGTGTGAATGAGAGACTGGTGTGGTGTGTGTGAGCGAGAGAGTGGTGTGGTGTGTGTGTGAGTGAGTGAGTGGTGTGCTGTGTTTTACTGAGAGAGTGGTGTGGTGTGTGTGAGTGAGAGAGTGGTGTGGGTTGGTGTGTGTGTGAGAGAGAGGTGTGGGTGTGTGAGTGAGAGAGTGGTGTGGTGTGCAGTGTGTGAGCGAGAGAAAGGTGTGGTGTGTTTGAGTGAGAGAGTGGTGTGGTGTGTGTGAGTGAGAGAGTGGTGTGGTGTGTGAGCGAGAGAGTGGTGTGGTGTGTGTAAGTGAGAGAGTGGTGTGGTGTGTGTGAGTGAGAGAGTGGTGTGGTATATGAGTGAGAGAGTGTTGTCGTATGTGTGAGTGAGAGAGTGGTGCCCTGTGGTGTGTGTGAGTGAGAGAGTGGTGTGGTGTGTGTGAGTGAGAGAGTGGTGTGGTGTGGTGTGTGTGAGTGAGAGAGTGGTGCGGTGTGGTGTGTGTGAGTGAGAGAGTGGTGAGGTGTGTGTGAGTGAGAGAGTGGTGTGGTGTGTGTGAGAGAGAGACTGGTGTGGTGTTTGTAAATGAGAGAGTGGTGTGCTGTGTGTGAGTGAGACAGTTGTGTGGTGTGTGTGACTGAGAGAGTGGTGTGGTGTGTGTGACTGAAAGAGTGGAGTGTTGTGTGTGAGTGAGAGTGGTGTGGTGTGTGAGAGAGAGACTGGTGTGGTGTGTGTGAGCGAGAGAGTGGTGTGGTGTGTGTGAGTGAGAGAGTGGTGTGGTGTGTGTGAGTGAGAGAGTGGTATGGTGTGTGTGAGTGAGAGAGTGGTGTGGTGTGTGTGAGTGAGAGAGTGGTGTGGTGCGTGAGCGAGAGAGTGGTGTGGTGTGTGTGAGTGAGTGAGTGGTGTGGTGTGTGTGAGTGAGAGAGTGGTGAGGTGTGTGTGAGTGAGAGATTGGTGTGGTGTGTGTGAGTGAGAGAGTGGTGTGGTGTGTGAGCGAGAGAGTGGTGTGGTGTGTGTGAGTGAGAGATTGGTGCGGTGTGGTGTGTGTGAGTGAGAGAGTGTTGTGGTTTGGTGTGTGTGAGCGAGTGAATGGTGTGGTGTGTGTGAGTGAGAGAGTGGTGTGGTGTGTGTGAGTGAGAGAGTAGTGTGGTGTGTTTGAGCGAGAGAGTGGTGTGGTGTGTGTGAGTGAGAGAGTGGTGTGGTTTGTGTGAGTGAGAGAGTGGTGTGGTGTGTTTGAGTGAGAGAGTGGTGTGGTGTGTGTGAGTGAGAGAGTGGTGTTGTGTGTGTGAGTGAGAGAGCGTTGTCGTGTGTGTGAGTGAGAGAGTGGTGCGGTGTGTGTGAGTGAGAGAGTGGTGTGGTGTGTGTGAGCGAGATAGTAGTGTGGTGTGGTGTGTGTGAGTGAGTGAGTGGTGTGGTGTTTCTGAGTGAGTGAGTGGTGTGGTGTGTTTTAGTGAGAGAGTGGTGTGGTGTGTGTGAGTGAGTGAGTGGTGTGGTGTGTTTTAGTGAGAGAGTGGTGTGGTGTGTGTGAGTGAGAGAGTGGTGTGGTGTGGTGTGTGTGAGTGAGAGAGTGGTGTGTGTGCATGAGTGAGAGAGTGGTGTGGTGTGTGTGAGTGAGAGAGTGGTGTCGTGTGTGTGAGTGAGGGTGTGGTGTGTTGTGTTTTAGTGAGAGAGTTGTGTGGTATGTGTGAGTGAGAGAGTGGTGTGTGTGCGTGAGTGAGAGAGTGGTGTGGTGTGTGTGAGCGAGAGAGTGGTGTGGTGTGTGTGAGTGAGAGAATGGTGTGGTGTGTGTGAGTGAGAGAGTGGTGTGGTGTGTGTGAGTGAGTGAGTGGTGTGGTGTGTTTTAGTGAGAGAGTGGTGTGGTGTGTGTGAGTGAGAGAGTGGTGTGTGTGTGTGAGTGAGAGAGTGGTGTGGTGTGTGTGAGTGAGTGAGTGGTGTGGTGTGTGTGAGTGAGAGAGTGGTGTGGTGTGTGTGAGTGAGAGAGTGGTGTGGTTTGGTGTGTATGAGTGAGAGAGTGGTGTGTGTGTGTGAGTGAGAGAGTGGTGTGGTGTGTGTGACTGAGAGAGTGGTGTGGTGTGTGTGAGTGAGAGAGTGGTGTGGTGTGTGTGAGCGAGAGAGTGGTGTGGTGTGTGTGAGCGAGGGAGTGGTGTGGTGTGTGTGACTGAGAGAGTGGTGTGGTGTGTGTGAGTGAGAGAGTGGTGTGGTGTGTGTGAGTGAGAGAGTGGTGCGTTGTGTGTGATTGAGAGAGTGGTGTGTGTGTGTGAGTGAGAGAGTGGGGTGGTGTGTCTGAGTGAGGGAGTGGTGTGGAGTGTGAGCGAGAGAGTGGTGTGGTGTGTGTGAGTGAGAGAGTGGTTTGGTGTGTGTGAGTGAGATTGTGGTGTGGAGTGTAAGCGAGAAAGTGGTGTGGTGTGTGTGAGTGAGAGAGTGGTGTGGTGTGTGTGAGTGAGAGAATGGTGTGGTGTGTGTGAGTGAGAGAGTGGTGTGGTGTGTGAGCGAGAGAGTGGTGTGGTGTGTGTGAGTGAGAGAGTGGTGCGGTGTGGTGTGTGTGAGTGAAAGAGTGGTGTGGTGTGTTTGAGTGAGAGAGTGGTGTGGTGTGGTGTGTGTGAGTGAGAGAGTGGTGAGGTGTGTGTGAGTGAGAGAGTGGTCTGGTGTGTGTGAGTGAGAGACTGGTGTGGTGTGTGTGAGTGAGAGTGGTGTGGTGTGTGTGAGTGAGAGAGTGGTGTGGTGTGTGTGAGTGAGAGAGTGGTGTGGTGTATTAGCGAGAGGGTGGTGTGGTGTGTGTGAGTGAGAGAGTGGTGTGGTGTTTGTGAGTGAGAGAGTGGTGTGGTGTGTGTGAGTGAGAGAGTGGTGTGGTGTGTATGCGTGAGAGTGGTGTGGTTGTGTGAGTGAGAGAGTAGTGTGGTGTGTGTGAGTGAGATAGTGGTGTGGTGTGTGTGAGCGAGAGAGTGGTGTGGTGTGGTGTGTGTGAGTGAGAGAGTGATGTGGTCTGTGTGTGCGAGAGAGTGGTGTGGTGTGGTGTGTGTGAGTGAGAGAGTGATGTGGTGTGTGTGAGCGTGAGAGTGGTGTGGTGTGTGTGAGCGAGAGAGTGGTGTGGTTTGCGTGAGCGAGAGAGTGGTGTGGTGTGGTGTGTGTGAGCGAGAGTGTTGTGTGGTGTGTGTGAGTGAGTGAGTGGTGTGGTGTGTGTGAGCGAGAGAGTGGTGTGGTGTGTGTGAGCGAGTGAGTGATGTGGTGTGTGTGAGTGAGAGAGTGGTGTAGTGTGTGTGAGCGAGAGAGTGGTGTGGTGTGTGTGAGTGAGAGAATGGTGTGCTGTGTGTGAGCGAGAGAGTGGTGTGTGTGTGAGCGAGAGAGTGGTGTGGTGTGGTGTGGTGTGTGTGAGTGAGAGAATGGTGTGCTGTGTGTGAGCGAGAGAGTGGTGTGTGTGTGAGCGAGAGAGTGGTGTGGTGTGGTGTGGTGTGTGTGAGCGAGAGAGTGGTGTGGTGTGGTGTGTGTCAGTGAGAGAGTGCTGTGGTGTGGTGTGTGTGATTCAGAGAGTGGTGTGGTGTGGTGTGTGTGAGTGAGTGAGATAGTGGTGTGGTGTGGTGTGTTTGAGCGATAGAGTGGTGTGCTGTGTGTGAGCGAGAGAGTGGTGTGGTGTGAGTGAATGAGAGACTGGTGTGCTGTGTGTGAGCGAGAGAGTGGTGTGGTGTGTGTGAGTGAGTGAGTGGTGTGGTGTGTTTTAGTGAGAGAGTGGTGTGGTGTGTGTGAGTGAGAGAGTGGTGTGGGCTGGTGTGTGTGTGAGAGAAAGGTGTGTGTGTGTGAGTGAGAGAGTGGTGTGGTGTGGTGTGTGTGAACGAGAGAGTGGTGTGGTGTGTGTGTGAGAGAGTGGTGTGGTGTGTGTGAGTGAGAGAGTGGTGTGGTGTTTGTAAGTGAGAGAGTGGTGTGGTGTGTGTGAGTGAGAGAGTGGTGTGGTGTGTGTGAGTGAGAGAGTGGTGTGGTGTGTGAGCGAGAGAGTGGTGTGGTGTGTGTGAGTGAGAGAGTGGTGTGGTGTGTGAGTGAGAGAGTGTTGTCATGTGTGTGAGTGAGAGAGTGGTGCGGTGTGGTGTGTGTGAGTGAGAGAGTGGTGTGGTGTGTGTGAGTGAGAGAGTGGTGTGGTGTGGTGTGTGTGAGTGAGAGAGTGGTGCGGTGTGGTGTGTGTGAGTGAGAGAGTGGTGAGGTGTGTGTGAGTGAGAGAGTGGTGTGGTGTGTGTGAGTGAGAGACTGGTGTGGTGTTTGTAAATGAGAGAGTGGTGTGGTGTGTGTGAGTGAGAGAGTTGTGTGGTGTGTGTGACTGAGAGAGTGGTGTGGTGTGTGTGACTGAAAAAGTGGAGTGGTGTGTGTGAGTGAGAGAGTGGTGTGGTGTGTGAGAGAGATACTGGTGTGGTGTGTGTGAGCGAGAGAGTGGTGTGGTGTGTGTGAGTGAGAGAGTGGTGTGGTTTGTGTGAGTGAGAGAGTGGTATGGTGTGTTTGAGTGAGAGAGTGGTGTGGTGTTTGTGAGTGAGAGAGCGGTGTGGTGTGTGAGCGAGAGAGTGATGTGGTGTGTGTGGGTGAGAGAGTGGTGTGGTGTGTGTGAGTGAGAGAGTGGTGTGGTTTGTGTGAGTGAGAGAGTGGTGTGGTGTGTGTGAGTGAGAGAGTGGTGTGGTGTGTGAGCGAGAGAGTGGTGTGGTGTGTGTGAGTGAGAGAGTGGTGCGGTGTGGTGTGTGTGAGTGAGAGAGTGTTGTTGTTTGGTGTGTGTGAGCGAGTGAATGGTGTGGTGTGTGTGAGTCAGAGAGTGGTGTGGTGTGTGTGAGTGAGAGAGTGGTGTGGTGTGGTGTGTGTGTGTGAGAGTGTGGTGTGGTGTGTGTGAGCGAGAGAGTGGTGTGGTGTGTGTGAGAGAGAGAGTGTTTTGGTGTGTCTGAGTGAGAGAGTGGTGTAGTGTGTGTGAGCGAGATAGTGGTGTGGTGTGTGTGAGTGAGAGAGTGGTGTGGTGTGTGTGAGCGAGAGAGTGGTGTGGTGTGTGTGAGTGAGTGATTGGTGTGGTGTGGTGTGTGTGAGTGAGAGAGTGGTGTGTGTGCGTGAGTGAGAGAGTGGTGTGGTGTGTTTTAGTGAGAGAGTGCTGTGGTATGTGTGAGTGAGAGAGTGGTGTGGTGTGGTGTGTGTGAGTGAGAGAGTGGTGTGTGTGCGTGAGTGAGATAGTGGTGTGGTGTGCTGTGTTTGAGCGAGAGAGTGGTGTGCTGTGTGTGAGCGAGAGAGTGGTGTGGTGTGTGTGAATGAGAGACTGGTGTGGTGTGTGTGAGCGAGAGAGTGGTGTGGTGTGTGTGAGTGAGTGAGTGGTGTGCTGTGTTTTAGTGAGAGAGTGGTGTGGTGTGTGTGAGTGAGAGAGTGGTGTGGGTTGGTTTGTGTGGGAGAGAGAGGTGTGTGTGTGTGAGTGAGAGAGTGGTGTGGTGTGCTGTGTGTGAGCGAGAGAGTGGTGTGGTGTGTTTGAGTGAGAGAGTGGTGTGGTGTGTGTGAGTGAGAGAGTGGTCTGGTGTGTGTAAGTGAGAGAGTGGTGTGGTGTGTGTGAGTGAGAGAGTGGTGTGGTGTGTGTGAGTGAGAGAGTGGTGTGGTGTGTGAGCGAGAGAGTGGTGTGGTGTGTGTAAGTGAGAGAGTGGTGTGGTGTGTGTGAGTGAGAGAGTGGTGTGGTATGTGAGTGAGAGAGTGTTGTCGTGTGTGTGAGTGAGAGAGTGGTGCCCTGTGGTGTGTGTGAGTGAGAGAGTGGTGTGGTGTGTGTGAGTGAGAGAGTGGTGTGGTGTGGTGTGTGTGAGTGAGAGAGTGGTGCGGTGTGGTGTGTTTGAGTGAGAGAATGGTGAGGTGTGTGTGAGTGAGAGAGTGGTGTGGTGTGTGTGAGTGAGAGACTGGTGTGGTGTTTGTAAATGAGAGAGTGGTGTGGTGTGTGTGAGTGAGAGAGTTGTGTGGTGTGTGTGACTGAGAGATTGGTGTGGTGTGTGTGACTGAAAGAGTGGAGTGGTGTGTGTGAGTGAGAGTGGTGTGGTGTGTGAGAGAGAGACTGGTGTGGTGTGTGTGAGCGAGAGAGTGGTGTGGTGTGTGTGAGTGAGAGAGTTGTGTGGTGTGTGTGAGTGAGAGAGTGGTATGGTGTGTGTGAGTGAGAGAGTGGTGTGGTGTGTGTGAGTGAGAGAGTGGTGTGGTGCGTGAGCGAGAGAGTGGTGTGGTGTGTGTGAGTGAGTGAGTGGTGTGGTGTGTGTGAGTGAGAGAGTGGTGAGGTGTGTGTGAGTGAGAGAGTGGTGTGGTGTGTGTGAGTGAGAGAGTGGTGTGGTGTGTGAGCGAGAGAGTGGTGTGGTGTGTGTGAGTGAGAGAGTGTTGTGGTTTGGTGTGTGTGAGCGAGTGAATGGTGTGGTGTGTGTGAGTCAGAGAGTGGTGTGGTGTGTGTGAGTGAGAGAGTAGTGTGGTGTGTGTGAGCGAGAGAGTGGTGTGGTGTGTGTGAGTGAGAGAGTGGTGTGGTTTGTGTGAGTGAGAGAGTGGTGTGTGTGTGTGAGAGAGAGACTGGTGTGGTGCGTGTAAGTGAGAGTGTGGTGTGGTGTGTGTGAGTGAGAGAGTTGTGTAGTGTGTGTGAGTGAGA
This sequence comes from Isurus oxyrinchus, assembly GCA_026770705.1. Classification (NCBI taxonomy): domain Eukaryota; kingdom Metazoa; phylum Chordata; class Chondrichthyes; order Lamniformes; family Lamnidae; genus Isurus; species Isurus oxyrinchus. Next base: position 121,932,227 of record JANJGN010000016.1, on the reverse strand, counting down.
GAGTGGTGTGGTGTGTGAGCGAGAGAGTGGTGTGGTGTGTGAGTGAGAGAGTGGTGTGGTGTGTGTGAGTGAGAGAGTGGTGTGGTGTGGTGTGTGTGAGTGAGAGAGTGGTGCGGTGTGGTGTGTGTGAGTGAGAGAGTGGTGAGGTGTGTGTGAGTGAGATAGTGGTGTGGTGTGTGTGAGTGAGAGAGTGGTGTGGTGTGTGTGAGTGAGAGAGTGGTGTGGTGTGTTTGAGTGAGAGATTGGTGTGGTGTGTGTGAGCGAGATAGTGGTGTGGTGTGGTGTGTGTGAGTGAGAGAGTGGTGTGGTGTGTCTGAGCGAGAGAGTGGTGTGGTGTAGTGTGTTTGAGCGAGAAAGTGGTGTGGTGTGTTTGAGAGAGAGAGTGGTGTGGTGTGTGTGAGTGAGAGAGTGGTGTGGTGTGTGTGAATGAGAGAGTGGTGTGGTGTGTGTGAGCGAGAGAGTGGTGTGGTGTCTGTGAATGAGAGAGTGTTGTGGTGTGTGTGAGTGAGAGAGTGGTGTGGTGTGTGTGAGCGAGATAGTAGTGTGGTGTGGTGTGTGTGAGTGAGTGAGTGGTGTGGTGTGTCTGAGTGAGTGAGTGGTGTGGTGTGTTTTAGTGAGAGAGTGGTGTGGTGTGTGTGAGTGAGTGAGTGGTGAGGTGTGTTTTAGTGAGAGAGTGGTGTGGTGTGTGTGAGTGAGAGAGTGGTGTGGTGTGGCGTGTGTGAGTGAGAGAGTGGTGTGTGTGCATGAGTGAGAGAGTGGTGTGGTGTGTGTGAGTGAGAGAGTGGTGTGGTGTGTGTGAGTGAGGGAGTGGTGTGGTGTGGCGTGTGTGAGTGAGAGAGTGGTGTGTGTGCATGAGTGAGAGAGTGGTGTGGTGTGTGTGAGTGAGAGAGTGGTGTCGTGTGTGTGAGTGATGGAGTGGTGTGTTGTGTTTTAGTGAGAGAGTTGTGTGGTATGTGTGAGTGAGAGAGTTGTGTGTGTGCGTGAGTGAGAGAGTGGTGTGGTGTGTGTGAGCGAGAGAGTGGTGTGGTGTGTGTGAGTGAGTTAATGGTGTGGTGTGTGTGAGTGAGAGAGTGGTGTGGTGTGTGTGAGTGAGTGAGTGGTGTGGTGTGTTTTAGTGAGAGAGTGGTGTGGTGTGTGTGAGTGAGAGAGTGGTGTGTGTGTGTGAGTGAGAGAGTGGTGTGGTGTGTGTGAGTGAGTGAGTGGTGTGGTGTGTGTGAGTGAGAGAATGGTGTGGTGTGTGTGAGTGAGAGAGTGGTGTGGTTTGGTGTGTATGAGTGAGAGAGTGGTCTGTGTGTGTGAGTGAGAGAGTGGTGTGGTTTGTGTGACTGAGAGAGTGGTGTGGTGTGTGTGAGTGAGAGAGTGGTGTGGTGTGTGTGAGCGAGAGAGTGGTGCGGTGTGTGTGAGCGAGGGAGTGGTGTGGTGTGTGTGACTGAGAGAGTGGTGTGGTGTGTGTGAGTGAGAGAGTGGTGTGGTGTGTGTGAGTGAGAGAGTGGTGTGTTGTGTGTGAGTGAGAGAGTGGTGTGTGTGTGTGAGTGAGAGAGTGGGGTGGTGTGTGTGAGTGAGGGAGTGGTGTGGAGTGTGAGCGAGAGAGTGGTGTGGTGTGTGTGAGTGAGAGAGTGGTTTGGTGTGTGTGAGTGAGATTGTGGTGTGGAGTGTGAGCGAGAGTTTGGTGTGGTGTGTGTGAGTGAGAGAGTGGTGTGGTGTGTATGAGTGAGAGAATGGTGTGGTGTGTGTGAGTGAGAGAGTGGTGTGGTGTGTGAGCGAGAGAGTGGTGTGGTGTGTGTGAGTGAGAGAGTGGTGCGGTGTGGTTTGTGTGAGTGAAAGGGTGGTGTGGTGTGTTTGAGTGAGAGAGTGGTGTGGTGTGGTGTGTGTGAGTGAGAGAGTGGTGAGGTGTGTGTGAGTGAGAGAGTGGTGTGGTGTGTGTGAGTGAGAGACTGGTGTGGTGTGTGTGAGTGAGAGAGTGGTGTGGTGTGTGTGAGTGAGAGAGTGGTGTGGTGTGTGTGATTGAGAGAGTGGTGTGGTGTATTAGCGAGAGAGTGTTGTGGTGTGTGTGAGTGAGAGAGTGGTGTGGTGTGTGTGAGTGAGAGAGTGGTGTGGTGTGTGTGAGTGAGAGAGTGGTGTGGTGTGTGTGCGTGAGAGTGGTGTGGTGTGTGTGAGTGAGAGATTGGTGTGGTGTGTGTGAGTGAGAGAGTGTTGTTGTTTGGTGTGTGTGAGCGAGTGAATGGTGTGGTGTGTGTGAGTCAGGGAGTGGTGTGGTTGTGTGAGTGAGAGAGTAGTGTGGTGTGTGTGAGCGAGATAGTGGTGTGGTGTGTGTGAGTCAGTGAGTGGTGTGGTGTGTGTGAGTGAGAGAGTGGTGTGGTGTGTGTGATTGAGAGAGTGGTGTGGTGTGTGTGAGTGAGAGAGTGGTGTTGTGTGTGTGTGCGAGAGAGTGGTGTGGTGTGTGTGAGCGAGAGAGTGGTGTGGTGTGGTATGTGTGAGTGAGAGAGTGATGTGGTGTGTGTGTGCGAGAGAGTGGTGTGGTGTGGTGTGTGTGAGTGAGAGAGTGATGTGGTGTGTGTCAGCGTGAGAGTAGTGTGGTGTGTGTGAGCGAGAGAGTGGTGTGGTGTGTGTGAGTGAGAGAGTGGTTTGGTGTGTGTGAGTGAGATTGTGGTGTGGAGTGTGAGCGAGAGTTTGGTGTGGTGTGTGTGAGTGAGAGAGTGGTGTGGTGTGTATGAGTGAGAGAATGGTGTGGTGTGTGTGAGTGAGAGAGTGGTGTGGTGTGTGAGCGAGAGAGTGGTGTGGTGTGTGTGAGTGAGAGAGTGGTGCGGTGTGGTTTGTGTGAGTGAAAGGGTGGTGTGGTGTGTTTGAGTGAGAGAGTGGTGTGGTGTGGTGTGTGTGAGTGAGAGAGTGGTGAGGTGTGTGTGAGTGAGAGAGTGGTGTGGTGTGTGTGAGTGAGAGAATGGTGTGGTGTGTGTGAATGAGAGAGTGTTGTGGTGTGTGTGAGTGAGAGAGTGGTGTGGTGTGTGTGAGCGAGATAGTAGTGTGGTGTGGTGTGTGTGAGTGAGTGAGTGGTGTGGTGTGTCTGAGTGAGTGAGTGGTGTGGTGTGTTTTAGTGAGAGAGTGGTGTGGTGTGTGTGAGTGAGTGAGTGGTGTGGTGTGTTTTAGTGAGAGAGTGGTGTGGTGTGTGTGAGTGAGAGAGTGGTGTGGTGTGGCGTGTGTGAGTGAGAGAGTGGTGTGTGTGCATGAGTGAGAGAGTGGTGTGGTGTGTGTGAGTGAGAGAGTGGTGTGGTTTGTGTGAGTGAGGGAGTGGTGTGGTGTGGCGTGTGTGAGTGAGAGAGTGGTGTGTGTGCATGAGTGAGAGAGTGGTGTGGTGTGTGTGAGTGAGAGAGTGGTGTCGTGTGTGTGAGTGAGGGAGTGGTGTGTTGTGTTTTAGTGAGAGAGTTGTGTGGTATGTGTGAGTGAGAGAGTGGTGTGTGAGCGTGAGTGAAAGAGTGGTGTGGTGTGTGTGAGCGAGAGAGTGGTGTGGTGTGTGTGAGTGAGTTAATGGTGTGGTGTGTGTGAGTGAGAGAGTGGTGTGGTGTGTGTGAGTGAGTGAGTGGTGTGGTGTGTTTTAGTGAGAGAGTGGTGTGGTGTGTGTGAGTGAGAGAGTGGTGTGTGTGTGTGAGTGAGAGAGTGGTGTGGTGTGTGTGAGTGAGTGAGTGGTGTGGTGTGTGTGAGTGAGAGAATGGTGTGGTGTGTGTGAGTGAGAGAGTGGTGTGGTTTGGTGTGTATGAGTGAGAGAGTGGTCTGTGTGTGTGAGTGAGAGAGTGGTGTGGTGTGTGTGACTGAGAGAGTGGTGTGGTGTGTGTGAGTGAGAGAGTGGTGTGGTGTGTGTGAGCGAGAGAGTGGTGTGGTGTGTGTGAGCGAGGGAGTGGTGTGGTGTGTGTGACTGAGAGAGTGGTGTGGTGTGTGTGAGTGAGAGAGTGGTGTGGTGTGTGTGAGTGAGAGAGTGGTGTGTAGTGTGTGAGTGAGAGAGTGGTGTGTGTCTGTGAGTGAGAGAGTGGGGTGGTGTGTGTGAGTGAGGGAGTGGTGTGGAGTGTGAGCGAGAGAGTGGTGTGGTGTGTGTGAGTGAGAGAGTGGTTTGGTGTGTGTGAGTGAGATTGTGGTGTGGAGTGTGAGCGAGAGTTTGGTGTGGTGTGTGTGAGTGAGAGAGAGGTTTGGTGTGTATGAGTGAGAGAATGGTGTGGTGTGTGTGATTGAGAGAGTGGTGTGGTGTGTGAGCGAGAGAGTGGTGTGGTGTGTGTGAGTGAGAGAGTGGTGCGGTGTGGTTTGTGTGAGTGAAAGGGTGGTGTGGTGTGTTTGAGTGAGAGAGTGGTGTGGTGTGGTGTGTGTGAGTGAGAGAGTGGTGTGGTGTGTGTGAGTGAGAGAGTGGTGTGGTGTGTGTGAGTGAGAGACTGGTGTGGTGTGTGTGAGTGAGAGAGTGGTGTGGTGTGTGTGAGTGAGAGAGTGGTGTGGTGTGTGTGATTGAGAGAGTGGTGTGGTGTATTAGCGAGAGAGTGTTGTGGTGTGTGTGAGTGAGAGAGTGGTGTGGTGTGTGTGAGTGAGAGAGTGGTGTGGTGTGTGTGAGTGAGAGAGTGGTGTGGTGTGTGTGCGTGAGAGTGGTGTGGCGTGTGTGAGTGAGAGATTGGTGTGGTGTGTGTGAGTGAGAGAGTGTTGTTGTTTGGTGTGTGTGAGCGAGTGAATGGTGTGGTGTGTGTGAGTCAGGGAGTGGTGTGGTTGTGTGAGTGAGAGAGTAGTGTGGTGTGTGTGAGCGAGATAGTGGTGTGGTGTGTGTGAGTGAGTGAGTGGTGTGGTGTGTGTGAGTGAGAGAGTGGTGTGGTTTGTGTGAGTGAGAGAGTGGTGTGGTGTGTGTGAGTGAGAGAGTGGTGTTGTGTGTGTGTGCGAGAGAGTGGTGTGGTGTGTGTGAGCGAGAGAGTGGTGTGGTTTGGTGTGTGTGAGTGAGAGAGTGATGTGGTGTGTGTGTGCGAGAGAGTGGTGTGGTGTGGTGTGTGTGAGTGAGAGAGTGATGTGGTGTGTTTGAGCGTGAGAGTGGTGTGGTGTGTGTGAGCGAGAGAGTGGTGTGGTTTGTGTGAGCGAGAGAGTGGTGTGGTGTGGTGTGTGTGAGCGAGAGTGTGGTGTGGTGTGTGTGAGTGAGAGAGTGGTGTGGTGTGTGTGAGCGAGAGAGTGGTGTGGTGTGTGTGAGCGAGAGAGTGATGTGGTGTGTGTGAGTGAGAGAGTGGTGTAGTGTGTGTGAGCGAGAGAGTGGTGTGGTGTGTGTGAGTGAGAGAATGGTGTGCTGTGTGTGAGCGAAAGAGTGGTGTGTGTGTGAGCGAGAGAGTGGTGTGGTGTGCTGTGGTGTGTGTGAGTGAGAGAATGGTGTGCTGTGTGTGAGCGAGAGAGTGGTGTGTGTGTGAGCGAGAGAGTGGTGTAGTGTGGTGTGGTGTGTGTGAGAGAGAGAGTGGTGTGGTGTGGTGTGTGTCAGTGAGAGAGTGGTGTGGTGTGTTGTGTGTGAGTGAGAGAGTGGTGTGTGTGTGTGTGAGTGAGAGAGTAGTGTGGTGTGTGTGAGTGAGAGAGTGGTGTGGTGTGTGTGAGTGAGAGAGTGGTGTGGTGTCTGTGAGTGAGAGAGTGGTGTGGTGTGTGTGAGTGAGAGAGTGGTGTGGTGTGTGTGAGTGAGAGAGTAGTGTGGTGTGTGTGAGTGAGAGAGTAGTGTGGTGCGTGTGAGTGAGAGAGTGGTGTGGTGTGTGTGATTGAGAGAGTGGTGTGGTGTGTGTGAGTGAGAGAGTAGTGTGGTGTGTGTGACTGAGAGAGTGGTGTGGTGTGTGTGGGCGAGAGAGTGGTGTGGTGTGTGTGAGTGAGAGAGTGGTGTGGTGTGTGTGAGTGAGAGAGTGGTGTGGTGTGTGTGAGTGAGAGAGTGGTGTGGTGTGTGTGAGCGAGAGATTGGTGTGGTGTGTGTGAGTGAGAGAGTGGTGTGGTGTGTGTGAGTGAGAGAGTGGTGTGGTGTGTGTGAGTGAGAGAGTGGTGTGGTGTGTGTGAGCGAGAGAGAGGTGTGGTGTGTGTGAGCGAGAGAGTGGTGTGGTGTGTGTGAGAGAGTGAGTGGTGTGGTGTGTGTGAGTGAGAGAGTGGTGTGCTGTGGTGTGTGTGATGAGAGAGTGGTGTGGTGTGGTGTGTGTGAGTGAGAGAGTGGTGCGGTGTGGTGTGTGTGAGTGAGAGAGTGGTGAGGTGTGTGTGAGTGAGATAGTGGTGTGGTGTGTGTGAGTGAGAGAGTGGTGTGGTGTGTGTGAGTGAGAGAGTGGTGTGGTGTGTTTGAGTGAGAGATTGGTGTGGTGTGTGTGAGCGAGATAGTGGTGTGGTGTGGTGTGTGTGAGTGAGAGAGTGGTTGGTGTGTCTGAGCGAGAGAGTGGTGTGGTGTAGTGTGTTTGAGCGAGAATGTGGTGTGGTGTGTTTGAGAGAGAGAGTGGTGTGGTGTGTGTGAGTGAGAGAGTGGTGTGGGTGTGTGTCAATGAGAGAGTGGTGTGGTGTGTGTGAGCGAGAGAGTGGTGTGGTGTGTGTGAATGAGAGAGTGTTGTGGTGTGTGTGAGTGAGAGAGTGGTGTGGTGTGTGTGAGCGAGATAGTAGTGTGGTGTGGTGTGTGTGAGTGAGTGAGTGGTGTGGTGTGTCTGAGTGAGTGAGTGGTGTGGTGTTTTTTAGTGAGAGAGTGGTGTGGTGTGTGTGAGTGAGTGAGTGGTGTGGTGTGTTTTAGTGAGAGAGTGGTGTGGTGTGTGTGAGTGAGAGAGTGGTGTGGTGTGGCGTGTGTGAGTGAGAGAGTGGTGTGTGTGCATGAGTGAGAGAGTGGTGTGGTGTGTGTGAGTGAGAGAGTGGTGTGGTGTGTGTGAGTGAGGGAGTGGTGTGGTGTGGCGTGTGTGAGTGAGAGAGTGGTGTGTGTGCATGAGTGAGAGAGTGGTGTGGTGTGTGTGAGTGAGAGAGTGGTGTCGTGTGTGTTAGTGAGGGAGTGGTGTGTTGTGTTTTAGTGAGAGAGTTGTGTGGTATGTGTGAGTGAGAGAGCGGTGTGTGTGCGTGAGTGAGAGAGTGGTGTGGTGTGTGTGAGCGAGAGAGTGGTGTGGTGTGTGTGAGTGAGAGAATGGTGTGGTGTGTGTGAGTGAGAGAGTGGTCTGGTGCGTGTGAGTGAGTGAGTGGTGTGGTGTGTTTTAGTGAGAGAGTGGTGTGGTGTGTGTGAGTGAGAGAGTGGTGTGTGTGTGTGAGTGAGAGAGTGGTGTGGTGTGTGTGAGTGAGTGAGTGGTGTGGTGTGTGTGAGTGAGAGAATGGTGTGGTGTGTGTGACTGAGAGAGTGGTGTGGTTTGGTGTGTATGGTGAGAGAGTGGTGTGTGTGTGTGAGTGAGAGAGTGGTGTGGTGTGTGTGACTGAGAGAGTGGTGTGGTGTGTGTGAGTGAGAGAGTGGTGTGGTGTGTGTGAGCGAGAGAGTGGTGTGGTGTGTGTGAGCGAGGGAGTGGTGTGGTGTGTGTGACTGAGAGAGTGGTGTGGTGTGTGTGAGTGAGAGAGTGGTGTGGTGTGTGTGAGTGAGAGAGTGGTGTGTTGTGTGTGAGTGAGAGAGTGGTGTGGTGTGTGTGAGCGAGAGATTGGTGTGGTGTGTGTGAGTGAGAGAGTGGTGTGGTGTGTGTGAATGAGAGAGTGGTGTGGTGTGTGTGAGTGAGAGAGTGGTGTGGTGTGTGTGAGCGAGAGAGAGGTGTGGTGTGTGTGAGCGAGAGAGTGGTGTGGTGTGTGTGAGAGAGTGAGTGGTGTGGTTTGTGTAAGTGAGAGAGTGGTGTGGTGTGGTGTGTGTGAGTGAGAGAGTGGTGTGGTGTGGTGTGTGTGAGTGAGAGAGTGGTGCGGTGTGGTGTGTGTGAGTGAGAGAGTGGTGAGGTGTGTGTGAGTGAGATAGTGGTGTGGTGTGTGTGAGTGAGAGAGTGGTGTGGTGTGTGTGAGTGAGAGAGTGGTGTGGTGTGTTTGAGTGAGAGATTGGTGTGGTGTGTGTGAGCGAGATAGTGGTGTGGTGTGGTGTGTGTGAGTGAGAGAGTGGTGTGGTGTGTCTGAGCGAGAGAGTGGTGTGGTGTAGTGTGTTTGAGCGAGAATGTGGTGTGGTGTGTTTGAGAGAGAGAGTGGTGTGGTGTGTGTGAGTGAGAGAGTGGTGTGGTGTGTGTGAATGAGAGTGGTGTGGTGTGTGTGAGCGAGAGAGTGGTGTGGTGTGTGTGAATGAGAGAGTGTTGTGGTGTGTGTGAGTGAGAGAGCGGTGTGGTGTGTGTGAGCGAGATAGTAGTGTGGTGTGGTGTGTGTGAGTGAGTGAGTGGTGTGGTGTGTCTGAGTGAGTGAGTGGTGTGGTGTGTTTTAGTGAGAGAGTGGTGTGGTGTGTGTGAGTGAGTGAGTGGTGTGGTGTGTTTTAGTGAGAGAGTGGTGTGGTGTGTGTGAGTGAGAGAGTGGTGTGGTGTGGCGTGTGTGAGTGAGAGAGTGGTGTGTGTGCATGAGTGAGAGAGTGGTATGGTGTGTGTGAGTGAGAGAGTGGTGTGGTGTGTGTGAGTGAGGGAGTGGTGTGGTGTGGCGTGTGTGAGTGAGAGAGTGGTGTGTGTGCATGAGTGAGAGAGTGGTGTGGTGTGTGTGAGTGAGAGAGTGGTGTCGTGTGTGTGAGTGAGGGAGTGGTGTGTTGTGTTTTAGTAAGAGAGTTGTGTGGTATGTGTGAGTGAGAGAGTGGTGTGTGTGCGTGAGTGAGAAAGTGGTGTGGTGTGTGTGAGCGAGAGAGTGGTGTGGTGTGTGTGAGTGAGAGAATGGTGTGGTGTGTGTGAGTGAGAGAGTGGTCTGGTGTGTGTGAGTGAGTGAGTGGTGTGGTGTGTTTTAGTGAGAGAGTGGTGTGGTGTGTGTGAGTGAGAGAGTGGTGTGTGTGTGTGAGTGAGAGAGTGGTGTGGTGTGTGTGAGTGAGTGAGTGGTGTGGTGTGTGTGAGTGAGAGAATGGTGTGGTGTGTGTGAGTGAGAGAGTGGTGTGGTTTGGTGTGTATGGTGAGAGAGTGGTGTGTGTGTGTGAGTGAGAGAGTGGTGTGGTGTGTGTGACTGAGAGAGTGGTGTGGTGTGTGTGAGTGAGAGAGTGGTGTGGTGTGTGTGAGCGAGAGAGTGGTGTGGTGTGTGTGAGCGAGGGAGTGGTGTGGTGTGTGTGACTGAGAGAGTGGTGTGGTGTGTGTGAGTGAGAGAGTGGTGTGGTGTGTGTGAGTGAGAGAGTGGTGTGTTGTGTGTGAGTGAGAGAGTGGTGTGTGCGTGTGAGTTAGAGAGTGGGGTGGTGTGTGTGAGTGAGGGAGTGGTGTGGAGTGTGAGCGAGAGAGTGGTGTGGTGTGTGTGAGTGAGAGAGTGGTTTGGTGTGTGTGAGTGAGATTGTGGTGTGGAGTGTGAGCGAGAGTGTGGTGTGGTGTGTGTGAGTGAGAGAGTGGTGTGGTGTGTGTGAGTGAGAGAATGGTGTGGTGTGTGAGCGAGAGAGTGGTGTGGTGTGTGTGAGTGAGAGAGTGGTGCGGTGTGGTTTGTGTGAGTGAAAGGGTGGTGTGGTGTGTTTGAGTGAGAGAGTGGTGTGGTGTGGTGTGTGTGAGTGAGAGAGTGGTGAGGTGTGTGTGAGTGAGAGAGTGGTGTGGTGTGTGTGAGTGAGAGACTGGTGTGGTGTGTGTGAGTGAGAGAGTGGTGTGGTGTGTGTGAGTGAGAGAGTGGTGTGGTGTGTGTGATTGAGAGAGTGGTGTGGTGTATTAGCGAGAGAGTGTTGTGGTGTTTGTGAGTGAGAGAGTGGTGTGGTGTGTGTGAGTGAGAGAGTGGTGTGGTGTGTGTGAGTGAGAGAGTGGTGTGGTGTGTGTGCGTGAGAGTGGTGTGGTGTGTGTGAGTGAGAGATTGGTGTGGTGTGTGTGAGTGAGAGAGTGTTGTTGTTTGGTGTGTGTGAGCGAGTGAACGGTGTGGTGTGTGTGAGTCAGGGAGTGGTGTGGTTGTGTGAGTGAGAGAGTAGTGTGGTGTGTGTGAGCGAGATAGTGGTGTGGTGTGTGTGAGTGAGTGAGTGGTGTGGTGTGTGTGAGTGAGAGAGTGGTGTGGTGTGTGTGAGTGAGAGAGTGGTGTGGTGTGTGTGAGTGAGAGAGTGGTGTTGTGTGTGTGTGCGAGAGAGTGGTGTGGTGTGTGTGAGCGAGAGAGTGGTGTGGTGTGGTGTGTGTGAGTGAGAGAGTGATGTGGTGTGTGTGAGCGTGAGAGTGGTGTGGTGTGTGTGAGCGAGAGAGTGGTGTGGTTTGTGTGAGCGAGAGATCGGTGTGGTGTGGTGTGTGTGAGCGAGTGTGTGGTGTGGTGTGTGTGAGTGAGAGAGTGGTGTGGTGTGTGTGAGCGAGAGAGTGGTGTGGTGTGTGTGAGCGAGAGAGTGATGTGGTGTGTGTGAATGAGAGAGTGGTGTAGTGTGTGTGAGCGAGAGAGTGGTGTGGTGTGTGTGAGTGAGAGAATGGTGTGCTGTGTGTGAGCGAGAGAGTGGTGTGTGTGTGAGCGAGAGAGTGGTGTGGTGTGGTGTGGTGTGTGTGAGTGAGAGAATGGTGTGCTGTGTGTGAGCGAGAGAGTGGTGTGTGTGTGAGCGAGAGAGTGGTGTAGTGTGGTGTGGTGTGTGTGAGCGAGAGAGTGGTGTGGTGTGGTGTGTGTCAGTGAGAGAGTGGTGTGGTGTGGTGTGTGTGAGTGAGAGAGTGGTGTGATGTGTGTGAGTGAGAGAGTAGTGTGGTTTGTGTGAGTGAGAGAGTGGTGTGGTGTGTGTGAGTGAGAGAGTGGTGTGGTGTCTGTGAGTGAGAGAGTGGTGTGGTGTGTGTGAGTGAGAGAGTGGTGTGGTGTGTGTGAGTGAGAGAGTAGTGTGGTGTGTATGAGTGAGAGAGTAGTGTGGTGTGTGTGAGTGAGAGAGTGGTGTGGTGTGTGTGATTGAGAGTGTGGTGTGGTGTGTGTGAGTGAGAGAGTAGTGTGGTGTGTGTGACTGAGAGAGTGGTGTGGTGTGTGTGGGCGAGAGAGTGGTGTGGTGTGTGTGAGTGAGAGAGTGGTGTGGTGTGTGTGAGTGAGAGAGTGGTGTGGTGTGTGTGAGTGAGAGAGTGGTGTGGTGTGTGTGAGCGAGAGATTGGTGTGGTGTGTGTGAGTGAGAGAGTGGTGTGGTGTGTGTGAGTGAGAGAGTGGTGTGGTGTGTGTGAGTGAGAGAGTGGTGTGGTGTGGTGTGTGTGAGTGAGAGAGTGGTGTGGTGTGGTGTGTGTGAGTGAGAGAGTGGTGCGGTGTGGTGTGTGTGAGTGAGAGAGTGGTGAGGTGTGTGTGAGTGAGATAGTGGTGTGGTGTGTGTGAGTGAGAGAGTGGTGTGGTGTGTGTGAGTGAGAGAGTGGTGTGGTGTGTTTGAGTGAGAGATTGGTGTGGTGTGTGTGAGCGAGATAGTGGTGTGGTGTGGTGTGTGTGAGTGAGAGAGTGGTGTGGTGTGTCTGAGCGAGAGAGTGGTGTGGTGTAGTGTGTTTGAGCGAGAATGTGGTGTGGTGTGTTTGAGAGAGAGAGTGGTGTGGTGTGTGTGAGTGAGAGAGTGGTGTGGTGTGTGTCAATGAGAGAGTGGTGTGGTGTGTGTGAGCGAGAGAGTGGTGTGGTGTGTGTGAATGAGAGAGTGTTGTGGTGTGTGTGAGTGAGAGAGTGGTGTGGTGTGTGTGAGCGAGATAGTAGTGTGGTGTGGTGTGTGTGAGTGAGTGAGTGGTGTGGTGTGTCTGAGTGAGAGAGTGGTGTGGTGTTTTTTAGTGAGAGAGTGGTGTGGTGTGTGTGAGTGAGTGAGTGGTGTGGTGTGTTTTAGTGAGAGAGTGGTGTGGTGTGTGTGAGTGAGAGAGTGGTGTGGTGTGGCGTGTGTGAGTGAGAGAGTGGTGTGTGTGCATGAGTGAGAGAGTGGTGTGGTGTGTGTGAGTGAGAGAGTGGTGTGGTGTGTGTGAGTGAGGGAGTGGTGTGGTGTGGCGTGTGTGAGTGAGAGAGTGGTGTGTGTGCATGAGTGAGAGAGTGGTGTGGTGTGTGTGAGTGAGAGAGTGGTGTCGTGTGTGTTAGTGAGGGAGTGGTGTGTTGTGTTTTAGTGAGAGAGTTGTGCGGTATGTGTGAGTGAGAGAGCGGTGTGTGTGCGTGAGTGAGAGAGTGGTGTGCTGTGTGTGAGCGACAGAGTGGTGTGGTGTGTGTGAGTGAGAGAATGGTGTGGTGTGTGTGAGTGAGAGAGTGGTCTGGTGCGTGTGAGTGAGTGAGTGGTGTGGTGTGTTTTAGTGAGAGAGTGGTGTGGTGTGTGTGAGTGAGAGAGTGGTGTGTGTGTGTGAGTGAGAGAGTGGTGTGGTGTGTGTGAGTGAGTGAGTGGTGTGGTGTGTGTGAGTGAGAGAATGGTGTGGTCTGTGTGAGTGAGAGAGTGGTGTGGTTTGGTGTGTATGGTGAGAGAGTGGTGTGTGTGTGTGAGTGAGAGAGTGGTGTGGTGTGTGTGACTGAGAGAGTGGTGTGGTGTGTGTGAGTGAGAGAGTGGTGTGGTGTGTGTGAGCGAGAGAGTGGTGTGGTGTGTGTGAGCGAGGGAGTGGTGTGGTGTGTGTGACTGAGAGAGTGGTGTGGTGTGTGTGAGTGAGAGAGTGGTGTGGTGTGTGTGAGTGAGAGAGTGGTGTGTTGTGTGAGAGTGAGAGAGTGGTGTGGTGTGTGTGAGCGAGAGATTGGTGTGGTGTGTGTGAGTGAGAGAGTGGTGTGGTGTGTGTGAATGAGAGAGTGGTGTGGTGTGTGTGAGTGAGAGAGTGGTGTGGTGTGTGTGAGCGAGAGAGAGGTGTGGTGTGTGTGAGCGAGAGAGTGGTGTGGTGTGTGTGAGAGAGTGAGTGGTGTGGTTTGTGTAAGTGAGAGAGTGGTGTGGTGTGGTGTGTGTGAGTGAGAGAGTGGTGTGGTGTGGTGTGTGTGAGTGAGAGAGTGGTGCGGTGTGGTGTGTGTGAGTGAGAGAGTGGTGAGGTGTGTGTGAGTGAGATAGTGGTGTGGTGTGTGTGAGTGAGAGAGTGGTGTGGTGTGTGTGAGTGAGAGAGTGGTGTGGTGTGTTTGAGTGAGAGATTGGTGTGGTGTGTGTGAGCGAGATAGTGGTGTGGTGTGGTGTGTGTGAGTGAGAGAGTGGTGTGGTGTGTCTGAGCGAGAGAGTGGTGTGGTGTAGTGTGTTTGAGCGAGAATGTGGTGTGGTGTGTTTGAGAGAGAGAGTGGTGTGGTGTGTGTGAGTGAGAGAATGGTGTGGTGTGTGTGAATGAGAGAGTGGTGTGGTGTGTGTGAGCGAGAGAGTGGTGTGGTGTGTGTGAATGAGAGAGTGTTGTGGTGTGTGTGAGTGAGAGAGCGGTGTGGTGTGTGTGAGCGAGATAGTAGTGTGGTGTGGTGTGTGTGAGTGAGTGAGTGGTGTGGTGTGTCTGAGTGAGTGAGTGGTGTGGTGTGTTTTAGTGAGAGAGTGGTGTGGTGTGTGTGAGTGAGTGAGTGGTGTGGTGTGTTTTAGTGAGAGAGTGGTGTGGTGTGTGTGAGTGAGAGAGTGGTGTGGTGTGGCGTGTGTGAGTGAGAGAGTGGTGTGTGTGCATGAGTGAGAGAGTGGTATGGTGTGTGTGAGTGAGAGAGTGGTGTGGTGTGTGTGAGTGAGGGAGTGGTGTGGTGTGGCGTGTGTGAGTGAGAGAGTGGTGTGTGTGCATGAGTGAGAGAGTGGTGTGGTGTGTGTGAGTGAGAGAGTGGTGTCGTGTGTGTGAGTGAGGGAGTGGTGTGTTGTGTTTTAGTAAGAGAGTTGTGTGGTATGTGTGAGTGAGAGAGTGGTGTGTGTGCGTGAGTGAGAAAGTGGTGTGGTGTGTGTGAGCGAGAGAGTGGTGTGGTGTGTGTGAGTGAGAGAATGGTGTGGTGTGTGTGAGTGACAGAGTGGTCTGGTGTGTGTGAGTGAGTGAGTGGTGTGGTGTGTTTTAGTGAGAGAGTGGTGTGGTGTGTGTGAGTGAGAGAGTGGTGTGTGTGTGTGAGTGAGAGAGTGGTGTGGTGTGTGTGAGTGAGTGAGTGGTGTGGTGTGTGTGAGTGAGAGAATGGTGTGGTGTGTGTGAGTGAGAGAGTGGTGTGGTTTGGTGTGTATGGTGAGAGAGTGGTGTGTGTGTGTGAGTGAGAGAGTGGTGTGGTGTGTGTGACTGAGAGAGTGGTGTGGTGTGTGTGAGTGAGAGAGTGGTGTGGTGTGTGTGAGCGAGAGAGTGGTGTGGTGTGTGTGAGCGAGGGAGTGGTGTGGTGTGTGTGACTGAGAGAGTGGTGTGGTGTGTGTGAGTGAGAGAGTGGTGTGGTGTGTGTGAGTGAGAGAGTGGTGTGTTGTGTGTGAGTGAGAGAGTGGTGTGTGCGTGTGAGTGAGAGAGTGGGGTGGTGTGTGTGAGTGAGGGAGTGGTGTGGAGTGTGAGCGAGAGAGTGGTGTGGTGTGTGTGAGTGAGAGAGTGGTTTGGTGTGTGTGAGTGAGATTGTGGTGTGGAGTGTGAGCGAGAGTGTGGTGTGGTGTGTGTGAGTGAGAGAGTGGTGTGGTGTGTGTGAGTGAGAGAATGGTGTGGTGTGTGAGCGAGAGAGTGGTGTGGTGTGTGTGAGTGAGAGAGTGGTGCGGTGTGGTTTGTGTGAGTGAAAGGGTGGTGTGGTGTGTTTGAGTGAGAGAGTGGTGTGGTGTGGTGTGTGTGAGTGAGAGAGTGGTGAGGTGTGTGTGAGTGAGAGAGTGGTGTGGTGTGTGTGAGTGAGAGACTGGTGTGGTGTGTGTGAGTGAGAGAGTGGTGTGGTGTGTGTGAGTGAGAGAGTGGTGTGGTGTGTGTGATTGAGAGAGTGGTGTGGTGTATTAGCGAGAGAGTGTTGTGGTGTTTGTGAGTGAGAGAGTGGTGTGGTGTGTGTGAGTGAGAGAGTGGTGAGGTGTGTGTGAGTGAGAGAGTGGTGTGGTGTGTGTGCGTGAGAGTGGTGTGGTGTGTGTGAGTGAGAGATTGGTGTGGTGTGTGTGAGTGAGAGAGTGTTGTTGTTTGGTGTGTGTGAGCGAGGTGAACGGTGTGGTGTGTGTGAGTCAGGGAGTGGTGTGGTTGTGTGAGTGAGAGAGTAGTGTGGTGTGTGTGAGCGAGATAGTGGTGTGGTGTGTGTGAGTGAGTGAGTGGTGTGGTGTGTGTGAGTGAGAGAGTGGTGTGGTGTGTGTGAGTGAGAGAGTGGTGTGGTGTGTGTGAGTGAGAGAGTGGTGTTGTGTGTGTGTGCGAGAGAGTGGTGTGGTGTGTGTGAGCGAGAGAGTGGTGTGGTGTGGTGTGTGTGAGTGAGAGAGTGATGTGGTGTGTGTGAGCGTGAGAGTGGTGTGGTGTGTGTGAGCGAGAGAGTGGTGTGGTTTGTGTGAGCGAGAGATCGGTGTGGTGTGGTGTGTGTGAGCGAGTGTGTGGTGTGGTGTGTGTGAGTGAGAGAGTGGTGTGGTGTGTGTGAGCGAGAGAGTGGTGTGGTGTGTGTGAGCGAGAGAGTGATGTGGTGTGTGTGAATGAGAGAGTGGTGTAGTGTGTGTGAGCGAGAGAGTGGTGTGGTGTGTGTGAGTGAGAGAATGGTGTGCTGTGTGTGAGCGAGAGAGTGGTGTGTGTGTGAGCGAGAGAGTGGTGTGGTGTGGTGTGGTGTGTGTGAGTGAGAGAATGGTGTGCTGTGTGTGAGCGAGAGAGTGGTGTGTGTGTGAGCGAGAGAGTGGTGTAGTGTGGTGTGGTGTGTGTGAGCGAGAGAGTGGTGTGGTGTGGTGTGTGTCAGTGATAGAGTGGTGTGGTGTGGTGTGTGTGAGTGAGAGAGTGGTGTGATGTGTGTGAGTGAGAGAGTAGTGTGGTTTGTGTGAGTGAGAGAGTGGTGTGGTGTGTGTGAGTGAGAGAGTGGTGTGGTGTCTGTGAGTGAGAGAGTGGTGTGGTGTGTGTGAGTGAGAGAGTGGTGTGGTGTGTGTGAGTGAGAGAGTAGTGTGGTGTGTATGAGTGAGAGAGTAGTGTGGTGTGTGTGAGTGAGAGAGTGGTGTGGTGTGTGTGATTGAGAGTGTGGTGTGGTGTGTGTGAGTGAGAGAGTAGTGTGGTGTGTGTGACTGAGAGAGTGGTGTGGTGTGTGTGGGCGAGAGAGTGGTGTGGTGTGTGTGAGTGAGAGAGTGGTGTGGTGTGTGTGAGTGAGAGAGTGGTGTGGTGTGTGTGAGTGAGAGAGTGGTGTGGTGTGTGTGAGCGAGAGATTGGTGTGGTGTGTGTGAGTGAGAGAGTGGTGTGGTGTGTGTGAGTGAGAGAGTGGTGTGGTGTGTGTGAGTGAGAGAGTGGTGTGGTGTGTGTGAGCGAGAGAGAGGTGTGGTGTGTGTGAGCGAGAGAGTGGTGTGGTGTGTGTGAGAGAGTGAGTGGTGTGGTGTGTGTGAGTGAGAGAGTGGTGTGGTGTGGTGTGTGTGAGTGAGAGAGTGGTGTGGTGTGTGTGAGCGAGAGAGAGGTGTGGTGTGTGTGAGCGAGAGAGTGGTGTGGTGTGTGTGAGCGAGAACATGCATTTTTCTGTGTGTGAGCGAGAGAGTGGTGTGGTGTGTGTGAGCGAGAGAGTGGTGTGGTGTGTGTGAGCGAGAACATGCATTTTTCTGTGTGAGCGAGAGAGTGGTGTGGTGTGTGTGAGTGAGAGAGTGGTGTGGTGTGTGTGAGTGAGAGAGTGGTGTGGTGTGTGTGAGTGAGAGAGTGGTGTGTCTGCGTGAGTGAGAGAGTGGTGTTGTGTGTGTGAGTGAGAGAGTGGTGTGGTGTGTGTGAGCGAGAACATGCATTTTTCTGTGTGTGAGCAAGAGAGTGGTGTGGTGTGTGTGAGTGAGAGAGTGGTGTGGTGTGTGAGCGAGAGAGTGGTGTGGTGTGTGTGAGTGAGAGAGTGGTGTGGTGTGTGAGCGAGAGAGTGGTGTGGTGTGTGTGAGTGAGAGAGTGGTGTGGTGTGTGAGTGAGAGAGTGTTGTCGTGTGTGTGAGTGAGAGAGTGGTGCGGGGTGGTGTGTGTGAGTGAGAGAGTGGTGTGGTGTGTGTGAGTGAGAGAGTGGTGTGGTGTGGTGTGTGTGAGTGAGAGAGTGGTGCGGTGTGGTGTGTGTGAGTGAGAGAGTGATGAGGTGTGTGTGAGTGAGAGAGTGGTGTGGTGTGTGTGAGAGAGAGACTGGTGTGGTGTTTGTAAATGAGAGAGTGGTGTGGTGTGTGTGAGTGAGAGAGTTGTGTGGTGTGTGTGACTGAGAGAGTGGTGTGGTGTGTGTGACTGAAAGAGTGGAGTGGTGTGTGTGAGTGAGAGAGTGGTGTGGTGTGTGAGAGAGATACTGGTGTGGTGTGTGTGAGCGAGAGAGTGGTGTGGTATGTGTGACTGAGAGAGTGGTGTGGTGTGTGTGAGTGAGAGAGTGGTGTGGTGTGTGTGAGCGAGAGAGTGGTGTGGTGTGTGTGAGCGAGGGAGTGGTGTGGTGTGTGTGACTGAGAGAGTGGTGTGGTGTGTGTGAGTGAGAGAGTGGTGTGGTGTGTGTGAGTGAGAGAGTGGTGTGTTGTGTGTGAGTGAGAGAGGTGGTGTGTGTGAGCGAGAGATTGGTGTGGTGTGTGTGAGTGAGAGAGTGGTGTGGTGTGTGTGAATGAGAGAGTGGTGTGGTGTGTGTGAGTGAGAGAGTGGTGTGGTGTGTGTGAGCGAGAGAGAGGTGTGGTGTGTGTGAGCGAGAGAGTGGTGTGGTGTGTGTGAGAGAGTGAGTGGTGTGGTTTGTGTAAGTGAGAGAGTGGTGTGGTGTGGTGTGTGTGAGTGAGAGAGTGGTGTGGTGTGGTGTGTGTGAGTGAGAGAGTGGTGCGGTGTGGTGTGTGTGAGTGAGAGAGTGGTGAGGTGTGTGTGAGTGAGATAGTGGTGTGGTGTGTGTGAGTGAGAGAGTGGTGTGGTGTGTGTGAGTGAGAGAGTGGTGTGGTGTGTTTGAGTGAGAGATTGGTGGGGTGTGTGTGAGCGAGATAGTGGTGTGGTGTGGTGTGTGTGAGTGAGAGAGTGGTGTGGTGTGTCTGAGCGAGAGAGTGGTGTGGTGTAGTGTGTTTGAGCGAGAATGTGGTGTGGTGTGTTTGAGAGAGAGAGTGGTGTGGTGTGTGTGAGTGAGAGAGTGGTGTGGTGTGTGTGAATGAGAGAGTGGTGTGGTGTGTGTGAGCGAGAGAGTGGTGTGGTGTGTGTGAATGAGAGAGTGTTGTGGTGTGTGTGAGTGAGAGAGCGGTGTGGTGTGTGTGAGCGAGATAGTAGTGTGGTGTGGTGTGTGTGAGTGAGTGAGTGGTGTGGTGTGTCTGAGTGAGTGAGTGGTGTGGTGTGTTTTAGTGAGAGAGTGGTGTGGTGTGTGTGTGTGAGTGAGTGAGTGGTGTGGTGTGTTTTAGTGAGAGAGTGGTGTGGTGTGTGTGAGTGAGAGAGTGGTGTGGTGTGGCGTGTGTGAGTGAGAGAGTGGTGTGTGTGCATGAGTGAGAGAGTGGTATGGTGTGTGTGAGTGAGAGAGTGGTGTGGTGTGTGTGAGTGAGGGAGTGGTGTGGTGTGGCGTGTGTGAGTGAGAGAGTGGTGTGTGTGCATGAGTGAGAGAGTGGTGTGGTGTGTGTGAGTGAGAGAGTGGTGTCGTGTGTGTGAGTGAGGGAGTGGTGTGTTGTGTTTTAGTAAGAGAGTTGTGTGGTATGTGTGAGTGAGAGAGTGGTGTGTGTGCGTGAGTGAGAAAGTGGTGTGGTGTGTGTGAGCGAGAGAGTGGTGTGGTGTGTGTGAGTGAGAGAATGGTGTGGTGTGTGTGAGTGAGAGAGTGGTCTGGTGTGTGTGAGTGAGTGAGTGGTGTGGTGTGTTTTAGTGAGAGAGTGGTGTGGTGTGTGTGAGTGAGAGAGTGGTGTGTGTGTGTGAGTGAGAGAGTGGTGTGGTGTGTGTGAGTGAGTGAGTGGTGTGGTGTGTGTGAGTGAGAGAATGGTGTGGTGTGTGTGAGTGAGAGAGTGGTGTGGTTTGGTGTGTATGGTGAGAGAGTGGTGTGTGTGTGTGAGTGAGAGAGTGGTGTGGTGTGTGTGACTGAGAGAGTGGTGTGGTGTGTGTGAGTGAGAGAGTGGTGTGGTGTGTGTGAGCGAGAGAGTGGTGTGGTGTGTGTGAGCGAGGGAGTGGTGTGGTGTGTGTGACTGAGAGAGTGGTGTGGTGTGTGTGAGTGAGAGAGTGGTGTGGTGTGTGTGAGTGAGAGAGTGGTGTGTTGTGTGTGAGTGAGAGAGTGGTGTGTGCGTGTGAGTGAGAGAGTGGGGTGGTGTGTGTGAGTGAGGGAGTGGTGTGGAGTGTGAGCGAGAGAGTGGTGTAGTGTGTGTGAGTGAGAGAGTGGTTTGGTGTGTGTGAGTGAGATTGTGGTGTGGAGTGTTAGCGAGAGTGTGGTGTGGTGTGTGTGAGTGAGAGAGTGGTGTGGTGTGTGTGAGTGAGAGAATGGTGTGGTGTGTGAGCGAGAGAGTGGTGTGGTGTGTGTGAGTGAGAGAGTGGTGCGGTGTGGTTTGTGTGAGTGAAAGGGTGGTGTGGTGTGTTTGAGTGAGAGAGTGGTGTGGTGTGGTGTGTGTGAGTGAGAGAGTGGTGAGGTGTGTGTGAGTGAGAGAGTGGTGTGGTGTGTGTGAGTGAGAGACTGGTGTGGTGTGTGTGAGTGAGAGAGTGGTGTGGTGTGTGTGAGTGAGAGAGTGGTGTGGTGTGTGTGATTGAGAGAGTGGTGTGGTGTATTAGCGAGAGAGTGTTGTGGTGTTTGTGAGTGAGAGAGTGGTGTGGTGTGTGTGAGTGAGAGAGTGGTGTGGTGTGTGTGAGTGAGAGAGTGGTGTGGTGTGTGTGCGTGAGAGTGGTGTGGTGTGTGTGAGTGAGAGATTGGTGTGGTGTGTGTGAGTGAGAGAGTGTTGTTGTTTGGTGTGTGTGAGCGAGTGAACGGTGTGGTGTGTGTGAGTCAGGGAGTGGTGTGGTTGTGTGAGTGAGAGAGTAGTGTGGTGTGTGTGAGCGAGATAGTGGTGTGGTGTGTGTGAGTGAGTGAGTGGTGTGGTGTGTGTGAGTGAGAGAGTGGTGTGGTGTGTGTGAGTGAGAGAGTGGTGTGGTGTGTGTGAGTGAGAGAGTGGTGTTGTGTGTGTGTGCGAGAGAGTGGTGTGGTGTGTGTGAGCGAGAGAGTGGTGTGGTGTGGTGTGTGTGAGTGAGAGAGTGATGTGGTGTGTGTGAGCGTGAGAGTGGTGTGGTGTGTGTGAGCGAGAGAGTGGTGTGGTTTGTGTGAGCGAGAGATCGGTGTGGTGTGGTGTGTGTGAGCGAGTGTGTGGTGTGGTGTGTGTGAGTGAGAGAGTGGTGTGGTGTGTGTGAGCGAGAGAGTGGTGTGGTGTGTGTGAGCGAGAGAGTGATGTGGTGTGTGTGAATGAGAGAGTGGTGTAGTGTGTGTGAGCGAGAGAGTGGTGTGGTGTGTGTGAGTGAGAGAATGGTGTGCTGTGTGTGAGCGAGAGAGTGGTGTGTGTGTGAGCGAGAGAGTGGTGTGGTGTGGTGTGGTGTGTGTGAGTGAGAGAATGGTGTGCTGTGTGTGAGCGAGAGAGTGGTGTGTGTGTGAGCGAGAGAGTGGTGTAGTGTGGTGTGGTGTGTGTGAGCGAGAGAGTGGTGTGGTGTGGTGTGTGTCAGTGAGAGAGTGGTGTGGTGTGGTGTGTGTGAGTGAGAGAGTGGTGTGATGTGTGTGAGTGAGAGAGTAGTGTGGTTTGTGTGAGTGAGAGAGTGGTGTGGTGTGTGTGAGTGAGAGAGTGGTGTGGTGTCTGTGAGTGAGAGAGTGGTGTGGTGTGTGTGAGTGAGAGAGTGGTGTGGTGTGTGTGAGTGAGAGAGTAGTGTGGTGTGTATGAGTGAGAGAGTAGTGTGGTGTGTGTGAGTGAGAGAGTGGTGTGGTGTGTGTGATTGAGAGTGTGGTGTGGTGTGTGTGAGTGAGAGAGTAGTGTGGTGTGTGTGACTGAGAGAGTGGTGTGGTGTGTGTGGGCGAGAGAGTGGTGTGGTGTGTGTGAGTGAGAGAGTGGTGTGGTGTGTGTGAGTGAGAGAGTGGTGTGGTGTGTGTGAGTGAGAGAGTGGTGTGGTGTGTGTGAGCGAGAGATTGGTGTGGTGTGTGTGAGTGAGAGAGTGGTGTGGTGTGTGTGAGTGAGAGAGTGGTGTGGTGTGTGTGAGTGAGAGAGTGGTGTGGTGTGTGTGAGCGAGAGAGAGGTGTGGTGTGTGTGAGCGAGAGAGTGGTGTGGTGTGTGTGAGAGAGTGAGTGGTGTGGTGTGTGTGAGTGAGAGAGTGGTGTGGTGTGGTGTGTGTGAGTGAGAGAGTGGTGTGGTGTGTGTGAGCGAGAGAGAGGTGTGGTGTGTGTGAGCGAGAGAGTGGTGTGGTGTGTGTGAGCGAGAACATGCATTTTTCTGTGTGTGAGCGAGAGAGTGGTGTGGTGTGTGTGAGCGAGAGAGTGGTGTGGTGTGTGTGAGCGAGAGAGTGGTGTGGTGTGTGTGAGCGAGAACATGCATTTTTCTGTGTGAGCGAGAGAGTGGTGTGGTGTGTGTGAGTGAGAGAGTGGTGTGGTGTGTGTGAGTGAGAGAGTGGTGTGGTGTGTGTGAGTGAGAGAGTGGTGTGTCTGCGTGAGTGAGAGAGTGGTGTTGTGTGTGTGAGTGAGAGAGTGGTGTGGTGTGTGTGAGTGAGAGAGTGGTGTGGTGTGTGTGAGCGAGAACATGCATTTTTCTGTGTGTGAGCGAGAGAGTGGTGTGGTGTGTGTGAGTGAGAGAGTGGTGTGGTGTGTGAGCGAGAGAGTGGTGTGGTGTGTGTGAGTGAGAGAGTGGTGTGGTGTGTGAGTGAGAGAGTGTTGTCGTGTGTGTGAGTGAGAGAGTGGTGCGGGGTGGTGTGTGTGAGTGAGAGAGTGGTGTGGTGTGTGTGAGTGA
Source organism: Isurus oxyrinchus (assembly GCA_026770705.1). Taxonomy (NCBI): domain Eukaryota; kingdom Metazoa; phylum Chordata; class Chondrichthyes; order Lamniformes; family Lamnidae; genus Isurus; species Isurus oxyrinchus. The sequence goes on along the minus strand of JANJGN010000016.1, from coordinate 121,910,369 downwards.
GAGAGTGGTGTGGTGTGGTGTGTGTGAGTGAGAGAGTGGTGCGGTGTGGTGTGTGTGAGTGAGAGAGTGATGAGGTGTGTGTGAGTGAGAGAGTGGTGTGGTGTGTGTGAGAGAGAGACTGGTGTGGTGTTTGTAAATGAGAGAGTGGTGTGGTGTGTGTGAGTGAGAGAGTTGTGTGGTGTGTGTGACTGAGAGAGTGGTGTGGTGTGTGTGACTGAAAGAGTGGAGTGGTGTGTGTGAGTGAGAGAGTGGTGTGGTGTGTGAGAGAGATACTGGTGTGGTGTGTGTGAGCGAGAGAGTGGTGTGGTGTGTGTGAGTGAGAGAGTGGTGTGGTGTGTGTGAGTGAGAGAGTGGTATGGTGTGTGTGAGTGAGAGAGTGGTGTGGTGTGTGTGAGTGAGAGAGTGGTGTGGTGTGTGAGCGAGAGAGTGATGTGGTGTCTGTGAGTGAGAGAGTGGTGTGGTGTGTGTGAGTGAGAGAGTGGTGTGTTGTGTGTGAGTGAGAGAGTGGTGTGTGCGTGTGAGTGAGAGAGTGGGGTGGTGTGTGTGAGTGAGGGAGTGGTGTGGAGTGTGAGCGAGAGAGTGGTGTGGTGTGTGTGAGTGAGAGAGTGGTTTGGTGTGTGTGAGTGAGATTGTGGTGTGGAGTGTGAGCGAGAGTGTGGTGTGGTGTGTGTGAGTGAGAGAGTGGTGTGGTGTGTGTGAGTGAGAGAATGGTGTGGTGTGTGAGCGAGAGAGTGGTGTGGTGTGTGTGAGTGAGAGAGTGGTGCGGTGTGGTTTGTGTGAGTGAAAGGGTGGTGTGGTGTGTTTGAGTGAGAGAGTGGTGTGGTGTGGTGTGTGTGAGTGAGAGAGTGGTGAGGTGTGTGTGAGTGAGAGAGTGGTGTGGTGTGTGTGAGTGAGAGACTGGTGTGGTGTGTGTGAGTGAGAGAGTGGTGTGGTGTGTGTGAGTGAGAGAGTGGTGTGGTGTGTGTGATTGAGAGAGTGGTGTGGTGTATTAGCGAGAGAGTGTTGTGGTGTTTGTGAGTGAGAGAGTGGTGTGGTGTGTGTGAGTGAGAGAGTGGTGTGGTGTGTGTGAGTGAGAGAGTGGTGTGGTGTGTGTGCGTGAGAGTGGTGTGGTGTGTGTGAGTGAGAGATTGGTGTGGTGTGTGTGAGTGAGAGAGTGTTGTTGTTTGGTGTGTGTGAGCGAGTGAACGGTGTGGTGTGTGTGAGTCAGGGAGTGGTGTGGTTGTGTGAGTGAGAGAGTAGTGTGGTGTGTGTGAGCGAGATAGTGGTGTGGTGTGTGTGAGTGAGTGAGTGGTGTGGTGTGTGTGAGTGAGAGAGTGGTGTGGTGTGTGTGAGTGAGAGAGTGGTGTGGTGTGTGTGAGTGAGAGAGTGGTGTTGTGTGTGTGTGCGAGAGAGTGGTGTGGTGTGTGTGAGCGAGAGAGTGGTGTGGTGTGGTGTGTGTGAGTGAGAGAGTGATGTGGTGTGTGTGAGCGTGAGAGTGGTGTGGTGTGTGTGAGCGAGAGAGTGGTGTGGTTTGTGTGAGCGAGAGATCGGTGTGGTGTGGTGTGTGTGAGCGAGTGTGTGGTGTGGTGTGTGTGAGTGAGAGAGTGGTGTGGTGTGTGTGAGCGAGGGAGTGGTGTGGTGTGTGTGAGCGAGAGAGTGATGTGGTGTGTGTGAATGAGAGAGTGGTGTAGTGTGTGTGAGCGAGAGAGTGGTGTGGTGTGTGTGAGTGAGAGAATGGTGTGCTGTGTGTGAGCGAGAGAGTGGTGTGTGTGTGAGCGAGAGAGTGGTGTGGTGTGGTGTGGTGTGTGTGAGTGAGAGAATGGTGTGCTGTGTGTGAGCGAGAGAGTGGTGTGTGTGTGAGCGAGAGAGTGGTGTAGTGTGGTGTGGTGTGTGTGAGCGAGAGAGTGGTGTGGTGTGGTGTGTGTCAGTGAGAGAGTGGTGTGGTGTGGTGTGTGTGAGTGAGAGAGTGGTGTGATGTGTGTGAGTGAGAGAGTAGTGTGGTTTGTGTGAGTGAGAGAGTGGTGTGGTGTGTGTGAGTGAGAGAGTGGTGTGGTGTCTGTGAGTGAGAGAGTGGTGTGGTGTGTGTGAGTGAGAGAGTGGTGTGGTGTGTGTGAGTGAGAGAGTAGTGTGGTGTGTATGAGTGAGAGAGTAGTGTGGTGTGTGTGAGTGAGAGAGTGGTGTGGTGTGTGTGATTGAGAGTGTGGTGTGGTGTGTGTGAGTGAGAGAGTAGTGTGGTGTGTGTGACTGAGAGAGTGGTGTGGTGTGTGTGGGCGAGAGAGTGGTGTGGTGTGTGTGAGTGAGAGAGTGGTGTGGTGTGTGTGAGTGAGAGAGTGGTGTGGTGTGTGTGAGTGAGAGAGTGGTGTGGTGTGTGTGAGCGAGAGATTGGTGTGGTGTGTGTGAGTGAGAGAGTGGTGTGGTGTGTGTGAGTGAGAGAGTGGTGTGGTGTGTGTGAGTGAGAGAGTGGTGTGGTGTGTGTGAGCGAGAGAGAGGTGTGGTGTGTGTGAGCGAGAGAGTGGTGTGGTGTGTGTGAGAGAGTGAGTGGTGTGGTGTGTGTGAGTGAGAGAGTGGTGTGGTGTGGTGTGTGTGAGTGAGAGAGTGGTGTGGTGTGTGTGAGCGAGAGAGAGGTGTGGTGTGTGTGAGCGAGAGAGTGGTGTGGTGTGTGTGAGCGAGAACATGCATTTTTCTGTGTGTGAGCGAGAGAGTGGTGTGGTGTGTGTGAGCGAGAGAGTGGTGTGGTGTGTGTGAGCGAGAACATGCATTTTTCTGTGTGAGCGAGAGAGTGGTGTGGTGTGTGTGAGTGAGAGAGTGGTGTGGTGTGTGTGAGTGAGAGAGTGGTGTGGTGTGTGTGAGTGAGAGAGTGGTGTGTCTGCGTGAGTGAGAGAGTTGTGTTGTGTGTGTGAGTGAGAGAGTGGTGTGGTGTGTGTGAGTGAGAGAGTGGTGTGGTGTGTGTGGGCGAGAGAGTGGTGTGGTGTGTGAGCGAGAGAGTGGTGTGGTGTGTGTGAGTGAGAGAGTGGTGTGGTGTGTGAGTGAGAGAGTGTTGTCGTGTGTGTGAGTGAGAGAGTGGTGCGGGGTGGTGTGTGTGAGTGAGAGAGTGGTGTGGTGTGTGTGAGTGAGAGAGTGGTGTGGTGTGGTGTGTGTGAGTGAGAGAGTGGTGCGGTGTGGTGTGTGTGAGTGAGAGAGTGATGAGGTGTGTGTGAGTGAGAGAGTGGTGTGGTGTGTGTGAGAGAGAGACTGGTGTGGTGTTTGTAAATGAGAGAGTGGTGTGGTGTGTGTGAGTGAGAGAGTTGTGTGGTGTGTGTGACTGAGAGAGTGGTGTGGTGTGTGTGACTGAAAGAGTGGAGTGGTGTGTGTGAGTGAGAGAGTGGTGTGGTGTGTGAGAGAGATACTGGTGTGGTGTGTGTGAGCGAGAGAGTGGTGTGGTGTGTGTGAGTGAGAGAGTGGCGTGGTGTGTGTGAGTGAGAGAGTGGTATGGTGTGTGTGAGTGAGAGAGTGGTGTGGTGTGTGTGAGTGAGAGAGTGGTGTGGTGTGTGAGCGAGAGAGTGATGTGGTGTCTGTGAGTGAGAGAGTGGTGTGGTGTGTGTGAGTGAGAGAGTGGTGTGGTTTGTGTGAGTGAGAGAGTGGTGTGGTGTGTGTGAGTGAGAGAGTGGTGTGGTGTGTGAGCGAGAGAGTGGTGTGGTGTGTGTGAGTGAGAGAGTGGTGTGTGTGCGTGAGTGAGAGAGTGGTGTGGTGTGTTTTAGTGAGAGAGTGCTGTGGTATGTGTGAGTGAGAGAGTGGTGTGGTGTGGTGTGTGTGAGTGAGAGAGTGGTGTGTGTGCGTGAGTGAGATAGAGGTGTGGTGTGGTGTGTTTGAGTGAGAGAGTGGTGTGCTGTGTGTGAGCGAGAGAGTGGTGTGGTGTGTGTGAATGAGAGACTGGTGTGGTGTGTGTGAGCGAGAGAGTGGTGTGGTGTGTGTGTGAGTGAGTGAGTGGTGTGCTGTATTTTAGTGAGAGAGTGGTGTGGTGTGTGTGAGTGAGAGAGTGGTGTGGGTTGGTGTGTGTGTGAGAGAGAGGTGTGGGTGTGTGAGTGAGAGAGTGGTGTGGTGTGCTGTGTGTGAGCGAGAGAGTGGTGTGGTGTGTTTGAGTGAGAGAGTGGTGTGGTGTGTGTGAGTGAGAGAGTGGTCTGGTGTGTGTAAGTGAGAGAGTGGTGTGGTGTGTGTGAGTGAGAGAGAGGTGTGGTGTGTGTGAGTGAGAGAGTGGTGTGGTGTGTGAGCGAGAGAGTGGTGTGGTGTGTGTGAGTGAGAGAGTGGTGTGGTGTGTATGAGTGAGAGAGTGGTGTGGTATATGAGTGAGAGAGTGTTGTCGTGTGTGTGAGTGAGAGAGTGGTGCCCTGTGGTGTGTGTGAGTGAGAGAGTGGTGTGGTGTGTGTGAGTGAGAGAGTGGTGTGGTGTGGTGTGTGTGAGTGAGAGAGTGGTGCGGTGTGGTGTGTGTGAGTGAGAGAGTGGTGAGGTGTGTGTGAGTGAGAGAGTGGTGTGGTGTGTGTGAGAGAGAGACTGGTGTGGTGTTTGTAAATGAGAGAGTGGTGTGGTGTGTGTGAGTGAGACAGTTGTGTGGTGTGTGTGACTGAGAGAGTGGTGTGGTGTGTGCGACTTAAAGAGTGGAGTGTTGTGTGTGAGTGAGAGTGGTGTGGTGTGTGAGAGAGAGACTGGTGTGGTGTGTGTGAGCGAGAGAGTTGTGTGGTGTGTGTGAGTGAGAGAGTGGTGTGGTGTGTGTGAGTGAGAGAGTGGTGTGGTGTGTGTGAGTGAGAGAGTGGTGTGGTGTGTGTGAGTGAGAGAGTGGTGTGGTGTGTGAGCGAGAGAGTGGTGTGGTGTGTGTGAGTGAGAGAGTGGTGTGGTGTGTGTGAGTGAGAGAGTGGTGTGGTATATGAGTGAGAGAGTGTTGTCGTGTGTGTGAGTGAGAGAGTGGTGCCCTGTGGTGTGTGTGAGTGAGAGAGTGGTGTGGTGTGTGTGAGTGAGAGAGTGGTGTGGTGTGGTGTGTGTGAGTGAGAGAGTGGTGCGGTGTGGTGTGTGTGAGTGAGAGAGTGGTGAGGTGTGTGTGAGTGAGAGAGTGGTGTGGTGTGTGTGAGAGAGAGACTGGTGTGGTGTTTGTAAATGAGAGAGTGGTGTGGTGTGTGTGAGTGAGACAGTTGTCTGGTGTGTGTGACTGAGAGAGTGGTGTGGTGTGTGCGACTGAAAGAGTGGAGTGTTGTGTGTGAGTGAGAGTGGTGTGGTGTGTGAGAGAGAGACTGGTGTGGTGTGTGTGAGCGAGAGAGTTGTGTGGTGTGTGTGAGTGAGAGAGTGGTGTGGTGTGTGTGAGTGAGAGAGTGGTGTGGTGTGTGTGAGTGAGAGAGTGGTGTGGTGTGTGTGAGTGAGAGAGTGGTGTGGTGCGTGAGCGAGAGAGTGGTGTGGTGTGTGTGAGTGAGTGAGTGGTGTGGTGTGTGTGAGTGAGAGAGTGGTGAGGTGTGTGTGAGTGAGAGATTGGTGTGGTGTGTGTGAGTGAGAGAGTGGTGTGGTGTGTGAGCGAGAGAGTGGTGTGGTGTGTGTGAGTGAGAGATTGGTGCGGTGTGGTGTGTGTGAGTGAGAGAGTGTTGTGGTTTGGTGTGTGTGAGCGAGTGAATGGTGTGGTGTGTGTGAGTGAGAGAGTCGTGTGGTGTGTGTGAGTGAGAGAGTAGTGCGGTGTGTTTGAGCGAGAGAGTGGTGTGGTGTGTGTGAGTGAGAGAGTGGTGTGGTTTGTGTGAGTGAGAGAGTGGTGTGGTGTGTTTGAGTGAGAGAGTGGTGTGGTGTGTGTGAGTGAGAGAGTGGTGTTGTGTGTGTGAGTGAGAGAGCGTTGTCGTGTGTGTGAGTGAGAGAGTGGTGCGGTGTGTGTGAGTGAGAGAGTGGTGTGGTGTGTGTGAGCGAGATAGTAGTGTGGTGTGGTGTGTGTGAGTGAGTGAATGGTGTGGTGTTTCTGAGTGAGTGAGTGGTGTGGTGTATTTTAGTGAGAGAGTGGTGTGGTGTGTGTGAGTGAGTGAGTGGTGTGGTGTGTTTTAGTGAGAGAGTGGTGTGGTGTGTGTGAGTGAGAGAGTGGTGTGGTGTGTGTGAGCGAGAGAGAGGTGTGGTGTGTGTGAGCGAGAGAGTGGTGTGGTGTGTGTGAGAGAGTGAGTGGTGTGGTGTGTGTGAGTGAGAGAGTGGTGTGGTGTGGTGTGTGTGAGTGAGAGAGTGGTGTGGTGTGTGTGAGCGAGAGAGAGGTGTGGTGTGTGTGAGCGAGAGAGTGGTGTGGTGTGTGTGAGCGAGAACATGCATTTTTCTGTGTGTGAGCGAGAGAGTGGTGTGGTGTGTGTGAGCGAGAGAGTGGTGTGGTGTGTGTGAGCGAGAACATGCATTTTTCTGTGTGAGCGAGAGAGTGGTGTGGTGTGTGTGAGTGAGAGAGTGGTGTGGTGTGTGTGAGTGAGAGAGTGGTGTGGTGTGTGTGAGTGAGAGAGTGGTGTGTGTGCGTGAGTGAGAGAGTGGTGTTGTGTGTGTGAGTGAGAGAGTGGTGTGGTGTGTGTGAGTGAGAGAGTGGTGTGGTGTGTGTGAGTGAGAGAGTGGTGTGGTGTGTGAGCGAGAGAGTGGTGTGGTGTGTGTGAGTGAGAGAGTGGTGTGGTGTGTGAGTGAGAGAGTGTTGTCGTGTGTGTGAGTGAGAGAGTGGTGCGGGGTGGTGTGTGTGAGTGAGAGAGTGGTGTGGTGTGTGTGAGTGAGAGAGTGGTGTGGTGTGGTGTGTGTGAGTGAGAGAGTGGTGCGGTGTGGTGTGTGTGAGTGAGAGAGTGATGAGGTGTGTGTGAGTGAGAGAGTGGTGTGGTGTGTGTGAGAGAGAGACTGGTGTGGTGTTTGTAAATGAGAGAGTGGTGTGGTGTGTGTGAGTGAGAGAGTTGTGTGGTGTGTGTGACTGAGAGAGTGGTGTGGTGTGTGTGACTGAAAGAGTGGAGTGGTGTGTGTGAGTGAGAGAGTGGTGTGGTGTGTGAGAGAGATACTGGTGTGGTGTGTGTGAGCGAGAGAGTGGTGTGGTGTGTGTGAGTGAGAGAGTGGTGTGGTGTGTGTGAGTGAGAGAGTGGTATGGTGTGTGTGAGTGAGAGAGTGGTGTGGTGTGTGTGAGTGAGAGAGTGGTGTGGTGTGTGAGCGAGAGAGTGATGTGGTGTGTGTGAGTGAGAGAGTGGTGTGGTGTGTGTGAGTGAGTGAGTGGTGTGGTTTGTGTGAGTGAGAGAGTGGTGTGGTGTGTGTGAGTGAGAGAGTGGTGTGGTGTGTGAGCGAGAGAGTGGTGTGGTGTGTGTGAGTGAGAGAGTGGTGTGGTGTGGTGTGTGTGAGTGAGAGAGTGGTGTGTGTGCGTGAGTGAGATAGTGGTGTGGTGTGGTGTGTTTGAGCGAGAGAGTGGTGTGCTGTGTGTGAGCGAGAGAGTGGTGTGGTGTGTGTGAATGAGAGACTGGTGTGGTGTGTGTGAGCGAGAGAGTGGTGTGATGTGTGTGTGAGTCAGTGAGTGGTGTGCTGTGTTTTAGTGAGAGAGTGGTGTGGTGTGTGTGAGTGAGAGAGTGGTGTGGGTTGGTGTGTGTGTGAGAGAGAGGTGTGGGTGTGTGAGTGAGAGAGTGGTGTGGTGTGCTGTGTGTGAGCGAGAGAGTGGTGTGGTGTGTTTGAGTGAGAGAGTGGTGTGGTGTGTGTGAGTGAGAGAGTGGTGTGGTGTGTGTGAATGAGAGAGTGGTGTGGTGTGTGTGAGCGAGAGAGTGGTGTGGTGTGTGTGAATGAGAGAGTGTTGTGGTGTGTGTGAGTGAGAGAGTGGTGTGGTGTGTGTGAGCGAGATAGTAGTGTGGTGTGGTGTGTGTGAGTGAGTGAGTGGTGTGGTGTGTCTGAGTGAGTGAGTGGTGTGGTGTGTTTTAGTGAGAGAGTGGTGTGGTGTGTGTGAGTGAGTGAGTGGTGTGGTGTGTTTTAGTGAGAGAGTGGTGTGGTGTGTGTGAGTGAGAGAGTGGTGTGGTGTGGCGTGTGTGAGTGAGAGAGTGGTGTGTGTGCATGAGTGAGAGAGTGGTGTGGTGTGTGTGAGTGAGAGAGTGGTGTGGTGTGTGTGAGTGAGGGAGTGGTGTGGTGTGGCGTGTGTGTGTGAGAGAGTGGTGTGTGTGCATGAGTGAGAGAGTGGTTTGGTGTGTGTGAGTGAGAGAGTGGTGTCGTGTGTGTGAGTGAGGGAGTGGTGTGTTGTGTTTTAGTGAGAGAGTTGTGTGGTATGTGTGAGTGAGAGAGTGGTGTGTGTGCGTGAGTGAGAGAGTGGTGTGGTGTGTGTGAGCGAGAGAGTGGTGTGGTGTGTGTGAGTGAGAGAATGGTGTGGTGTGTGTGAGTGAGAGAGTGGTCTGGTGCGTGTGAGTGAGTGAGTGGTGTGGTGTGTTTTAGTGAGAGAGTGGTGTGGTGTGTGTGAGTGAGAGAGTGGTGTGTGTGTGTGAGTGAGAGAGTGGTGTGGTGTGTGTGAGTGAGTGAGTGGTGTGGTGTGTGTGAGTGAGAGAATGGTGTGGTGTGTGTGAGTGAGAGAGTGGTGTGGTTTGGTGTGTATGGTGAGAGAGTGGTGTGTGTGTGTGAGTGAGAGAGTGGTGTGGTGTGTGTGACTGAGAGAGTGGTGTGGTGTGTGTGAGTGAGAGAGTGGTGTGGTGTGTGTGAGCGAGAGAGTGGTGTGGTGTGTGTGAGCGAGGGAGTGGTGTGGTGTGTGTGACTGAGAGAGTGGTGTGGTGTGTGTGAGTGAGAGAGTGGTGTGGTGTGTGTGAGTGAGAGAGTGGTGTGTTGTGTGTGAGTGAGAGAGTGGTGTGGTGTGTGTGAGCGAGAGATTGGTGTGGTGTGTGTGAGTGAGAGAGTGGTGTGGTGTGTGTGAGTGAGAGAGTGGTGTGGTGTGTGTGAGCGAGAGAGAGGTGTGGTGTGTGTGAGCGAGAGAGTGGTGTGGTGTGTGTGAGAGAGTGAGTGGTGTGGTGTGTGTGAGTGAGAGAGTGGTGTGGTGTGGTGTGTGTGAGTGAGAGAGTGGTGTGGTGTGGTGTGTGTGAGTGAGAGAGTGGTGCGGTGTGGTGTGTGTGAGTGAGAGAGTGGTGAGGTGTGTGTGAGTGAGATAGTGGTGTGGTGTGTGTGAGTGAGAGAGTGGTGTGGTGTGTGTGAGTGAGAGAGTGGTGTGGTGTGTTTGAGTGAGAGATTGGTGTGGTGTGTGTGAGCGAGATAGTGGTGTGGTGTGGTGTGTGTGAGTGAGAGAGTGGTGTGGTGTGTCTGAGCGAGAGAGTGGTGTGGTGTAGTGTGTTTGAGCGAGAATGTGGTGTGGTGTGTTTGAGAGAGAGAGTGGTGTGGTGTGTGTGAGTGAGAGAGTGGTGTGGTGTGTGTGAATGAGAGAGTGGTGTGGTGTGTGTGAGCGAGAGAGTGGTGTGGTGTGTGTGAATGAGAGAGTGTTGTGGTGTGTGTGAGTGAGAGAGCGGTGTGGTGTGTGTGAGCGAGATAGTAGTGTGGTGTGGTGTGTGTGAGTGAGTGAGTGGTGTGGTGTGTCTGAGTGAGTGAGTGGTGTGGTGTGTTTTAGTGAGAGAGTGGTGTGGTGTGTGTGAGTGAGTGAGTGGTGTGGTGTGTTTTAGTGAGAGAGTGGTGTGGTGTGTGTGAGTGAGAGAGAGGTGTGGTGTGGCGTGTGTGAGTGAGAGAGTGGTGTGTGTGCATGAGTGAGAGAGTGGTATGGTGTGTGTGAGTGAGAGAGTGGTGTGGTGTGTGTGAGTGAGGGAGTGGTGTGGTGTGGCGTGTGTGAGTGAGAGAGTGGTGTGTGTGCATGAGTGAGAGAGTGGTGTGGTGTGTGTGAGTGAGAGAGTGGTGTCGTGTGTGTGAGTGAGGGAGTGTTGTGTTGTGTTTTAGTGAGAGAGTTGTGTGGTATGTGTGAGTGAGAGAGTGGTGTGTGTGCGTGAGTGAGAGAGTGGTGTGGTGTGTGTGAGCGAGAGAGTGGTGTGGTGTGTGTGAGTGAGAGAATGGTGTGGTGTGTGTGAGTGAGAGAGTGGTCTGGTGTGTGTGAGTGAGTGAGTGGTGTGGTGTGTTTTAGTGAGAGAGTGGTGTGGTGTGTGTGAGTGAGAGAGTGGTGTGTGTGTGTGAGTGAGAGAGTGGTGTGGTGTGTGTGAGTGAGTGAGTGGTGTGGTGTGTGTGAGTGAGAGAATGGTGTGGTGTGTGTGAGTGAGAGAGTGGTGTGGTTTGGTGTGTATGGTGAGAGAGTGGTGTGTGTGTGTGAGTGAGAGAGTGGTGTGGTGTGTGTGACTGAGAGAGTGGTGTGGTGTGTGTGAGTGAGAGAGTAGTGTGGTGTGTGTGAGCGAGAGAGTGGTGTGGTGTGTGTGAGCGAGGGAGTGGTGTGGTGTGTGTGACTGAGAGAGTGGTGTGGTGTGTGTGAGTGAGAGAGTGGTGTGGTGTGTGTGAGTGAGAGAGTGGTGTGTTGTGTGTGAGTGAGAGAGTGGTGTGTGTGTGTGAGTGAGAGAGTGGGGTGGTGTGTGTGAGTGAGAGAGTGGTGTGGTGTGTGTGAGTGAGAGAGTGGTGTGGTGTGTGTGAGCGAGAGAGAGGTGTGGTGTGTGTGAGCGAGAGAGTGGTGTGGTGTGTGTGAGAGAGTGAGTGGTGTGGTGTGTGTGAGTGAGAGAGTGGTGTGGTGTGGTGTGTGTGAGTGAGAGAGTGGTGTGGTGTGTGTGAGCGAGAGAGAGGTGTGGTGTGTGTGAGCGAGAGAGTGGTGTGGTGTGTGTGAGCGAGAACATGCATTTTTCTGTGTGTGAGTGAGAGAGTGGTGTGGTGTGTGTGAGCGAGAGAGTGGTGTGGTGTGTGTGAGCGAGAACATGCATTTTTCTGTGTGAGCGAGAGAGTGGTGTGGTGTGTGTGAGTGAGAGAGTGGTGTGGTGTGTGTGAGTGAGAGAGTGGTGTGGTGTGTGTGAGTGAGAGAGTGGTGTGTCTGCGTGAGTGAGAGAGTGGTGTTGTGTGTGTGAGTGAGAGAGTGGTGTGGTGTGTGTGAGTGAGAGAGTGGTGTGGTGTGTGTGAGCGAGAACATGCATTTTTCTGTGTGTGAGCGAGAGAGTGGTGTGGTGTGTGTGAGCGAGAGAGTGGTGTGGTGTGTGTGAGTGAGAGAGTGGTGTGGTGTTTGAGTGAGAGAGTGTTGTCGTGTGTGTGAGTGAGAGACTGGTGCGGGGTGGTGTGTGTGAGTGAGAGAGTGGTGTGGTGTGTGTGAGTGAGAGAGTGGTGTGGTGTGGTGTGTGTGAGTGAGAGAGTGGTGCGGTGTGGTGTGTGTGAGTGAGAGAGTGATGAGGTGTGTGTGAGTGAGAGAGTGGTGTGGTGTGTGTGAGAGAGAGACTGGTGTGGTGTTTGTAAATGAGAGAGTGGTGTGGTGTGTGTGAGTGAGAGAGTTGTGTGGTGTGTGTGACTGAGAGAGTGGTGTGGTGTGTGTGACTGAAAGAGTGGAGTGGTGTGTGTGAGTGAGAGAGTGGTGTGGTGTGTGAGAGAGATACTGGTGTGGTGTGTGTGAGCGAGAGAGTGGTGTGGTGTGTGTGAGTGAGAGAGTGGTGTGGTGTGTGTGAGTGAGAGAGTGGTATGGTGTGTGTGAGTGAGAGAGTGGTGTGGTGTGTGTGAGTGAGAAAGTGGTGTGGTGTGTGAGCGAGAGAGTGATGTGGTGTCTGTGAGTGAGGGAGTGGTGTGGTGTGTGTGAGTGAGAGAGTGGTGTGGTTTGTGTGAGTGAGAGAGTGGTGTGGTGTGTGTGAGTGAGAGAGTGGTGTGGTGTGTGAGCGAGAGAGTGGTGTGGTGTGTGTGAGTGAGAGAGTGGTGTGTGTGCGTGAGTGAGAGAGAGGTGTGGTGTGTTTTAGTGAGAGAGTGCTGTGGTATGTGTGAGTGAGAGAGTGGTGTGGTGTGGTGTGTGTGAGTGAGAGAGTGGTGTGTGTGCGTGAGTGAGATAGAGGTGTGGTGTGGTGTGTTTGAGTGAGAGAGTGGTGTGCTGTGTGTGAGCGAGAGAGTGGTGTGGTGTGTGTGAATGAGAGACTGGTGTGGTGTGTGTGAGCGAGAGAGTGGTGTGGTGTGTGTGTGAGTGAGTGAGTGGTGTGCTGTATTTTAGTGAGAGAGTGGTGTGGTGTGTGTGAGTGAGAGAGTGGTGTGGGTTGGTGTGTGTGTGAGAGAGAGGTGTGGGTGTGTGAGTGAGAGAGTGGTGTGGTGTGCTGTGTGTGAGCGAGAGAGTGGTGTGGTGTGTTTGAGTGAGAGAGTGGTGTGGTGTGTGTGAGTGAGAGAGTGGTCTGGTGTGTGTAAGTGAGAGAGTGGTGTGGTGTGTGTGAGTGAGAGAGAGGTGTGGTGTGTGTGAGTGAGAGAGTGGTGTGGTGTGTGAGCGAGAGAGTGGTGTGGTGTGTGTGAGTGAGAGAGTGGTGTGGTGTGTGTGAGTGAGAGAGTGGTGTGGTATATGAGTGAGAGAGTGTTGTCGTGTGTGTGAGTGAGAGAGTGGTGCCCTGTGGTGTGTGTGAGTGAGAGAGTGGTGTGGTGTGTGTGAGTGAGAGAGTGGTGTGGTGTGGTGTGTGTGAGTGAGAGAGTGGTGCGGTGTGGTGTGTGTGAGTGAGAGAGTGGTGAGGTGTGTGTGAGTGAGAGAGTGGTGTGGTGTGTGTGAGAGAGAGACTGGTGTGGTGTTTGTAAATGAGAGAGTGGTGTGGTGTGTGTGAGTGAGACAGTTGTGTGGTGTGTGTGACTGAGAGAGTGGTGTGGTGTGTGCGACTGAAAGAGTGGAGTGTTGTGTGTGAGTGAGAGTGGTGTGGTGTGTGAGAGAGAGACTGGTGTGGTGTGTGTGAGCGAGAGAGTTGTGTGGTGTGTGTGAGTGAGAGAGTGGTGTGGTGTGTGTGAGTGAGAGAGTGGTGTGGTGTGTGTGAGTGAGAGAGTGGTGTGGTGTGTGTGAGTGAGAGAGTGGTGTGGTGTGTGAGCGAGAGAGTGGTGTGGTGTGTGTGAGTGAGAGAGTGGTGTGGTGTGTGTGAGTGAGAGAGTGGTGTGGTATATGAGTGAGAGAGTGTTGTCGTGTGTGTGAGTGAGAGAGTGGTGCCCTGTGGTGTGTGTGAGTGAGAGAGTGGTGTTGTGTGTGTGAGTTAGAGAGTGGTGTGGTGTGGTGTGTGTGAGTGAGAGAGTGGTGCGGTGTGGTGTGTGTGAGTGAGAGAGTGGTGAGGTGTGTGTGAGTGAGAGAGTGGTGTGGTGTGTGTGAGAGAGAGACTGGTGTGGTGTTTGTAAATGAGAGAGTGGTGTGGTGTGTGTGAGTGAGACAGTTGTGTGGTGTGTGTGACTGAGAGAGTGGTGTGGTGTGTGCGACTGAAAGAGTGGAGTGTTGTGTGTGAGTGAGAGTGGTGTGGTGTGTGAGAGAGAGACTGGTGTGGTGTGTGTGAGCGAGAGAGTTGTGTGGTGTGTGTGAGTGAGAGAGTGGTGTGGTGTGTGTGAGTGAGAGAGTGGTGTGGTGTGTGTGAGTGAGAGAGTGGTGTGGTGTGTGTGAGTGAGAGAGTGGTGTGGTGCGTGAGCGAGAGAGTGGTGTGGTGTGTGTGAGTGAGTGAGTGGTGTGGTGTGTGTGAGTGAGGGAGTGGTGAGGTGTGTGTGAGTGAGAGATTGGTGTGGTGTGTGTGAGTGAGAGAGTGGTGTGGTGTGTGAGCGAGAGAGTGGTGTGGTGTGTGTGAGTGAGAGATTGGTGCGGTGTGGTGTGTGTGAGTGAGAGAGTGTTGTCGTTTGGTGTGTGTGAGCGAGTGAATGGTGTGGTGTGTGTGAGTGAGAGAGTGGTGTGGTGTGTGTGAGTGAGAGAGTAGTGTGGTGTGTTTGAGCGAGAGAGTGGTGTGGTGTGTGTGAGTGAGAGAGTGGTGTGGTTTGTGTGAGTGAGAGAGTGGTGTGGTGTGTTTGAGTGAGAGAGTGGTGTGGTGTGTGTGAGTGAGAGAGTGGTGTTGTGTGTGTGAGTGAGAGAGCGTTGTCGTGTGTGTGAGTGAGAGAGTGGTGCGGTGTGTGTGAGTGAGAGAGTGGTGTGGTGTGTGTGAGCGAGATAGTAGTGTGGTGTGGTGTGTGTGAGTGAGTGAGTGGTGTGGTGTTTCTGAGTGAGTGAGTGGTGTGGTGTGTTTTAGTGAGAGAGTGGTGTGGTGTGTGTGAGTGAGTGAGTGGTGTGGTGTGTTTTAGTGAGAGAGTGGTGTGGTGTGTGTGAGTGAGAGAGTGGTGTGGTGTGTGTGAGCGAGAGAGAGGTGTGGTGTGTGTGAGCGAGAGAGTGGTGTGGTGTGTGTGAGAGAGTGAGTGGTGTGGTGTGTGTGAGTGAGAGAGTGGTGTGGTGTGGTGTGTGTGAGTGAGAGAGTGGTGTGGTGTGTGTGAGCGAGAGAGAGGTGTGGTGTGTGTGAGCGAGAGAGTGGTGTGGTGTGTGTGAGCGAGAACATGCATTTTTCTGTGTGAGCGAGAGAGTGGTGTGGTGTGTGTGAGTGAGAGAGTGGTGTGGTGTGTGTGAGTGAGAGAGTGGTGTGGTGTGTGTGAGTGAGAGAGTGGTGTGTGTGCGTGAGTGAGAGAGTGGTGTTGTGTGTGTGAGTGAGAGAGTGGTGTGGTGTGTGTGAGTGAGAGAGTGGTGTGGTGTGTGTGAGCGAGAACATGCATTTTTCTGTGTGTGAGCGAGAGAGTGGTGTGGTGTGTGTGAGTGAGAGAGTGGTGTGGTGTGTGTGAGCGAGAGAGTGGTGTGGTGTGTGTGAGTGAGAGAGTGGTGTGGTGTGTGTGAGTGAGAGAGTGGTGTGGTGTGTGTGAGTGAGAGAGTGGTGTGGTGTGTGTGAGTGAGAGAGTGGTGTGTCTGCGTGAGTGAGAGAGTGGTGTTGTGTGTGTGAGTGAGAGAGTGGTGTGGTGTGTGTGAGTGAGAGAGTGGTGTGGTGTGTGAGCGAGAGAGTGGTGTGGTGTGTGTGAGTGAGAGAGTGGTGTGGTGTGTGAGTGAGAGAGTGTTGTCGTGTGTGTGAGTGAGAGAGTGGTGCGGGGTGGTGTGTGTGAGTGAGAGAGTGGTGTGGTGTGTGTGAGTGAGAGAGTGAGTGGTGTGGTGTGTGTGAGTGAGAGAGTGGTGTGGTGTGGTGTGTGTGAGTGAGAGAGTGGTGTGGTGTGTGTGAGCGAGGGAGAGGTGTGGTGTGTGTGAGCGAGAGAGTGGTGTGGTGTGTGTGAGCGAGAACATGCATTTTTCTGTGTGTGAGTGAGAGAGTGGTGTGGTGTGTGTGAGCGAGAGAGTGGTGTGGTGTGTGTGAGCGAGAACATGCATTTTTCTGTGTGAGCGAGAGAGTGGTGTGGTGTGTGTGAGTGAGAGAGTGGTGTGGTGTGTGTGAGTGAGAGAGTGGTGTGGTGTGTGTGAGTGAGAGAGTGGTGTGGTGTGTGTGAGTGAGAGAGTGGTGTGGTGTGTGTGAGTGAGAGAGTGGTGTGGTGTGTGTGAGTGAGAGAGTGGTGTGTCTGCGTGAGTGAGAGAGTGGTGTTGTGTGTGTGAGTGAGAGAGTGGTGTGGTGTGTGTGAGTGAGAGAGTGGTGTGGTGTGTGTGAGCGAGAACATGCATTTTTCTGTGTGTGAGCGAGAGAGTGGTGTGGTGTGTGTGAGTGAGAGAGTGGTGTGGTGTGTGAGCGAGAGAGTGGTGTGGTGTGTGTGAGTGAGAGAGTGGTGTGGTGTTTGAGTGAGAGAGTGTTGTCGTGTGTGTGAGTGAGAGACTGGTGCGGGGTGGTGTGTGTGAGTGAGAGAGTGGTGTGGTGTGTGTGAGTGAGAGAGTGGTGTGGTGTGGTGTGTGTGAGTGAGAGAGTGGTGCGGTGTGGTGTGTGTGAGTGAGAGAGTGATGAGGTGTGTGTGAGTGAGAGAGTGGTGTGGTGTGTGTGAGAGAGAGACTGGTGTGGTGTTTGTAAATGAGAGAGTGGTGTGGTGTGTGTGAGTGAGAGAGTTGTGTGGTGTGTGTGACTGAGAGAGTGGTGTGGTGTGTGTGACTGAAAGAGTGGAGTGGTGTGTGTGAGTGAGAGAGTGGTGTGGTGTGTGAGAGAGATACTGGTGTGGTGTGTGTGAGCGAGAGAGTGGTGTGGTGTGTGTGAGTGAGAGAGTGGTGTGGTGTGTGTGAGTGAGAGAGTGGTATGGTGTGTGTGAGTGAGAGAGTGGTGTGGTGTGTGTGAGTGAGAAAGTGGTGTGGTGTGTGAGCGAGAGAGTGATGTGGTGTCTGTGAGTGAGAGAGTGGTGTGGTGTGTGTGAGTGAGAGAGTGGTGTGGTTTGTGTGAGTGAGAGAGTGGTGTGGTGTGTGTGAGTGAGAGAGTGGTGTGGTGTGTGAGCGAGAGAGTGGTGTGGTGTGTGTGAGTGAGAGAGTGGTGTGTGTGCGTGAGTGAGAGAGTGGTGTGGTGTGTTTTAGTGAGAGAGTGCTGTGGTATGTGTGAGTGAGAGAGTGGTGTGGTGTGGTGTGTGTGAGTGAGAGAGTGGTGTGTGTGCGTGAGTGAGATAGAGGTGTGGTGTGGTGTGTTTGAGTGAGAGAGTGGTGTGCTGTGTGTGAGCGAGAGAGTGGTGTGGTGTGTGTGAATGAGAGACTGGTGTGGTGTGTGTGAGCGAGAGAGTGGTGTGGTGTGTGTGTGAGTGAGTGAGTGGTGTGCTGTATTTTAGTGAGAGAGTGGTGTGGTGTGTGTGAGTGAGAGAGTGGTGTGGGTTGGTGTGTGTGTGAGAGAGAGGTGTGGGTGTGTGAGTGAGAGAGTGGTGTGGTGTGCTGTGTGTGAGCGAGAGAGTGGTGTGGTGTGTTTGAGTGAGAGAGTGGTGTGGTGTGTGTGAGTGAGAGAGTGGTCTGGTGCGTGTAAGTGAGAGAGTGGTGTGGTGTGTGTGAGTGAGAGAGAGGTGTGGTGTGTGTGAGTGAGAGAGTGGTGTGGTGTGTGAGCGAGAGAGTGGTGTGGTGTGTGTGAGTGAGAGAGTGGTGTGGTGTGTGTGAGTGAGAGAGTGGTGTGGTATATGAGTGAGAGAGTGTTGTCGTGTGTGTGAGTGAGAGATTGGTGCCCTGTGGTGTGTGTGAGTGAGAGAGTGGTGTGGTGTGTGTGAGTGAGAGAGTGGTGTGGTGTGGTGTGTGTGAGTGAGAGAGTGGTGCGGTGTGGTGTGTGTGAGTGAGAGAGTGGTGAGGTGTGTGTGAGTGAGAGAGTGGTGTGGTGTGTGTGAGAGAGAGACTGGTGTGGTGTTTGTAAATGAGATAGTGGTGTGGTGTGTGTGAGTGAGACAGTTGTGTGGTGTGTGTGACTGAGAGAGTGGTGTGGTGTGTGCGACTGAAAGAGTGGAGTGTTGTGTGTGAGTGAGAGTGGTGTGGTGTGTGAGAGAGAGACTGGTGTGGTGTGTGTGAGCGAGAGAGTTGTGTGGTGTGTGTGAGTGAGAGAGTGGTGTGGTGTGTGTGAGTGAGAGAGTGGTGTGGTGTGTGTGAGTGAGAGAGTGGTGTGGTGTGTGTGAGTGAGAGAGTGGTGTGGTGTGTGAGCGAGAGAGTGGTGTGGTGTGTGTGAGTGAGAGAGTGGTGTGGTGTGTGTGAGTGAGAGAGTGGTGTGGTATATGAGTGAGAGAGTGTTGTCGTGTGTGTGAGTGAGAGAGTGGTGCCCTGTGGTGTGTGTGAGTGAGAGAGTGGTGTTGTGTGTGTGAGTTAGAGAGTGGTGTGGTGTGGTGTGTGTGAGTGAGAGAGTGGTGCGGTGTGGTGTGTGTGAGTGAGAGAGTGGTGAGGTGTGTGTGAGTGAGAGAGTGGTGTGGTGTGTGTGAGAGAGAGACTGGTGTGGTGTTTGTAAATGAGAGAGTGGTGTGGTGTGTGTGAGTGAGACAGTTGTGTGGTGTGTGTGACTGAGAGAGTGGTGTGGTGTGTGCGACTGAAAGAGTGGAGTGTTGTGTGTGAGTGAGAGTGGTGTGGTGTGTGAGAGAGAGACTGGTGTGGTGTGTGTGAGCGAGAGAGTTGTGTGGTGTGTGTGAGTGAGAGAGTGGTGTGGTGTGTGTGAGTGAGAGAGTGGTGTGGTGTGTGTGAGTGAGAGAGTGGTGTGGTGTGTGTGAGTGAGAGAGTGGTGTGGTGCGTGAGCGAGAGAGTGGTGTGGTGTGTGTGAGTGAGTGAGTGGTGTGGTGTGTGTGAGTGAGGGAGTGGTGAGGTGTGTGTGAGTGAGAGATTGGTGTGGTGTGTGTGAGTGAGAGAGTGGTGTGGTGTGTGAGCGAGAGAGTGGTGTGGTGTGTGTGAGTGAGAGATTGGTGCGGTGTGGTGTGTGTGAGTGAGAGAGTGTTGTCGTTTGGTGTGTGTGAGCGAGTGAATGGTGTGGTGTGTGTGAGTGAGAGAGTGGTGTGGTGTGTGTGAGTGAGAGAGTAGTGTGGTGTGTTTGAGCGAGAGAGTGGTGTGGTGTGTGTGAGTGAGAGAGTGGTGTGGTTTGTGTGAGTGAGAGAGTGGTGTGGTGTGTTTGAGTGAGAGAGTGGTGTGGTGTGTGTGAGTGAGAGAGTGGTGTTGTGTGTGTGAGTGAGAGAGCGTTGTCGTGTGTGTGAGTGAGAGAGTGGTGCGGTGTGTGTGAGTGAGACAGTGGTGTGGTGTGTGTGAGCGAGATAGTAGTGTGGTGTGGTGTGTGTGAGTGAGTGAGTGGTGTGGTGTTTCTGAGTGAGTGAGTGGTGTGGTGTGTTTTAGTGAGAGAGTGGTGTGGTGTGTGTGAGTGAGTGAGTGGTGTGGTGTGTTTTAGTGAGAGAGTGGTGTGGTGTGTGTGAGTGAGAGAGTGGTGTGGTGTGTGTGAGCGAGAGAGAGGTGTGGTGTGTGTGAGCGAGAGAGTGGTGTGGTGTGTGTGAGAGAGTGAGTGGTGTGGTGTGTGTGAGTGAGAGAGTGGTGTGGTGTGGTGTGTGTGAGTGAGAGAGTGGTGTGGTGTGTGTGAGCGAGAGAGAGGTGTGGTGTGTGTGAGCGAGAGAGTGGTGTGGTGTGTGTGAGCGAGAACATGCATTTTTCTGTGTGTGAGCGAGAGAGTGGTGTGGTGTGTGTGAGCGAGAGAGTGGTGTGGTGTGTGTGAGCGAGAACATGCATTTTTCTGTGTGAGCGAGAGAGTGGTGTGGTGTGTGTGAGTGAGAGAGTGGTGTGGTGTGTGTGAGTGAGAGAGTGGTGTGGTGTGTGTGAGTGAGAGAGTGGTGTGTGTGCGTGAGTGAGAGAGTGGTGTTGTGTGTGTGAGTGAGAGAGTGGTGTGGTGTGTGTGAGTGAGAGAGTGGTGTGGTGTGTGTGAGCGAGAACATGCATTTTTCTGTGTGTGAGCGAGAGAGTGGTGTGGTGTGTGTGAGTGAGAGAGTGGTGTGGTGTGTGAGCGAGAGAGTGGTGTGGTGTGTGTGAGTGAGAGAGTGGTGTGGTGTGTGAGTGAGAGAGTGTTGTCGTGTGTGTGAGTGAGAGAGTGGTGCGGGGTGGTGTGTGTGAGTGAGAGAGTGGTGTGGTGTGTGTGAGTGAGAGAGTGGTGTGGTGTGGTGTGTGTGAGTGAGAGAGTGGTGCGGTGTGGTGTGTGTGAGTGAGAGAGTGATGAGGTGTGTGTGAGTGAGAGAGTGGTGTGGTGTGTGTGAGAGAGAGACTGGTGTGGTGTTTGTAAATGAGAGAGTGGTGTGGTGTGTGTGAGTGAGAGAGTTGTGTGGTGTGTGTGACTGAGAGAGTGGTGTGGTGTGTGTGACTGAAAGAGTGGAGTGGTGTGTGTGAGTGAGAGAGTGGTGTGGTGTGTGAGAGAGATACTGGTGTGGTGTGTGTGAGCGAGAGAGTGGTGTGGTGTGTGTGAGTGAGAGAGTGGTGTGGTGTGTGTGAGTGAGAGAGTGGTATGGTGTGTGTGAGTGAGAGAGTGGTGTGGTGTGTGTGAGTGAGAGAGTGGTGTGGTGTGTGAGCGAGAGAGTGATGTGGTGTGTGTGAGTGAGAGAGTGGTGTGGTGTGTGTGAGTGAGTGAGTGGTGTGGTTTGTGTGAGTGAGAGAGTGGTGTGGTGTGTGTGAGTGAGAGAGTGGTGTGGTGTGTGAGCGAGAGACTGGTGTGGTGTGTGTGAGTGAGAGAGTGGTGTGGTGTGGTGTGTGTGAGTGAGAGAGTGGTGTGTGTGCGTGAGTGAGATAGTGGTGTGGTGTGGTGTGTTTGAGCGAGAGAGTGGTATGCTGTGTGTGAGCGAGAGAGTGGTGTGGTGTGTGTGAATGAGAGACTGGTGTGGTGTGTGTGAGCGAGAGAGTGGTGTGGTGTGTGTGTGAGTGAGTGAGTGGTGTGCTGTGTTTTAGTGAGAGAGTGGTGTGGTGTGTGTGAGTGAGAGAGTGGTGTGGGTTGGTGTGTGTGTGAGAGAGAGGTGTGGGTGTGTGAGTGAGAGAGTGGTGTGGTGTGCTGTGTGTGAGCGAGAGAGTGGTGTGGTGTGTTTGAGTGAGAGAGTGGTGTGGTGTGTGTGAGTGAGAGAGTGGTGTGGTGTGTGTGAATGAGAGAGTGGTGTGGTGTGTGTGAGCGAGAGAGTGGTGTGGTGTGTGTGAATGAGAGAGTGTTGTGGTGTGTGTGAGTGAGAGAGTGGTGTGGTGTGTGTGAGCGAGATAGTAGTGTGGTGTGGTGTGTGTGAGTGAGTGAGTGGTGTGGTGTGTCTGAGTGAGTGAGTGGTGTGGTGTGTTTTAGTGAGAGAGTGGTGTGGTGTGTGTGAGTGAGTGAGTGGTGTGGTGTGTTTTAGTGAGAGAGTGGTGTGGTGTGTGTGAGTGAGAGAGTGGTGTGGTGTGGCGTGTGTGAGTGAGAGAGTGGTGTGTGTGCATGAGTGAGAGAGTGGTGTGGTGTGTGTGAGTGAGAGAGTGGTGTGGTGTGTGTGAGTGAGGGAGTGGTGTGGTGTGGCGTGTGTGAGTGAGAGAGTGGTGTGTGTGCATGAGTGAGAGAGTGGTGTGGTGTGTGTGAGTGAGAGAGTGGTGTCGTGTGTGTGAGTGAGGGAGTGGTGTGTTGTGTTTTAGTGAGAGAGTTGTGTGGTATGTGTGAGTGAGAGAGTGGTGTGTGTGCGTGAGTGAGAGAGTGGTGTGGTGTGTGTGAGCGAGAGAGTGGTGTGGTGTGTGTGAGTGAGAGAATGGTGTGGTGTGTGTGAGTGAGAGAGTGGTCTGGTGCGTGTGAGTGAGTGAGTGGTGTGGTGTGTTTTAGTGAGAGAGTGGTGTGGTGTGTGTGAGTGAGAGAGTGGTGTGTGTGTGTGAGTGAGAGAGTGGTGTGGTGTGTGTGAGTGAGTGAGTGGTGTGGTGTGTGTGAGTGAGAGAATGGTGTGGTGTGTGTGAGTGAGAGAGTGGTGTGGTTTGGTGTGTATGGTGAGAGAGTGGTGTGTGTGTGTGAGTGAGAGAGTGGTGTGGTGTGTGTGACTGAGAGAGTGGTGTGGTGTGTGTGAGTGAGAGAGTGGTGTGGTGTGTGTGAGCGAGAGAGTGGTGTGGTGTGTGTGAACGAGGGAGTGGTGTGGTGTGTGTGACTGAGAGAGTGGTGTGGTGTGTGTGAGTGAGAGAGTGGTGTGGTGTGTGTGAGTGAGTGATTGGTGTGTTGTGTGTGAGCGAGAGAGTGGTGTGGTGTGTGTGAGCGAGAGATTGGTGTGGTGTGTGTGAGTGAGAGAGTGGTGTGGTGTGTGTGAGTGAGAGAGTGGTGTGGTGTGTGTGAGTGAGAGAGTGGTGTGGTGTGTGTGAGCGAGAGAGAGGTGTGGTGTGTGTGAGCGAGA
Source organism: Isurus oxyrinchus (assembly GCA_026770705.1). Lineage (NCBI taxonomy): Eukaryota > Metazoa > Chordata > Chondrichthyes > Lamniformes > Lamnidae > Isurus > Isurus oxyrinchus. Next base: position 121,888,781 of record JANJGN010000016.1, on the reverse strand, counting down.
GAGTGGTGTGGTGTGTGTGAGAGAGTGAGTGGTGCGGTGTGTGTGAGTGAGAGAGTGGTGTGGTGTGGTGTGTGTGAGTGAGAGAGTGGTGTGGTGTGGTGTGTGTGAGTGAGAGAGTGGTGCGGTGTGGTGTGTGTGAGTGAGAGAGTGGTGAGGTGTGTGTGAGTGAGATAGTGGTGTGGTGTGTGTGAGTGAGAGAGTGGTGTGGTGTGTGTGAGTGAGAGAGTGGTGTGGTGTGTTTGAGTGAGAGATTGGTGTGGTGTGTGTGAGCGAGATAGTGGTGTGGTGTGTGTGAGTGAGAGAGTGGTGTGGTGTGGTGTGTGTGAGTGAGAGAGTGGTGTGGTGTGGTGTGTGTGAGTGAGAGAGTGGTGCGGTGTGGTGTGTGTGAGTGAGAGAGTGGTGTTGTGTGGTGTGTGTGAGTGAGAGAGTGGTGTGGTGTGGTGTGTGTGAGTGAGAGAGTGGTGAGGTGTGTGTGAGTGAGAGAGTGGTGTGGTGTGTGTGAGAGAGAGACTGGTGTGGTGTTTGTAAATGAGAGAGTGGTGTGGTGTGTGTGAGTGAGACAGTTGTGTGGTGTGTGTGACTGAGAGAGTGGTGTGGTGTGTGCGACTGAAAGAGTGGAGTGTTGTGTGTGAGTGAGAGTGGTGTGGTGTGTGAGAGAGAGACTGGTGTGGTGTGTGTGAGCGAGAGAGTTGTGTGGTGTGTGTGAGTGAGAGAGTGGTGTGGTGTGTGTGAGTGAGAGAGTGGTGTGGTGTGTGTGAGTGAGAGAGTGGTGTGGTGTGTGTGAGTGAGAGAGTGGTGTGGTGTGTGAGCGAGAGAGTGGTGTGGTGTGTGTGAGTGAGAGAGTGGTGTGGTGTGTGTGAGTGAGAGAGTGGTGTGGTATATGAGTGAGAGAGTGTTGTCGTGTGTGTGAGTGAGAGAGTGGTGCCCTGTGGTGTGTGTGAGTGAGAGAGTGGTGTGGTGTGTGTGAGTGAGAGAGTGGTGTGGTGTGGTGTGTGTGAGTGATAGAGTGGTGCGGTGTGGTGTGTGTGAGTGAGAGAGTGGTGAGGTGTGTGTGAGTGAGAGAGTGGTGTGGTGTGTGTGAGAGAGAGACTGGTGTGGTGTTTGTAAATGAGAGAGTGGTGTGGTGTGTGTGAGTGAGACAGTTGTGTGGTGTGTGTGACTGAGAGAGTGGTGTGGTGTGTGCGACTGAAAGAGTGGAGTGTTGTGTGTGAGTGAGACTGGTGTGGTGTGTGAGAGAGAGACTGGTGTGGTGTGTGTGAGCGAGAGAGTTGTGTGGTGTGTGTGAGTGAGAGAGTGGTGTGGTGTGTGTGAGTGAGAGAGTGGTGTGGTGTGTGTGAGTGAGAGAGTGGTGTGGTGTGTGTGAGTGAGAGAGTGGTGTGGTGCGTGAGCGAGAGAGTGGTGTGGTGTGTGTGAGTGAGTGAGTGGTGTGGTGTGTGTGAGTGAGTGAGTGGTGTGGTGTGTGTGAGTGAGAGAGTGGTGTGGTGTGTGTGAGTGAGAGAGTGGTGAGGTGTGTGTGAGTGAGAGATTGGTGTGGTGTGTGTGAGTGAGAGAGTGGTGTGGTGTGTGAGCGAGAGAGTGGTGTGGTGTGTGTGAGTGAGAGATTGGTGCGGTGTGGTGTGTGTGAGTGAGAGAGTGTTGTGGTTTGGTGTGTGTGAGCGAGTGAATGGTGTGGTGTGTGTGAGTGAGAGAGTGGTGTGGTGTGTGTGAGTGAGAGAGTAGTGTGGTGTGTTTGAGCGAGAGAGTGGTGTGGTGTGTGTGAGTTAGAGAGTGGTGTGGTTTGTGTGAGTGAGAGAGTGGTGTGGTGTGTTTGAGTGAGAGAGTGGTGTGGTGTGTGTGAGTGAGAGAGTGGTGTTGTGTGTGTGAGTGAGAGAGCGTTGTCGTGTGTGTGAGTGAGAGAGTGGTGCGGTGTGTGTGAGTGAGAGAGTGGTGTGGTGTGTGTGAGCGAGATAGTAGTGTGGTGTGGTGTGTGTGAGTGAGTGAGTGGTGTGGTGTTTCTGAGTGAGTGAGTGGTGTGGTGTGTTTTAGTGAGAGAGTGGTGTGGTGTGTGTGAGTGAGTGAGTGGTGTGGTGTGTTTTAGTGAGAGAGTGGTGTGGTGTGTGTGAGTGAGAGAGTGGTGTGGTGTGTGTGAGCGAGAGAGAGGTGTGGTGTGTGTGAGCGAGAGAGTGGTGTGGTGTGTGTGAGAGAGTGAGTGGTGTGGTGTGTGTGAGTGAGAGAGTGGTGTGGTGTGGTGTGTGTGAGTGAGAGAGTGGTGTGGTGTGTGTGAGCGAGAGAGAGGTGTGGTGTGTGTGAGCGAGAGAGTGGTGTGGTGTGTGTGAGCGAGAACATGCATTTTTCTGTGTGTGAGCGAGAGAGTGGTGTGGTGTGTGTGAGCGAGAGAGTGGTGTGGTGTGTGTGAGCGAGAACATGCATTTTTCTGTGTGAGCGAGAGAGTGGTGTGGTTTGTGTGAGTGAGAGAGTGGTGTGGTGTTTGAGTGAGAGAGTGTTGTCGTGTGTGTGAGTGAGAGACTGGTGCGGGGTGGTGTGTGTGAGTGAGAGAGTGGTGTGGTGTGTGTGAGTGAGAGAGTGGTGTGGTGTGGTGTGTGTGAGTGAGAGAGTGGTGCGGTGTGGTGTGTGTGAGTGAGAGAGTGATGAGGTGTGTGTGGTTGAGAGAGTGGTGTGGTGTGTGTGAGAGAGAGACTGGTGTGGTGTTTGTAAATGAGAGAGTGGTGTGGTGTGTGTGAGTGAGAGAGTTGTGTGGTGTGTGTGACTGAGAGAGTGGTGTGGTGTGTGTGACTGAAAGAGTGGAGTGGTGTGTGTGAGTGAGAGAGTGGTGTGGTGTGTGAGAGAGATACTGGTGTGGTGTGTGTGAGCGAGAGAGTGGTGTGGTGTGTGTGAGTGAGAGAGTGGTGTGGTGTGTGTGAGTGAGAGAGTGGTATGGTGTGTGTGAGTGAGAGAGTGGTGTGGTGTGTGTGAGTGAGAAAGTGGTGTGGTGTGTGAGCGAGAGAGTGATGTGGTGTCTGTGAGTGAGGGAGTGGTGTGGTGTGTGTGAGTGAGAGAGTGGTGTGGTTTGTGTGAGTGAGAGAGTGGTGTGGTGTGTGTGAGTGAGAGAGTGGTGTGGTGTGTGAGCGAGAGAGTGGTGTGGTGTGTGTGAGTGAGAGAGTGGTGTGTGTGCGTGAGTGAGAGAGTGGTGTGGTGTGTTTTAGTGAGAGAGTGCTGTGGTATGTGTGAGTGAGAGAGTGGTGTGGTGTGGTGTGTGTGAGTGAGAGAGTGGTGTGTGTGCGTGAGTGAGATAGAGGTGTGGTGTGGTGTGTTTGAGTGAGAGAGTGGTGTGCTGTGTGTGAGCGAGAGAGTGGTGTGGTGTGTGTGAATGAGAGACTGGTGTGGTGTGTGTGAGCGAGAGAGTGGTGTGGTGTGTGTGTGAGTGAGTGAGTGGTGTGCTGTATTTTAGTGAGAGAGTGGTGTGGTGTGTGTGAGTGAGAGAGTGGTGTGGGTTGGTGTGTGTGTGAGAGAGAGGTGTGGGTGTGTGAGTGAGAGAGTGGTGTGGTGTGCTGTGTGTGAGCGAGAGAGTGGTGTGGTGTGTTTGAGTGAGAGAGTGGTGTGGTGTGTGTGAGTGAGAGAGTGGTCTGGTGCGTGTAAGTGAGAGAGTGGTGTGGTGTGTGTGAGTGAGAGAGAGGTGTGGTGTGTGTGAGTGAGAGAGTGGTGTGGTGTGTGAGCGAGAGAGTGGTGTGGTGTGTGTGAGTGAGAGAGTGGTGTGGTGTGTGTGAGTGAGAGAGTGGTGTGGTATATGAGTGAGAGAGTGTTGTCGTGTGTGTGAGTGAGAGAGTGGTGCCCTGTGGTGTGTGTGAGTGAGAGAGTGGTGTGGTGTGTGTGAGTGAGAGAGTGGTGTGGTGTGGTGTGTGTGAGTGAGAGAGTGGTGCGGTGTGGTGTGTGTGAGTGAGAGAGTGGTGAGGTGTGTGTGAGTGAGAGAGTGGTGTGGTGTGTGTGAGAGAGAGACTGGTGTGGTGTTTGTAAATGAGAGAGTGGTGTGGTGTGTGTGAGTGAGACAGTTGTGTGGTGTGTGTGACTGAGAGAGTGGTGTGGTGTGTGCGACTGAAAGAGTGGAGTGTTGTGTGTGAGTGAGAGTGGTGTGGTGTGTGAGAGAGAGACTGGTGTGGTGTGTGTGAGCGAGAGAGTTGTGTGGTGTGTGTGAGTGAGAGAGTGGTGTGGTGTGTGTGAGTGAGAGAGTGGTGTGGTGTGTGTGAGTGAGAGAGTGGTGTGGTGTGTGTGAGTGAGAGAGTGGTGTGGTGTGTGAGCGAGAGAGTGGTGTGGTGTGTGTGAGTGAGAGAGTGGTGTGGTGTGTGTGAGTGAGAGAGTGGTGTGGTATATGAGTGAGAGAGTGTTGTCGTGTGTGTGAGTGAGAGAGTGGTGCCCTGTGGTGTGTGTGAGTGAGAGAGTGGTGTTGTGTGTGTGAGTTAGAGAGTGGTGTGGTGTGGTGTGTGTGAGTGAGAGAGTGGTGCGGTGTGGTGTGTGTGAGTGAGAGAGTGGTGAGGTGTGTGTGAGTGAGAGAGTGGTGTGGTGTGTGTGAGAGAGAGACTGGTGTGGTGTTTGTAAATGAGAGAGTGGTGTGGTGTGTGTGAGTGAGACAGTTGTGTGGTGTGTGTGACTGAGAGAGTGGTGTGGTGTGTGCGACTGAAAGAGTGGAGTGTTGTGTGTGAGTGAGAGTGGTGTGGTGTGTGAGAGAGAGACTGGTGTGGTGTGTGTGAGCGAGAGAGTTGTGTGGTGTGTGTGAGTGAGAGAGTGGTGTGGTGTGTGTGAGTGAGAGAGTGGTGTGGTGTGTGTGAGTGAGAGAGTGGTGTGGTGTGTGTGAGTGAGAGAGTGGTGTGGTGCGTGAGCGAGAGAGTGGTGTGGTGTGTGTGAGTGAGTGAGTGGTGTGGTGTGTGTGAGTGAGGGAGTGGTGAGGTGTGTGTGAGTGAGAGATTGGTGTGGTGTGTGTGAGTGAGAGAGTGGTGTGGTGTGTGAGCGAGAGAGTGGTGTGGTGTGTGTGAGTGAGAGAGTGGTGCGGTGTGGTGTGTGTGAGTGAGAGAGTGTTGTCGTTTGGTGTGTGTGAGCGAGTGAATGGTGTGGTGTGTGTGAGTGAGAGAGTGGTGTGGTGTGTGTGAGTGAGAGAGTAGTGTGGTGTGTTTGAGCGAGAGAGTGGTGTGGTGTGTGTGAGTGAGAGAGTGGTGTGGTTTGTGTGAGTGAGAGAGTGGTGTGGTGTGTTTGAGTGAGAGAGTGGTGTGGTGTGTGTGAGTGAGAGAGTGGTGTTGTGTGTGTGAGTGAGAGAGCGTTGTCGTGTGTGTGAGTGAGAGAGTGGTGCGGTGTGTGTGAGTGAGAGAGTGGTGTGGTGTGTGTGAGCGAGATAGTAGTGTGGTGTGGTGTGTGTGAGTGAGTGAGTGGTGTGGTGTTTCTGAGTGAGTGAGTGGTGTGGTGTGTTTTAGTGAGAGAGTGGTGTGGTGTGTGTGAGTGAGTGAGTGGTGTGGTGTGTTTTAGTGAGAGAGTGGTGTGGTGTGTGTGAGTGAGAGAGTGGTGTGGTGTGTGTGAGCGAGAGAGAGGTGTGGTGTGTGTGAGCGAGAGAGTGGTGTGGTGTGTGTGAGAGAGTGAGTGGTGTGGTGTGTGTGAGTGAGAGAGTGGTGTGGTGTGGTGTGTGTGAGTGAGAGAGTGGTGTGGTGTGTGTGAGCGAGAGAGAGGTGTGGTGTGTGTGAGCGAGAGAGTGGTGTGGTGTGTGTGAGCGAGAACATGCATTTTTCTGTGTGTGAGCGAGAGAGTGGTGTGGTGTGTGTGAGCGAGAGAGTGGTGTGGTGTGTGTGAGCGAGAACATGCATTTTTCTGTGTGAGCGAGAGAGTGGTGTGGTGTGTGTGAGTGAGAGAGTGGTGTGGTGTGTGTGAGTGAGAGAGTGGTGTGGTGTGTGTGAGTGAGAGAGTGGTGTGTGTGCGTGAGTGAGAGAGTGGTGTTGTGTGTGTGAGTGAGAGAGTGGTGTGGTGTGTGTGAGTGAGAGAGTGGTGTGGTGTGTGTGAGCGAGATAGTGGTGTGGTGTGTGTGAGTGAGAGAGTGGTGTGGTGTGTGAGTGAGAGAGTGTTGTCGTGTGTGTGAGTGAGAGAGTGGTGCGGGGTGGTGTGTGTGAGTGAGAGAGTGGTGTGGTGTGTGTGAGTGAGAGAGTGAGTGGTGTGGTGTGTGTGAGTGAGAGAGTCGTGTGGTGTGGTGTGTGTGAGTGAGAGAGTGGTGTGGTGTGTGTGAGCGAGAGAGAGGTGTGGTGTGTGTGAGCGAGAGAGTGGTGTGGTGTGTGTGAGCGAGAACATGCATTTTTCTGTGTGTGAGTGAGAGAGTGGTGTGGTGTGTGTGAGCGAGAGAGTGGTGTGGTGTGTGTGAGCGAGAACATGCATTTTTCTGTGTGAGCGAGAGAGTGGTGTGGTGTGTGTGAGTGAGAGAGTGGTGTGGTGTGTGTGAGTGAGAGAGTGGTGTGGTGTGTGTGAGTGAGAGAGTGGTGTGGTGTGTGTGAGTGAGAGAGTGGTGTGGTGTGTGTGAGTGAGAGAGTGGTGTGGTGTGTGTGAGTGAGAGAGTGGTGTGTCTGCGTGAGTGAGAGAGTGGTGTTGTGTGTGTGAGTGAGAGAGTGGTGTGGTGTGTGTGAGTGAGAGAGTGGTGTGGTGTGTGTGAGCGAGAACATGCATTTTTCTGTGTGTGAGCGAGAGAGTGGTGTGGTGTGTGTGAGTGAGAGAGTGGTGTGGTGTGTGAGCGAGAGAGTGGTGTGGTGTGTGTGAGTGAGAGAGTGGTGTGGTGTTTGAGTGAGAGAGTGTTGTCGTGTGTGTGAGTGAGAGACTGGTGCGGGGTGGTGTGTGTGAGTGAGAGAGTGGTGTGGTGTGTGTGAGTGAGAGAGTGGTGTGGTGTGGTGTGTGTGAGTGAGAGAGTGGTGCGGTGTGGTGTGTGTGAGTGAGAGAGTGATGAGGTGTGTGTGAGTGAGAGAGTGGTGTGGTGTGTGTGAGAGAGAGACTGGTGTGGTGTTTGTAAATGAGAGAGTGGTGTGGTGTGTGTGAGTGAGAGAGTTGTGTGGTGTGTGTGACTGAGAGATTGGTGTGGTGTGTGTGACTGAAAGAGTGGAGTGGTGTGTGTGAGTGAGAGAGTGGTGTGGTGTGTGAGAGAGATACTGGTGTGGTGTGTGTGAGCGAGAGAGTGGTGTGGTGTGTGTGAGTGAGAGAGTGGTGTGGTGTGTGTGAGTGAGAGAGTGGTATGGTGTGTGTGAGTGAGAGAGTGGTGTGGTGTGTGTGAGTGAGAAAGTGGTGTGGTGTGTGAGCGAGAGAGTGATGTGGTGTCTGTGAGTGAGAGAGTGGTGTGGTGTGTGTGAGTGAGAGAGTGGTGTGGTTTGTGTGAGTGAGAGAGTGGTGTGGTGTGTGTGAGTGAGAGAGTGGTGTGGTGTGTGAGCGAGAGAGTGGTGTGGTGTGTGTGAGTGAGAGAGTGGTGTGTGTGCGTGAGTGAGAGAGTGGTGTGGTGTGTTTTAGTGAGAGAGTGCTGTGGTATGTGTGAGTGAGAGAGTGGTGTGGTGTGGTGTGTGTGAGTGAGAGAGTGGTGTGTGTGCGTGAGTGAGATAGAGGTGTGGTGTGGTGTGTTTGAGTGAGAGAGTGGTGTGCTGTGTGTGAGCGAGAGAGTGGTGTGGTGTGTGTGAATGAGAGACTGGTGTGGTGTGTGTGAGCGAGAGAGTGGTGTGGTGTGTGTGTGAGTGAGTGAGTGGTGTGCTGTATTTTAGTGAGAGAGTGGTGTGGTGTGTGTGAGTGAGAGAGTGGTGTGGGTTGGTGTGTGTGTGAGAGAGAGGTGTGGGTGTGTGAGTGAGAGAGTGGTGTGGTGTGCTGTGTGTGAGCGAGAGAGTGGTGTGGTGTGTTTGAGTGAGAGAGTGGTGTGGTGTGTGTGAGTGAGAGAGTGGTCTGGTGCGTGTAAGTGAGAGAGTGGTGTGGTGTGTGTGAGTGAGAGAGAGGTGTGGTGTGTGTGAGTGAGAGAGTGGTGTGGTGTGTGAGCGAGAGAGTGGTGTGGTGTGTGTGAGTGAGAGAGTGGTGTGGTGTGTGTGAGTGAGAGAGTGGTGTGGTATATGAGTGAGAGAGTGTTGTCGTGTGTGTGAGTGAGAGATTGGTGCCCTGTGGTGTGTGTGAGTGAGAGAGTGGTGTGGTGTGTGTGAGTGAGAGAGTGGTGTGGTGTGGTGTGTGTGAGTGAGAGAGTGGTGCGGTGTGGTGTGTGTGAGTGAGAGAGTGGTGAGGTGTGTGTGAGTGAGAGAGTGGTGTGGTGTGTGTGAGAGAGAGACTGGTGTGGTGTTTGTAAATGAGATAGTGGTGTGGTGTGTGTGAGTGAGACAGCTGTGTGGTGTGTGTGACTGAGAGAGTGGTGTGGTGTGTGCGACTGAAAGAGTGGAGTGTTGTGTGTGAGTGAGAGTGGTGTGGTGTGTGAGAGAGAGACTGGTGTGGTGTGTGTGAGCGAGAGAGTTGTGTGGTGTGTGTGAGTGAGAGAGTGGTGTGGTGTGTGTGAGTGAGAGAGTGGTGTGGTGTGTGTGAGTGAGAGAGTGGTGTGGTGTGTGTGAGTGAGAGAGTGGTGTGGTGTGTGAGCGAGAGAGTGGTGTGGTGTGTGTGAGTGAGAGAGTGGTGTGGTGTGTGTGAGTGAGAGAGTGGTGTGGTATATGAGTGAGAGAGTGTTGTCGTGTGTGTGAGTGAGAGAGTGGTGCCCTGTGGTGTGTGTGAGTGAGAGAGTGGTGTTGTGTGTGTGAGTTAGAGAGTGGTGTGGTGTGGTGTGTGTGAGTGAGAGAGTGGTGCGGTGTGGTGTGTGTGAGTGAGAGAGTGGTGAGGTGTGTGTGAGTGAGAGAGTGGTGTGGTGTGTGTGAGAGAGAGACTGGTGTGGTGTTTGTAAATGAGAGAGTGGTGTGGTGTGTGTGAGTGAGACAGTTGTGTGGTGTGTGTGACTGAGAGAGTGGTGTGGTGTGTGCGACTGAAAGAGTGGAGTGTTGTGTGTGAGTGAGAGTGGTGTGGTGTGTGAGAGAGAGACTGGTGTGGTGTGTGTGAGCGAGAGAGTTGTGTGGTGTGTGTGAGTGAGAGAGTGGTGTGGTGTGTGTGAGTGAGAGAGTGGTGTGGTGTGTGTGAGTGAGAGAGTGGTGTGGTGTGTGTGAGTGAGAGAGTGGTGTGGTGCGTGAGCGAGAGAGTGGTGTGGTGTGTGTGAGTGAGTGAGTGGTGTGGTGTGTGTGAGTGAGGGAGTGGTGAGGTGTGTGTGAGTGAGAGATTGGTGTGGTGTGTGTGAGTGAGAGAGTGGTGTGGTGTGTGAGCGAGAGAGTGGTGTGGTGTGTGTGAGTGAGAGATTGGTGCGGTGTGGTGTGTGTGAGTGAGAGAGTGTTGTCGTTTGGTGTGTGTGAGCGAGTGAATGGTGTGGTGTGTGTGAGTGAGAGAGTGGTGTGGTGTGTGTGAGTGAGAGAGTAGTGTGGTGTGTTTGAGCGAGAGAGTGGTGTGGTGTGTGTGAGTGAGAGAGTGGTGTGGTTTGTGTGAGTGAGAGAGTGGTGTGGTGTGTTTGAGTGAGAGAGTGGTGTGGTGTGTGTGAGTGAGAGAGTGGTGTTGTGTGTGTGAGTGAGAGAGCGTTGTCGTGTGTGTGAGTGAGAGAGTGGTGCGGTGTGTGTGAGTGAGACAGTGGTGTGGTGTGTGTGAGCGAGATAGTAGTGTGGTGTGGTGTGTGTGAGTGAGTGAGTGGTGTGGTGTTTCTGAGTGAGTGAGTGGTGTGGTGTGTTTTAGTGAGAGAGTGGTGTGGTGTGTGTGAGTGAGTGAGTGGTGTGGTGTGTTTTAGTGAGAGAGTGGTGTGGTGTGTGTGAGTGAGAGAGTGGTGTGGTGTGTGTGAGCGAGAGAGAGGTGTGGTGTGTGTGAGCGAGAGAGTGGTGTGGTGTGTGTGAGTGAGAGAGTGGTGTGGTGTGTGTGAGTGAGAGAGTGGTGTGGTGTGGTGTGTGTGAGTGAGAGAGTGGTGTGGTGTGTGTGAGCGAGAGAGAGGTGTGGTGTGTGTGAGCGAGAGAGTGGTGTGGTGTGTGTGAGCGAGAACATGCATTTTTCTGTGTGTGAGCGAGAGAGTGGTGTGGTGTGTGTGAGTGAGAGAGTGGTGTGGTGTGTGAGCGAGAGAGTGGTGTGGTGTGTGTGAGCGAGAGAGTGGTGTGGTGTGTGTGAGCGAGAACATGCATTTTTCTGTGTGAGCGAGAGAGTGGTGTGGTGTGTGTGAGTGAGAGAGTGGTGTGGTGTGTGTGAGTGAGAGAGTGGTGTGGTGTGTGTGAGTGAGAGAGTGGTGTGTGTGCGTGAGTGAGAGAGTGGTGTTGTGTGTGTGAGTGAGAGAGTGGTGTGGTGTGTGTGAGTGAGAGAGTGGTGTGGTGTGTGTGAGCGAGAACATGCATTTTTCTGTGTGTGAGCGAGAGAGTGGTGTGGTGTGTGTGAGTGAGAGAGTGGTGTGGTGTGTGAGCGAGAGAGTGGTGTGGTGTGTGTGAGTGAGAGAGTGGTGTGGTGTGTGAGTGAGAGAGTGTTGTCGTGTGTGTGAGTGAGAGAGTGGTGCGGGGTGGTGTGTGTGAGTGAGAGAGTGGTGTGGTGTGTGTGAGTGAGAGAGTGGTGTGGTGTGGTGTGTGTGAGTGAGAGAGTGGTGCGGTGTGGTGTGTGTGAGTGAGAGAGTGATGAGGTGTGTGTGAGTGAGAGAGTGGTGTGGTGTGTGTGAGAGAGAGACTGGTGTGGTGTTTGTAAATGAGAGAGTGGTGTGGTGTGTGTGAGTGAGAGAGTTGTGTGGTGTGTGTGACTGAGAGAGTGGTGTGGTGTGTGTGACTGAAAGAGTGGAGTGGTGTGTGTGAGTGAGAGAGTGGTGTGGTGTGTGAGAGAGATACTGGTGTGGTGTGTGTGAGCGAGAGAGTGGTGTGGTGTGTGTGAGTGAGAGAGTGGTGTGGTGTGTGTGAGTGAGAGAGTGGTATGGTGTGTGTGAGTGAGAGAGTGGTGTGGTGTGTGTGAGTGAGAGAGTGGTGTGGTGTGTGAGCGAGAGAGTGATGTGGTGTGTGTGAGTGAGAGAGTGGTGTGGTGTGTGTGAGTGAGTGAGTGGTGTGGTTTGTGTGAGTGAGAGAGTGGTGTGGTGTGTGTGAGTGAGAGAGTGGTGTGGTGTGTGAGCGAGAGAGTGGTGTGGTGTGTGTGAGTGAGAGAGTGGTGTGGTGTGGTGTGTGTGAGTGAGAGAGTGGTGTGTGTGCGTGAGTGAGATAGTGGTGTGGTGTGGTGTGTTTGAGCGAGAGAGTGGTGTGCTGTGTGTGAGCGAGAGAGTGGTGTGGTGTGTGTGAATGAGAGACTGGTGTGGTGTGTGTGAGCGAGAGAGTGGTGTGGTGTGTGTGTGAGTGAGTGAGTGGTGTGCTGTGTTTTAGTGAGAGAGTGGTGTGGTGTGTGTGAGTGAGAGAGTGGTGTGGGTTGGTGTGTGTGTGAGAGAGAGGTGTGGGTGTGTGAGTGAGAGAGTGGTGTGGTGTGCTGTGTGTGAGCGAGAGAGTGGTGTGGTGTGTTTGAGTGAGAGAGTGGTGTGGTGTGTGTGAGTGAGAGAGTGGTGTGGTGTGTGTGAATGAGAGAGTGGTGTGGTGTGTGTGAGCGAGAGAGTGGTGTGGTGTGTGTGAATGAGAGAGTGTTGTGGTGTGTGTGAGTGAGAGAGTGGTGTGGTGTGTGTGAGCGAGATAGTAGTGTGGTGTGGTGTGTGTGAGTGAGTGAGTGGTGTGGTGTGTCTGAGTGAGTGAGTGGTGTGGTGTGTTTTAGTGAGAGAGTGGTGTGGTGTGTGTGAGTGAGTGAGTGGTGTGGTGTGTTTTAGTGAGAGAGTGGTGTGGTGTGTGTGAGTGAGAGAGTGGTGTGGTGTGGCGTGTGTGAGTGAGAGAGTGGTGTGTGTGCATGAGTGAGAGAGTGGTGTGGTGTGTGTGAGTGAGAGAGTGGTGTGGTGTGTGTGAGTGAGGGAGTGGTGTGGTGTGGCGTGTGTGAGTGAGAGAGTGGTGTGTGTGCATGAGTGAGAGAGTGGTGTGGTGTGTGTGAGTGAGAGAGTGGTGTCGTGTGTGTGAGTGAGGGAGTGGTGTGTTGTGTTTTAGTGAGAGAGTTGTGTGGTATGTGTGAGTGAGAGAGTGGTGTGTGTGCGTGAGTGAGAGAGTGGTGTGGTGTGTGTGAGCGAGAGAGTGGTGTGGTGTGTGTGAGTGAGAGAATGGTGTGGTGTGTGTGAGTGAGAGAGTGGTCTGGTGCGTGTGAGTGAGTGAGTGGTGTGGTGTGTTTTAGTGAGAGAGTGGTGTGGTGTGTGTGAGTGAGAGAGTGGTGTGTGTGTGTGAGTGAGAGAGTGGTGTGGTGTGTGTGAGTGAGTGAGTGGTGTGGTGTGTGTGAGTGAGAGAATGGTGTGGTGTGTGTGAGTGAGAGAGTGGTGTGGTTTGGTGTGTATGGTGAGAGAGTGGTGTGTGTGTGTGAGTGAGAGAGTGGTGTGGTGTGTGTGACTGAGAGAGTGGTGTGGTGTGTGTGAGTGAGAGAGTGGTGTGGTGTGTGTGAGCGAGAGAGTGGTGTGGTGTGTGTGAACGAGGGAGTGGTGTGGTGTGTGTGACTGAGAGAGTGGTGTGGTGTGTGTGAGTGAGAGAGTGGTGTGGTGTGTGTGAGTGAGTGATTGGTGTGTTGTGTGTGAGCGAGAGAGTGGTGTGGTGTGTGTGAGCGAGAGATTGGTGTGGTGTGTGTGAGTGAGAGAGTGGTGTGGTGTGTGTGAGTGAGAGAGTGGTGTGGTGTGTGTGAGTGAGAGAGTGGTGTGGTGTGTGTGAGCGAGAGAGAGGTGTGGTGTGTGTGAGCGAGAGAGTGGTGTGGTGTGTGTGAGAGAGTGAGTGGTGCGGTGTGTGTGAGTGAGAGAGTGGTGTGGTGTGGTGTGTGTGAGTGAGAGAGTGGTGTGGTGTGGTGTGTGTGAGTGAGAGAGTGGTGCGGTGTGGTGTGTGTGAGTGAGAGAGTGGTGAGGTGTGTGTGAGTGAGATAGTGGTGTGGTGTGTGTGAGTGAGAGAGTGGTGTGGTGTGTGTGAGTGAGAGAGTGGTGTGGTGTGTTTGAGTGAGAGATTGGTGTGGTGTGTGTGAGCGAGATAGTGGTGTGGTGTGTGTGAGTGAGAGAGTGGTGTGGTGTGGTGTGTGTGAGTGAGAGAGTGGTGTGGTGTGGTGTGTGTGAGTGAGAGAGTGGTGCGGTGTGGTGTGTGTGAGTGAGAGAGTGGTGTTGTGTGGTGTGTGTGAGTGAGAGAGTGGTGTGGTGTGGTGTGTGTGAGTGAGAGAGTGGTGAGGTGTGTGTGAGTGAGAGAGTGGTGTGGTGTGTGTGAGAGAGAGACTGGTGAGGTGTTTGTAAATGAGAGAGTGGTGTGGTGTGTGTGAGTGAGACAGTTGTGTGGTGTGTGTGACTGAGAGAGTGGTGTGGTGTGTGCGACTGAAAGAGTGGAGTGTTGTGTGTGAGTGAGAGTGGTGTGGTGTGTGAGAGAGAGACTGGTGTGGTGTGTGTGAGCGAGAGAGTTGTGTGGTGTGTGTGAGTGAGAGAGTGGTGTGGTGTGTGTGAGTGAGAGAGTGGTGTGGTGTGTGTGAGTGAGAGAGTGGTGTGGTGTGTGTGAGTGAGAGAGTGGTGTGGTGTGTGAGCGAGAGAGTGGTGTGGTGTGTGTGAGTGAGAGAGTGGTGTGGTGTGTGTGAGTGAGAGAGTGGTGTGGTATATGAGTGAGAGAGTGTTGTCGTGTGTGTGAGTGAGAGAGTGGTGCCCTGTGGTGTGTGTGAGTGAGAGAGTGGTGTGGTGTGTGTGAGTGAGAGAGTGGTGTGGTGTGGTGTGTGTGAGTGATAGAGTGGTGCGGTGTGGTGTGTGTGAGTGAGAGAGTGGTGAGGTGTGTGTGAGTGAGAGAGTGGTGTGGTGTGTGTGAGAGAGAGACTGGTGTGGTGTTTGTAAATGAGAGAGTGGTGTGGTGTGTGTGAGTGAGACAGTTGTGTGGTGTGTGTGACTGAGAGAGTGGTGTGGTGTGTGCGACTGAAAGAGTGGAGTGTTGTGTGTGAGTGAGACTGGTGTGGTGTGTGAGAGAGAGACTGGTGTGGTGTGTGTGAGCGAGAGAGTTGTGTGGTGTGTGTGAGTGAGAGAGTGGTGTGGTGTGTGTGAGTGAGAGAGTGGTGTGGTGTGTGTGAGTGAGAGAGTGGTGTGGTGTGTGTGAGTGAGAGAGTGGTGTGGTGCGTGAGCGAGAGAGTGGTGTGGTGTGTGTGAGTGAGTGAGTGGTGTGGTGTGTGTGAGTGAGTGAGTGGTGTGGTGTGTGTGAGTGAGAGAGTGGTGTGGTGTGTGTGAGTGAGAGAGTGGTGAGGTGTGTGTGAGTGAGAGATTGGTGTGGTGTGTGTGAGTGAGAGAGTGGTGTGGTGTGTGAGCGAGAGAGTGGTGTGGTGTGTGTGAGTGAGAGATTGGTGCGGTGTGGTGTGTGTGAGTGAGAGAGTGTTGTGGTTTGGTGTGTGTGAGCGAGTGAATGGTGTGGTGTGTGTGAGTGAGAGAGTGGTGTGGTGTGTGTGAGTGAGAGAGTAGTGTGGTGTGTTTGAGCGAGAGAGTGGTGTGGTGTGTGTGAGTTAGAGAGTGGTGTGGTTTGTGTGAGTGAGAGAGTGGTGTGGTGTGTTTGAGTGAGAGAGTGGTGTGGTGTGTGTGAGTGAGAGAGTGGTGTTGTGTGTGTGAGTGAGAGAGCGTTGTCGTGTGTGTGAGTGAGAGAGTGGTGCGGTGTGTGTGAGTGAGAGAGTGGTGTGGTGTGTGTGAGCGAGATAGTAGTGTGGTGTGGTGTGTGTGAGTGAGTGAGTGGTGTGGTGTTTCTGAGTGAGTGAGTGGTGTGGTGTGTTTTAGTGAGAGAGTGGTGTGGTGTGTGTGAGTGAGTGAGTGGTGTGGTGTGTTTTAGTGAGAGAGTGGTGTGGTGTGTGTGAGTGAGAGAGTGGTGTGGTGTGTGTGAGCGAGAGAGAGGTGTGGTGTGTGTGAGCGAGAGAGTGGTGTGGTGTGTGTGAGAGAGTGAGTGGTGTGGTGTGTGTGAGTGAGAGAGTGGTGTGGTGTGGTGTGTGTGAGTGAGAGAGTGGTGTGGTGTGTGTGAGCGAGAGAGAGGTGTGGTGTGTGTGAGCGAGAGAGTGGTGTGGTGTGTGTGAGCGAGAACATGCATTTTTCTGTGTGAGCGAGAGAGTGGTGTGGTGTGTGTGAGTGAGAGAGTGGTGTGGTGTGTGTGAGTGAGAGAGTGGTGTGGTGTGTGTGAGTGAGAGAGTGGTGTGTGTGCGTGAGTGAGAGAGTGGTGTTGTGTGTGTGAGTGAGAGAGTGGTGTGGTGTGTGTGAGTGAGAGAGTGGTGTGGTGTGTGTGAGTGAGAGAGTGGTGTGGTGTGGTGTGAGCGAGAACATGCATTTTTCTGTGTGTGAGCGAGAGAGTGGTGTGGTGTGTGTGAGTGAGAGAGTGGTGTGGTGTGTGAGCGAGAGAGTGGTGTGGTGTGTGTGAGTGAGAGAGTGGTGTGGTGTGTGAGTGAGAGAGTGTTGTCGTGTGTGTGAGTGAGAGAGTGGTGCGGGGTGGTGTGTGTGAGTGAGAGAGTGGTGTGGTGTGTGTGAGTGAGAGAGTGGTGTGGTGTGGTGTGTGTGAGTGAGAGAGTGGTGCGGTGTGGTGTGTGTGAGTGAGAGAGTGATGAGGTGTGTGTGAGTGAGAGAGTGGTGTGGTGTGTGTGAGAGAGAGACTGGTGTGGTGTTTGTAAATGAGAGAGTGGTGTGGTGTGTGTGAGTGAGAGAGTTGTGTGGTGTGTGTGACTGAGAGAGTGGTGTGGTGTGTGTGACTGAAAGAGTGGAGTGGTGTGTGTGAGTGAGAGAGTGGTGTGGTGTGTGAGAGAGATACTGGTGTGGTGTGTGTGAGCGAGAGAGTGGTGTGGTGTGTGTGAGTGAGAGAGTGGTGTGGTGTGTGTGAGTGAGAGAGTGGTATGGTGTGTGTGAGTGAGAGAGTGGTGTGGTGTGTGTGAGTGAGAGAGTGGTGTGGTGTGTGAGCGAGAGAGTGATGTGGTGTGTGTGAGTGAGAGAGTGGTGTGGTGTGTGTGAGTGAGTGAGTGGTGTGGTTTGTGTGAGTGAGAGAGTGGTGTGGTGTGTGTGAGTGAGAGAGTGGTGTGGTGTGTGAGCGAGAGAGTGGTGTGGTGTGTGTGAGTGAGAGAGTGGTGTGGTGTGGTGTGTGTGAGTGAGAGAGTGGTGTGTGTGCGTGAGTGAGATAGTGGTGTGGTGTGGTGTGTTTGAGCGAGAGAGTGGTGTGCTGTGTGTGAGCGAGAGAGTGGTGTGGTGTGTGTGAATGAGAGACTGGTGTGGTGTGTGTGAGCGAGAGAGTGGTGTGGTGTGTGTGTGAGTGAGTGAGTGGTGTGCTGTGTTTTAGTGAGAGAGTGGTGTGGTGTGTGTGAGTGAGAGAGTGGTGTGGGTTGGTGTGTGTGTGAGAGAGAGGTGTGGGTGTGTGAGTGAGAGAGTGGTGTGGTGTGCTGTGTGTGAGCGAGAGAGTGGTGTGGTGTGTTTGAGTGAGAGAGTGGTGTGGTGTGTGTGAGTGAGAGAGTGGTGTGGTGTGTGTGAATGAGAGAGTGGTGTGGTGTGTGTGAGCGAGAGAGTGGTGTGGTGTGTGTGAATGAGAGAGTGTTGTGGTGTGTGTGAGTGAGAGAGTGGTGTGGTGTGTGTGAGCGAGATAGTAGTGTGGTGTGGTGTGTGTGAGTGAGTGAGTGGTGTGGTGTGTCTGAGTGAGTGAGTGGTGTGGTGTGTTTTAGTGAGAGAGTGGTGTGGTGTGTGTGAGTGAGTGAGTGGTGTGGTGTGTTTTAGTGAGAGAGTGGTGTGGTGTGTGTGAGTGATAGAGTGGTGTGGTGTGGCGTGTGTGAGTGAGAGAGTGGTGTGTGTGCATGAGTGAGAGAGTGGTGTGGTGTGTCTGAGTGAGAGAGTGGTGTGGTGTGTGTGAGTGAGGGAGTGGTGTGGTGTGGCGTGTGTGAGTGAGAGAGTGGTGTGTGTGCATGAGTGAGAGAGTGGTGTGGTGTGTGTGAGTGAGAGAGTGGTGTCGTGTGTGTGAGTGAGGGAGTGGTGTGTTGTGTTTTAGTGAGAGAGTTGTGTGGTATGTGTGAGTGAGAGAGTGGTGTGTGTGCGTGAGTGAGAGAGTGGTGTGGTGTGTGTGAGCGAGAGAGTGGTGTGGTGTGTGTGAGTGAGAGAATGGTGTGGTGTGTGTGAGTGAGAGAGTGGTCTGGTGCGTGTGAGTGAGTGAGTGGTGTGGTGTGTTTTAGTGAGAGAGTGGTGTGGTGTGTGTGAGTGAGAGAGTGGTGTGTGTGTGTGAGTGAGAGAGTGGTGTGGTGTGTGTGAGTGAGTGAGTGGTGTGGTGTGTGTGAGTGAGAGAATGGTGTGGTGTGTGTGAGTGAGAGAGTGGTGTGGTTTGGTGTGTATGGTGAGAGAGTGGTGTGTGTGTGTGACTGAGAGAGTGGTGTGGTGTGTGTGACTGAAAGAGTGGAGTGGTGTGTGTGAGTGAGAGAGTGGTGTGGTGTGTGAGAGAGATACTGGTGTGGTGTGTGTGAGCGAGAGAGTGGTGTGGTGTGTGTGAGTGAGAGAGTGGTGTGGTGTGTGTGAGTGAGAGAGTGGTATGGTGTGTGTGAGTGAGAGAGTGGTGTGGTGTGTGTGAGTGAGAGAGTGGTGTGGTGTGTGAGCGAGAGAGTGATGTGGTGTGTGTGAGTGAGAGAGTGGTGTGGTGTGTGTGAGTGAGAGAGTGATGTGGTTTGTGTGAGTGAGAGAGTGGTGTGGTGTGTGTGAGTGAGAGAGTGGTGTGGTGTGTGAGCGAGAGAGTGGTGTGGTGTGTGTGAGTGAGAGAGTGGTGTGTGTGCGTGAGTGAGAGAGTGGTGTGGTGTGTTTTAGTGAGAGAGTGCTGTGGTATGTGTGAGTGAGAGAGTGGTGTGGTGTGGTGTGTGTGAGTGAGAGAGTGCTGTGTGTGCGTGAGTGAGATAGTGGTGTGGTGTGGTGTGTTTGAGCGAGAGAGTGGTGTGCTGTGTGTGAGCGAGAGAGTGGTGTGGTGTGTGTGAATGAGAGACTGGTGTGGTGTGTGTGAGCGAGAGAGTGGTGTGGTGTGTGTGTGAGTGAGTGAGTGGTGTGCTGTGTTTTAGTGAGAGAGTGGTGTGGTGTGTGTGAGTGAGAGAGTGGTGTGGGTTGGTGTGTGTTTGAGAGAGAGGTGTGGGTGTGTGAGTGAGAGAGTGGTGTGGTGTGCTGTGTGTGAGCGAGAGAGTGGTGTGGTGTGTTTGAGTGAGAGAGTGGTGTGGTGTGTGTGAGTGAGAGAGTGGTCTGGTGTGTGTAAGTGAGAGAGTGGTGTGGTGTGTGTGAGTGAGAGAGTGGTGTGGTGTGTGTGAGTGAGAGAGTGGTGTGGTGTGTGAGCGAGAGAGTGGTGTGGTGTGTGTAAGTGAGAGAGTGGTGTGGTGTGTGTGAGTGAGAGAGTGTTGTGGTATATGAGTGAGAGAGTGTTGTCGTGTGTGTGAGTGAGAGAGTGGTGCCCTGTGGTGTGTGTGAGTGAGAGAGTGGTGTGGTGTGTGTGAGTGAGAGAGTGGTGTGGTGTGGTGTGTGTGAGTGAGAGAGTGGTGCGGTGTGGTGTGTGTGAGTGAGAGAGTGGTGAGGTGTGTGTGAGTGAGAGAGTGGTGTGGTGTGTGTGAGAGAGAGACTGGTGTGGTGTTTGTAAATGATAGAGTGGTGTGGTGTGTGTGAGTGAGACAGTTGTGTGGTGTGTGTGACTGAGAGAGTGGTGTGGTGTGTGTGACTGAAAGAGTGGAGTGTTGTGTGTGAGTGAGAGTGGTGTGGTGTGTGAGAGAGAGACTGGTGTGGTGTGTGTGAGCGAGAGAGTGGTGTGGTGTGTGTGAGTGAGAGAGTGGTGTGGTGTGTGTGAGTGAGAGAGTGGTATGGTGTGTGTGAGTGAGAGAGTGGTGTGGTGTGTGTGAGTGAGAGAGTGGTGTGGTGCGTGAGCGAGAGAGTGGTGTGGAGTGTGTGAGTGAGTGAGTGGTGTGGTGTGTGTGAGTGTGAGAGTGGTGAGGTGTGTGTGAGTGAGAGATTGGTGTGGTGTGTGTGAGTGAGAGAGTGGTGTGGTGTGTGAGCGAGAGAGTGGTGTGGTGTGTGTGAGTGAGAGATTGGTGCGGTGTGGTGTGTGTGAGTGAGAGAGTGTTGTGGTTTGGTGTGTGTGAGCGAGTGAATGGTGTGGTGTGTGTGAGTGAGAGAGTGGTGTGGTGTGTGTGAGTGAGAGAGTAGTGTGGTGTGTTTGAGCGAGAGAGTGGTGTGGTGTGTGTGAGTGAGAGAGTGGTGTGGTTTGTGTGAGTGAGAGAGTGGTGTGGTGTGTTTGAGTGAGAGAGTGGTGTGGTGTGTGTGAGTGAGAGAGTGGTGTTGTGTGTGTGAGTGAGAGAGCGTTGTCGTGTGTGTGAGTGAGAGAGTGGTGCGGTGTGTGTGAGTGAGAGAGTGGTGTGGTGTGTGTGAGCGAGATAGTAGTGTGGTGTGGTGTGTGTGAGTGAGTGAGTGGTGTGGTGTTTCTGAGTGAGTGAGTGGTGTGGTGTGTTTTAGTGAGAGAGTGGTGTGGTGTGTGTGAGTGAGTGAGTGGTGTGGTGTGTTTTAGTGAGAGAGTGGTGTGGTGTGTGTGAGTGAGAGAGTGGTGTGGTGTGTGTGAGCGAGAGAGAGGTGTGGTGCGTGTGAGCGAGAGAGTGGTGTGGTGTGGTGTGTGTGAGTGAGAGAGTGGTGTGGTGTGTGTGAGTGAGAGAGTGGTGTGGTGTGTGTGAGCGAGAGAGAGGTGTGGTGTGTGTGAGCGAGAGAGTGGTGTGGTGTGTGTGAGCGAGAACATGCATTTTTCTGTGTGTGAGCGAGAGAGTGGTGTGGTGTGTGTGAGCGAGAGAGTGGTGTGGTGTGTGTGAGCGAGAACATGCATTTTTCTGTGTGAGCGAGAGAGTGGTGTGGTGTGTGTGAGTGAGAGAGTGGTGTGGTGTGTGTGAGTGAGAGAGTGGTGTGGTGTGTGTGAGTGAGAGAGTGGTGTGTGTGCGTGAGTGAGAGAGTGGTGTTGTGTGTGTGAGTGAGAGAGTGGTGTGGTGTGTGTGAGTGAGAGAGTGGTGTGGTGTGTGTGAGCGAGAACATGCATTTTTCTGTGTGTGAGCGAGAGAGTGGTGTGGTGTGTGTGAGTGAGAGAGTGGTGTGGTGTGTGAGCGAGAGAGTGGTGTGGTGTGTGTGAGTGAGAGAGTGGTGTGGTGTGTGAGTGAGAGAGTGTTGTCGTGTGTGTGAGTGAGAGAGTGGTGCGGGGTGGTGTGTGTGAGTGAGAGAGTGGTGTGGTGTGTGTGAGTGAGAGAGTGGTGTGGTGTGGTGTGTGTGAGTGAGAGAGTGGTGCGGTGTTGTGTGTGTGAGTGAGAGAGTGATGAGGTGTGTGTGAGTGAGAGAGTGGTGTGGTGTGTGTGAGAGAGAGACTGGTGTGGTGTTTGTAAATGAGAGAGTGGTGTGGTGTGTGTGAGTGAGAGAGTTGTGTGGTGTGTGTGACTGAGAGAGTGGTGTGGTGTGTGTGACTGAAAGAGTGGAGTGGTGTGTGTGAGTGAGAGAGTGGTGTGGTGTGTGAGAGAGATACTGGTGTGGTGTGTGTGAGCGAGAGAGTGGTGTGGTGTGTGTGAGTGAGAGAGTGGTGTGGTGTGTGTGAGTGAGAGAGTGGTATGGTGTGTGTGAGTGAGAGAGTGGTGTGGTGTGTGTGAGTGAGAGAGTGGTGTGGTGTGTGAGCGAGAGAGTGATGTGGTGTGTGTGAGTGAGAGAGTGGTGTGGTGTGTGTGAGTGAGAGAGTGGTGTGGTTTGTGTGAGTGAGAGAGTGGTGTGGTGTGTGTGAGTGAGAGAGTGGTGTGGTGTGTGAGCGAGAGAGTGGTGTGGTGTGTGTGAGTGAGAGAGTGGTGTGGTGTGGTGTGTGTGAGTGAGAGAGTGGTGTGTGTGCGTGAGTGAGATAGTGGTGTGGTGTGGTGTGTTTGAGCGAGAGAGTGGTGTGCTGTGTGTGAGCGAGAGAGTGGTGTGGTGTGTGTGAATGAGAGACTGGTGTGGTGTGTGTGAGCGAGAGAGTGGTGTGGTGTGTGTGTGAGTGAGTGAGTGGTGTGCTGTGTTTTAGTGAGAGAGTGGTGTGGTGTGTGTGAGTGAGAGAGTGGTGTGGGTTGGTGTGTGTGTGACAGAGAGGTGTGGGTGTGTGAGTGAGAGAGTGGTGTGGTGTGCTGTGTGTGAGCGAGAGAGTGGTGTGGTGTGTTTGAGTGAGAGAGTGGTGTGGTGTGTGTGAGTGAGAGAGTGGTCTGGTGTGTGTAAGTGAGAGAGTGGTGTGTTGTGTGTGATTGAGAGAGTGGTGTGGTGTGTGTGAGTGAGAGAGTGGTGTGGTGTGTGAGCGAGAGAGTGGTGTGGTGTGTGTAAGTGAGAGAGTGGTGTGGTGTGTGTGAGTGAGAGAGTGGTGTGGTATATGAGTGAGAGAGTGTTGTCGTGTGTGTGAGTGAGAGAGTGGTGCCCTGTGGTGTGTGTGAGTGAGAGAGTGGTGTGGTGTGTGTGAGTGAGAGAGTGGTGTGGTGTGGTGTGTGTGAGTGAGAGAGTGGTGCGGTGTGGTGTGTGTGAGTGAGAGAGTGGTGATGTGTGTGTGAGTGAGAGAGTGGTGTGGTGTGTGTGAGAGAGAGACTGGTGTGGTGTTTGTAAATGAGAGAGTGGTGTGGTGTGTGTGAGTGAGACAGTTGTGTGGTGTGTGTGACTGAGAGAGTGGTGTGGTGTGTGTGACTGAAAGAGTGGAGTGTTGTGTGTGAGTGAGAGTGGTGTGGTGTGTGAGAGAGAGACTGGTGTGGTGTGTGTGAGCGAGAGAGTTGTCTGGTGTGTGTGAGTGAGAGAGTGGTGTGGTGTGTGTGAGTGAGAGAGTGGTATGGTGTGTGTGAGTGAGAGAGTGGTGTGGTGTGTGTGAGTGAGAGAGTGGTGTGGTGCGTGAGCGAGAGAGTGGTGTGGTGTGTGTGAGTGAGTGAGTGGTGTGGTGTGTGTGAGTGAGAGAGTGGTGAGGTGTGTGTGAGTGAGAGATTGGTGTGGTGTGTGTGAGTGAGAGAGTGGTGTGGTGTGTGAGCGAGAGAGTGGTGTGGTGTGTGTGAGTGAGAGATTGGTGCGGTGTGGTGTGTGTGAGTGAGAGAGTGTTGTGGTTTGGTGTGTGTGAGCGAGTGAATGGTGTGGTGTGTGTGAGTGAGAGAGTGGTGTGGTGTGTGTGAGTGTGAGAGTAGTGTGGTGTGTTTGAGCGAGAGAGTGGTGTGGTGTGTGTGAGTGAGAGAGTGGTGTGGTTTGTGTGAGTGAGAGAGTGGTGTGGTGTGTTTGAGTGAGAGAGTGGTGTGGTGTGTGTGAGTGAGAGAGTGGTGTTGTGTGTGTGAGTGAGAGAGCGTTGTCGTGTGTGTGAGTGAGAGAGTGGTGCGGTGTGTGTGAGTGAGAGAGTGGTGTGGTGTGTGTGAGCGAGATAGTAGTGAGGTGTGGTGTGTGTGAGTGAGTGAGTGGTGTGGTGTTTCTGAGTGAGTGAGTGGTGTGGTGTGTTTTAGTGAGAGAGTGGTGTGGTGTGTGTGAGTGAGTGAGTGGTGTGGTGTGTTTTAGTGAGAGAGTGGTGTGGTGTGTGTGAGTGAGAGAGCGGTGTGGTGTGGTGTGTGTGAGTGAGAGAGTGGTGTGTGTGCATGAGTGAGAGAGTGGTGTGGTGTGTGTGAGTGAGAGAGTCGTGTCGTGTGTGTGAGTGAGGGAGTGGTGTGTTGTGTTTTAGTGAGAGAGTTGAGTGGTATGTGTGAGTGAGAGAGTGGTGTGTGTGCGTGAGTGAGAGAGTGGTGCGGTGTGTGTGAGCGAGAGAGTGGTGTGGTGTGTGTGAGTGAGAGAATGGTGTGGTGTGTGTGAGTGAGAGAGTGGTGTGGTGTGTGTGAGTGAGTGAGTGGTGTGGTGTGTTTTAGTGAGAGAGTCGTGTGGTGTGTGTGAGTGAGAGAGTGGTGTGTGTGTGTGAGTGAGAGAGTGGTGTGGTGTGTGTGAGTGAGTGAGTGGTGTGGTGTGTGTGAGTGAGAGAGTGGTGTGGTGTGTGTGAGTGAGAGAGTGGTGTGGTTTGGTGTGTATGAGTGAGAGAGTGGTGTGTGTGTGTGAGTGAGAGAGTGGTGTGGTGTGTGTGACTGAGAGAGTGGTGTGGTGTGTGTGAGTGAGAGAGTGGTGTGGTGTGTGTGAGCGAGAGAGTGGTGTGGTGTGTGTGAGCGAGGGAGTGGTGTGATGTGTGTGACTGAGAGAGTGTTGTGGTGTGTGTCAGTGAGAGAGTGGTGTGGTGTGTGTGAGTGAGAGAGTGGTGCGTTGTGTGTGATTGAGAGAGTGGTGTGTGTGTGTGAGTGAGAGAGTGGGGTGGTGTGTGTGAGTGAGGGAGTGGTGTGGAGTGTGAGCGAGAGAGTGGTGTGGTGTGTGTGAGTGAGAGAGTGGTTTGGTGTGTGTGAGTGAGATTGTGGTGTGGAGTGTGAGCGAGAAAGTGGTGTGGTGTGTGTGAGTGAGAGAGTGGTGTGGTGTGTGTGAGTGAGAGAATGGTGTGGTGTGTGTGAGTGAGAGAGTGGTGTGGTGTGTGAGCGAGAGAGTGGTGTGGTGTGTGTGAGTGAGAGAGTGGTGCGGTGTGGTGTGTGTGAGTGAAAGAGTGGTGTGGTGTGTTTGAGTGAGAGAGTGGTGTGGTGTGGTGTGTGTGAGTGAGAGAGTGGTGAGGTGTGTGTGAGTGAGAGAGTGGTCTGGTGTGTGTGAGTGAGAGACTGGTGTGGTGTGTGTGAGTGAGAGAGTGGTGTGTTGTGTGTGAGTGAGAGAGTGGTGTGGTGTGTGTGAGTGAGAGAGTGGTGTGGTGTATTAGCGAGAGGGTGGTGTGGTGTGTGTGAGTGAGAGAGTGGTGTGGTGTGTGTGAGTGAGAGAGTGCTGTGGTGTGTGTGAGTGAGAGAGTGGTGTGGTGTGTATGCGTGAGAGTGGTGTGGTGTGTGTGAGTGAGAGATTGGTGTGGTGTGTGTGCGTGAGAGAGTGTTGTTGTTTGGTGTGTGTGAGCGAGTGAATGGTGTCGTGTGTGTGAGTCAGGGAGTGGTGTGGTTGTGTGAGTGAGAGAGTAGTGTGGTGTGTGTGAGTGAGATAGTGGTGTGGTGTGTGTGAGCGAGAGAGTGGTGTGGTGTGGTGTGTGTGAGTGAGAGAGTGGTGTGTGTGTGTGAGCGAGAGAGTGGTGTGGTTTGCGTGAGCGAGAGAGTGGTGTGGTGTGGTGTGTGTGAGCGAGAGTGTTGTGTGGTGTGTGTGAGTGAGTGAGTGGTGTGGTGTGTGTGAGCGAGAGAGTGGTGTGGTGTGTGTGAGCGAGTGAGTGATGTGGTGTGTGTGAGTGAGAGAGTGGTGTAGTGTGTGTGAGCGAGAGAGTGGTGTGGTGTGTGTGAGTGAGAGAATGGTTTGCTGTGTGTGAGCGAGAGAGTGGTGTGTGTGTGAGCGAGAGAGTGGTGTGGTGTGGTGTGGTGTGTGTGAGTGAGAGAATGGTGTGCTGTGTGTGAGCGAGAGAGTGGTGTGTGTGTGAGCGAGAGAGTGGTGTGGTGTGGTGTGGTGTGTGTGAGCGAGAGAGTGGTGTGGTGTGGTGTGTGTCAGTGAGAGAGTGCTGTGGTGTGGTGTGTGTGATTGAGAGAGTGGTGTGGTGTGGTGTGTGTGAGTGAGTGAGATAGTGGTGTGGTGTGGTGTGTTTGAGCGATAGAGTGGTGTGCTGTGTGTGAGCGAGAGAGTGGTGTGGTGTGAGTGAATGAGAGACTGGTGTGGTGTGTGTGAGCGAGAGAGTGGTGTGGTGTGTGTGAGTGAGAGAGTGGTGTGGTGGGTGTGACTGAGAGAGTGGTGTGGTGTGTGTGAGTGAGAGAGTGGTGTGGTGTGTGTGAGCGAGAGAGTGGTGTGGTGTGTGTGAGCGAGGGAGTGGTGTGCTGTGTGTGACTGAGAGAGTGGTGTGGTGTGTGTGAGTGAGAGAGTGGTGTGGTGTGTTTGAGTGAGAGAGTGGTGTGGTGTGGTGTGTGTGTGTGAGAGAGTGGTGAGGTGTGTGTGAGTGAGAGAGTGGTCTGGTGTGTGTGAGTGAGAGACTGGTGTGGTGTGTGTGAGTGAGAGAGTGGTGTGTTGTGTGTGAGTGAGAGAGTGGTGTGGTGTGTGTGAGTGCGAGAGTGGTGTGGTGTATTAGCGAGAGGGTGGTGTGGTGTGTGTGAGTGAGAGAGTGGTGTGGTGTGTGTGAGTGAGAGAGTGCTGTGGTGTGTGTGAGTGAGAGAGTGGTGTGGTGTGTATGCGTGAGAGTGGTGTGGTGTGTGTGAGTGAGAGATTGGTGTGGTGTGTGTGCGTGAGAGAGTGTTGTTGTTTGGTGTGTGTGAGCGAGTGAATGGTGTCGTGTGTGTGAGTCAGGGAGTGGTGTGGTTGTGTGAGTGAGAGAGTAGTGTGGTGTGTGTGAGTGAGATAGTGGTGTGGTGTGTGTGAGCGAGAGAGTGGTGTGGTGTGGTGTGTGTGAGTGAGAGAGTGATGTGGTGTGTGTGTGCGAGAGAGTGGTGTGGTGTGGTGTGTGTGAGTGAGAGAGTGATGTGGTGTGTGTGAGCGTGAGAGTGGTGTGGTGTGTGTGAGCGAGAGAGTGGTGTGGTTTGCGTGAGCGAGAGAGTGGTGTGGTGTGGTGTGTGTGAGCGAGAGTGTTGTGTGGTGTGTGTGAGTGAGTGAGTGGTGTGGTGTGTGTGAGCGAGAGAGTGGTGTGGTGTGTGTGAGTGAGAGAATGGTGTGCTGTGTGTGAGCGAGAGAGTGGTGTGTGTCTGAGCGAGAGAGTGGTGTGGTGTGCTGTGGTGTGTGTGAGTGAGAGAATGGTGTGCTGTGTGTGAGCGAGAGAGTGGTGTGTGTGTGAGCGAGAGAGTGGTGTGGTGTGGTGTGGTGTGTGTGAGCGAGAGAGTGGTGTGGTGTGGTGTGTGTCAGTGAGAGAGTGCTGTGGTGTGGTGTGTGTGATTGAGAGAGTGGTGTGGTGTGGTGTGTGTGAGTGAGTGAGATAGTGGTGTGGTGTGGTGTGTTTGAGCGATAGAGTGGTGTGCTGTGTGTGAGCGAGAGAGTGGTGTGGTGTGAGTGAATGAGAGACTGGTGTGGTGTGTGTGAGCGAGAGAGTGGTGTGGTGTGTGTGAGTGAGTGAGTGGTGTGGTGTGTTTTAGTGAGAGAGTGGTGTGGTGTGTGTGAGTGAGAGAGTGGTGTGGGTTGGTGTGTGTGTGAGAGAAAGGTGTGTGTGTGTGAGTGAGAGAGTGGTGTGGTGTGGTGTGTGTGAGCGAGAGAGTGGTGTGGTGTGTGTGTGAGAGAGTGGTGTGGTGTGTGTGAGTGAGAGAGTGGTCTGGTGTGTGTAAGTGAGAGAGTGGTGTGGTGTGTGTGAGTGAGAGAGTGGTGTGGTGTGTGTGAGCGAGAGAGTGGTGTGGTGTGTGTGAGCGAGGGAGTGGTGTGGTGTGTGTGACTGAGAGAGTGGTGTGGTGTGTGTGAGTGAGAGAGTGGTGTGGTGTGTGTGAGCGAGAGAGTGGTGTGGTGTGTGTGAGCGAGGGAGTGGTGTGGTGTGTGTGACTGAGAGAGTGGTGTGGTGTGTGTGAGTGAGAGAGTGGTGTGGTGTGTGTGAGTGAGAGAGTGGTGCGTTGTGTGTGATTGAGAGAGTGGTGTGTGTGTGTGAGTGAGAGAGTGGGGTGGTGTGTGTGAGTGAGGGAGTGGTGTGGAGTGTGAGCGAGAGAGTGGTGTGGTGTGTGTGAGTGAGAGAGTGGTTTGGTGTGTGTGAGTGAGATTGTGGTGTGGAGTGTGAGCGAGAAAGTGGTGTGGTGTGTGTGAGTGAGAGAGTGGTGTGGTGTGTGTGAGTGAGAGAATGGTGTGGTGTGTGTGAGTGAGAGAGTGGTGTGGTGTGTGAGCGAGAGAGTGGTGTGGTGTGTGTGAGTGAGAGAGTGGTGCGGTGTGGTGTGTGTGAGTGAAAGAGTGGTGTGGTGTGTTTGAGTGAGAGAGTGGTGTGGTGTGGTGTGTGTGAGTGAGAGAGTGGTGAGGTGTGTGTGAGTGAGAGAGTGGTCTGGTGTGTGTGAGTGAGAGACTGGTGTGGTGTGTGTGAGTGAGAGAGTGGTGTGTTGTGTGTGAGTGAGAGAGTGGTGTGGTGTGTGTGAGTGAGAGAGTGGTGTGGTGTATTAGCGAGAGGGTGGTGTGGTGTGTGTGAGTGAGAGAGTGGTGTGGTGTGTGTGAGTGAGAGAGTGCTGTGGTGTGTGTGAGTGAGAGAGTGGTGTGGTGTGTATGCGTGAGAGTGGTGTGGTGTGTGTGAGTGAGAGATTGGTGTGGTGTGTGTGCGTGAGAGAGTGTTGTTGTTTGGTGTGTGTGAGCGAGTGAATGGTGTCGTGTGTGTGAGTCAGGGAGTGGTGTGGTTGTGTGAGTGAGAGAGTAGTGTGGTGTGTGTGAGTGAGATAGTGGTGTGGTGTGTGTGAGCGAGAGAGTGGTGTGGTGTGGTGTGTGTGAGTGAGAGAGTGATGTGGTGTGTGTGTGCGAGAGAGTGGTGTGGTGTGGTGTGTGTGAGTGAGAGAGTGATGTGGTGTGTGTGAGTGAGAGAGTGGTGTGGTGTGTGTGAGTGAGAGAGTGGTGTGGTGTGTGAGCGAGAGAGTGGTGTGGTGTGTGTGAGTGAGAGAGTGGTGTGGTGTGTGAGTGAGAGAGTGTTGTCGTGTGTGTGAGTGAGAGAGTGGTGCGGTGTGGTGTGTGTGAGTGAGAGAGTGGTGTGGTGTGTGTGAGTGAGAGAGTGGTGTGGTGTGGTGTGTGTGAGTGAGAGAGTGGTGCGGTGTGGTGTGTGTGAGTGAGAGAGTGGTGAGGTGTGTGTGAGTGAGAGAGTGGTGTAGTGTGTGTGAGTGAGAGACTGGTGTAGTGTTTGTAAATGAGAGAGTGGTGTGGTGTGTGTGAGTGAGAGAGTTGTGTGGTGTGTGTGACTGAGAGAGTGGTGTGGTGTGTGTGACTGAAAAAGTGGAGTGGTGTGTGTGAGTGAGAGAGTGGTGTGGTGTGTGAGAGAGATACTGGTGTGGTGTGTGTGAGCGAGAGAGTGGTGTGGTGTGTGTGAGTGAGAGAGTGGTGTGGTGTGTGTGAGTGAGAGAGTGGTATGGTGTGTGTGAGTGAGAGAGTGGTGTGGTGTTTGTGAGTGAGAGAGCGGTGAGGTGTGTGAGCGAGAGAGTGATGTGGTGTGTGTGAGTGAGAGAGTGGTGTGGTTTGTGTGAGTGAGAGAGTGGTGTGGTGTGTGTGAGTGAGAGAGTGCTGTGGTGTGTGTGAGTGAGAGAGTGGTGTGGTGTGTATGCGTGAGAGTGGTGTGGTGTGTGTGAGTGAGAGATTGGTGTGGTGTGTGTGCGTGAGAGAGTGTTGTTGTTTGGTGTGTGTGAGCGAGTGAATGGTGTGGTGTGTGTGAGTCAGGGAGTGGTTTGGTTGTGTGATTGAGAGAGTAGTGTGGTGTGTGTGAGTGAGATAGTGGTGTGGTGTGTGTGAGCGAGAGAGTGGTGTGGTGTGGTGTGTGTGAGTGAGAGAGTGATGTGGTGTTTGTGTGCGAGAGAGTGGTGTGGTGTGGTGTGTGTGAGTGAGAGAGTGATGTGGTGTGTGTGAGCGTGAGAGTGGTGTGGTGTGTGTGAGCGAGAGAGTGGTGTGGTTTGCGTGAGCGAGAGAGTGGTGTGGTGTGGTGTGTGTGAGCGAGAGTGTTGTGTGGTGTGTGTGAGTGAGTGAGTGGTGTGGTGTGTGTGAGCGAGAGAGTGGTGTGGTGTGTGTGAGCGAGTGAGTGATGTGGTGTGTGTGATTGAGAGAGTGGTGTAGTGTGTGTGAGCGAGAGAGTGGTGTGGTGTGTGTGAGTGAGAGAATGGTGTGCTGTGTGTGAGCGAGAGAGTGGTGTGTGTGTGAGCGAGAGAGTGGTGTGGTGTGGTGTGGTGTGTGTGAGTGAGAGAATGGTGTGCTGTGTGTGAGCGAGAGAGTGGTGTGTGTGTGAGCGAGAGAGTGGTGTGGTGTGGTGTGGTGTGTGTGAGCGAGAGAGTGGTGTGGTGTGGTGTGTGTCAGTGAGAGAGTGCTGTGGTGTGGTGTGTGTGATTGAGAGAGTGGTGTGGTGTGGTGTGTGTGAGTGAGTGAGATAGTGGTGTGGTGTGGTGTGTTTGAGCGATAGAGTGGTGTGCTGTGTGTGAGCGAGAGAGTGGTGTGGTGTGAGTGAATGAGAGACTGGTGTGGTGTGTGTGAGCGAGAGAGTGGTGTGGTGTGTGTGAGTGAGTGAGTGGTGTGGTGTGTTTTAGTGAGAGAGTGGTGTGGTGTGTGTGAGTGAGAGAGTGGTGTGGGTTGGTGTGTGTGTGAGAGAAAGGTGTGTGTGTGTGAGTGAGAGAGTGGTGCGGTGTGGTGTGTGTGAGCGAGAGAGTGGTGTGGTGTGTGTGTGAGAGAGTGGTGTGGTGTGTGTGAGTGAGAGAGTGGTCTGGTGTGTGTAAGTGAGAGAGTGGTGTGGTGTGTGTGAGTGAGAGAGTCGTGTGGTGTGTGTGAGTGAGAGAGTGGTGTGGTGTGTGAGCGAGAGAGAGGTGTGGTGTGTGTGAGTGAGAGAGTGGTGTGGTGTGTGAGTGAGAGAGTGTTGTCGTGTGTGTGAGTGAGAGAGTGGTGCGGTTTGGTGTGTGTGAGTGAGAGAGTGGTGTGGTGTGTGTGAGTGAGAGAGTGGTGTGGTGTGGTGTGTGTGAGTGAGAGAGTGGTGCGGTGTGGTGTGTGTGAGTGAGAGAGTGGTGAGGTGTGTGTGAGTGAGAGAGTGGTGTGGTGTGTGTGAGTGAGAGACTGGTGTGGTGTTTGTAAATGAGAGAGTGGTGTGGTGTGTGTGAGTGAAAGAGTTGTGTGGTGTGTGTGACTGAGAGAGTGGTGTGGTGTGTGTGACTGAAAGAGTGGAGTGGTGTGTGTGAGTGAGAGAGTGGTGTGGTGTGTGAGAGAGATACTGGTGTGGTGTGTGTGAGCGAGAGAGTGGTGTGGTGTGTGTGAGAGAGATACTGGTGTGGTGTGTGTGAGTGAGAGAGTGGTGTGGTGTGTGTGAGCGAGAGAGTGGTGTGGTGTGTGTGAGTGAGAGAGTGGTGTGGTGTGTGTGAGTGAGAGAGTGGTATGGTGTGTGTGAGTGAGAGAGTGGTGTGGTGTTTGTGAGTGAGAGAGCGGAGAGGTGTGTGAGCGAGAGAGTGATGTGGTGTGTGTGAGTGAGAGAGTGGTGTGGTGTATGTGAGTGAGAGAGTGGTGTGGTTTGTGTGAGTGAGAGAGTGGTGTGGTGTGTGTGAGTGAGAGAGTGGTGTGGTGTGTGTGAGTGAGAGAGTGGTGTGGTGTGTGTGAGTGAGAGAGTGGTGCGGTGTGGTGTGTGTGAGTGAGAGAGTGTTGTTGTTTGGTGTGTGTGAGCGAGTGAATGGTGTGGTGTGTGTGAGTCAGAGAGTGGTGTGTTGTGTGTGAGTGAGAGAGTGGTGTGGTGTGGTGTGTGTGTGTGAGAGTGTGGTGTGGTGTGTGTGAGCGAGAGAGTGGTGTGGTGTGTGTGAGAGAGAGAGTGTTTTGGTGTGTCTGAGTGAGAGAGTGGTGTAGTGTGTGTGAGCGAGATAGTGGTGTGGTGTGTGTGAGTGAGAGAGTGGTGTGGTGTGTGTGAGCGAGAGAGTGTTGTGGTGTGTGTGAGTGAGTGAGTGGTGTGGTGTGGTGTGTGTGAGTGAGAGAGTGGTGTGTGTGCGTGAGTGAGAGAGTGGTGTGGTGTGTTTTAGTGAGAGAGTGCTGTGGTATGTGTGAGTGAGAGAGTGGTGTGGTGTGGTGTGTGTGAGTGAGAGAGTGGTGTTTGTGCGTGAGTGAGATAGTGGTGTGGTGTGGTGTGTTTGAGCGAGAGAGTGGTGTGCTGTGTGTGAGCGAGAGAGTGGTGTGGTGTGTGTGAATGAGAGACTGGTGTGGTGTGTGTGAGCGAGAGAGTGGAGTGGTGTGTGTGAGTGAGTGAGTGGTGTGCTGTGTTTTAGTGAGAGAGTGGTGTGGTGTGTGTGATTGAGAGAGTGGTGTGGGTTGGTTTGTGTGTGAGAGAGAGGTGTGTGTGTGTGAGTGAGAGAGTGGTGTGGTGTGCTGTGTGTGAGCGAGAGAGTGGTGTGGTGTGTTTGAGTGAGAGAGTGGTGTGGTGTGTGTGAGTGAGAGAGTGGTCTGGTGTGTGTAAGTGAGAGATAGGTGTGGTGTGTGTGAGTGAGAGAGTGGTGTGGTGTGTGTGAGTGAGAGAGTGGTGTGGTGTGTGAGCGAGAGAGTGGTGTGGTGTGTGTAAGTGAGAGAGTGGTGTGGTGTGTGTGAGTGAGAGAGTGGTGTGGTATGTGAGTGAGAGAGTGTTGTCGTGTGTGTGAGTGAGAGAGTCGTGCCCTGTGGTGTGTGTGAGTGAGAGAGTGGTGTGGTGTGTGTGAGTGAGAGAGTGGTGTGGTGTGGTGTGTGTGAGTGAGAGAGTGGTGCGGTGTGGTGTGTTTGAGTGAGAGAGTGGTGAGGTGTGTGTGAGTGAGAGAGTGGTGTGGTGTGTGTGAGAGAGAGACTGGTGTGGTGTTTGTAAATGAGAGAGTGGTGTGGTGTGTGTGAGTGAGAGAGTTGTGTGCTGTGTGTGACTGAGAGAGTGGTGTGGTGTGTGTGACTGAAAGAGTGGAGTGGTGTGTGTGAGAGAGAGTGGTGTGGTGTGTGAGAGAGAGACTGGTGTGGTGTGTGTGAGCGAGAGAGTGGTGTGGTGTGTGTGAGTGAGAGAGTGGTGTGGTGTGTGTGAGTGAGAGAGTGGTATGGTGTGTGTGAGTGAGAGAGTGGTGTGGTGTGTGTGAGTGAGAGAGTGGTGTGGTGCGTGAGCGAGAGAGTGGTGTGGTGTGTGTGAGTGAGTGAGTGGTGTGGTGTGTGTGAGTGAGAGAGTGGTGAGGTGTGTGTGAGTGAGAGAGTGGTGTGGTGTGTGTGAGTGAGAGAGTGGTGTGGTGTGTGAGCGAGAGAGTGGTGTGGTGTGTGTGAGTGAGAGATTGGTGCGGTGTGGTGTGTGTGAGTGAGAGAGTGTTGTGGTTTGGTGTGTGTGAGCGAGTGAATGGTGTGGTGTGTGTGAGTCAGAGAGTGGTGTGGTGTGTGTGAGTGAGAGAGTAGTGTAGTGTGTGTGAGCGAGAGAGTGGTGTGGTGTGTGTGAGTGAGAGAGTGGTGTGGTTTGTGTGAGTGAGAGAGTGGTGTGGTGTGTTTGAGTGAGAGAGTGGTGTGGTGTGTGTGAGTGAGAGAGTGGTGTTGTGTGTGTGAGTGAGAGTGTTGTCGTGTGTGTGAGTGAGAGAGTGGTGCGGTGTGGTGTGTGTGAGTGAGAGAGTGGTGTGGTGTTTGTGAGTGAGAGAGTGGTGTGGTGTGTTGTGTGTGAGTGAGAGCGTGGTGCGGTGTGGTGTGTGTGAGTGAGAGAGTGGTGAGGTGTGTGTGAGTGAGAGAGTGGTGTGGTGTGTGTGAGAGAGAGACTGGTGTGGTGTTTGTAAATGCGAGAGTGGTGTGGTGTGTGTGAGTGAGAGAGTTGTGTGGTGTGTGTGACTGAGAGAGTGGTGTGGTGTGTGTGACTGAAAGAGTGGAGTGGTGTGTGTGAGTGAGAGAGTGGTGTGGTGTGTGAGAGAGAGACTGGTGTGGTGTGTGTAAGTGAGAGTGTGGTGTGGTGTGTGTGAGTGAGAGAGTTGTGTGGTGTGTGTGAGTGAGAGAGTGGTGTGGTGTGTGAGCGAGAGAGTGGTGTGGTGTGTGAGTGAGAGAGTGGTGTGCTGTGTGTGAGTGAGAGAGTGGTGTGGTGTGGTGTGTGTGAGTGAGAGAGTGGTGCGGAATGGTGTGTGTGAGTGAGAGAGTGGTGAGGTGTGTGTGAGTGAGATAGTGGTGTGGTGTGTGTGAGTGAGAGAGTGGTGTGGTGTGTGTGTGTGAGAGACTGGTGTGGTGTGTTTGAGTGAGAGATTGGTGTGGTGTGTGTGAGCGAGATAGTGGTGTGGTGTGGTGTGTGTGAGTGAGAGAGTGGTGTGGTGTGTCTGAGCGAGAGAGTGGTGTGGTGTAGTGTGTTTGAGCGAGAATGTGGTGTGGTGTGTTTGAGAGAGAGAGTGGTGTGGTGTGTGTGAGTGAGAGAGTGGTGTGGTGTGTGTGAATGAGAGAGTGGTGTGGTGTGTGTGAGCGAGAGAGTGGTGTGGTGTGTGTGAATGAGAGAGTGTTGTGGTGTGTGTGAGTGAGAGAGTGGTGTGGTGTGTGTGAGCGAGATAGTAGTGTGGTGTGGTGTGTGTGAGTGAGTGAGTGGTGTGGTGTTTCTGAGTGAGTGAGTGGTGTGGTGTGTTTTAGTGAGAGAGTGGTGTGGTGTGTGTGAGTGAGTGAGTGGTGTGGTGTGTTTTAGTGAGAGAGTGGTGTGGTGTGTGTGAGTGAGAGAGTGGTGTGGTGTGGTGTGTGTGAGTGAGAGAGTGGTGTGTGTGCATGAGTGAGAGAGTGGTGTATTGTGTGTGAGTGAGAGAGTGGTGTCGTGTGTGTGAGTGAGGGAGTGGTGTGTTGTGTTTTAGTGAGAGAGTTCTGTGGTATGTGTGAGTGAGAGAGTGGTGTGTGTGCGTGAGTGAGAGAGTGGTGTGGTGTGTGTGAGCGAGAGAGTGGTGTGGTGTGTGTGAGTGAGAGAATGGTGTGGTGTGTGTGAGTGAGAGAGTGGTGTGGTGTGTGTGAGTGAGTGAGTGGTGTGGTGTGTTTTAGTGATAGAGTGGTGTGGTGTGTGTGAGTGAGAGAGTGGTGTGTGTGTGTGAGAGAGAGACTGGTGTGGTGCGTGTAAGTGAGAGTGTGGTGTGGTGTGTGTGAGTGAGAGAGTTGTGTAGTGTGTGTGAGTGAGAGAGTGGTGTGGTGTGTGAGCGAGAGAGTGGTGTGGTGTGTGAGTGAGAGAGTGGTGTGGTGTGTGTGAGTGAGAGAGTGGTGTGGTGTGGTGTGTGTGAGTGAGAGAGTGGTGCGGTGTGGTGTGTGTGAGTGAGAGAGTGGTGAGGTGTGTGTGAGTGAGATAGTGGTGTGGTGTGTGTGAGTGAGAGAGTGGTGTGATGTGTGTGAGTGAGAGAGTGGTGTGGTGTGTTTGAGTGAGAGATTGGTGTGGTGTGTGTGAGTGAGATAGTGGTGTGGTGTGGTGTGTGTGAGTGAGAAAGTGGTGTGGTGTGTCTGAGCGAGAGAGTGGTGTGGTGTAGTGTGTTTGAGCGAGAATGTGGTGTGGTGTGTTTGAGAGAGAGAGTGGTGTGGTGTGTGTGAGTGAGAGAGTGGTGTGGTGTGTGTGAATGAGAGAGTGGTGTGGTGTGTGTGAGCGAGAGAGTGGTGTTGTGTGTGTGAATGAGAGAGTGTTGTGGTGTGTGTGAGTGAGAGAGTGGTGTGGTGTGTGTGAGCGAGATAGTAGTGTGGTGTGGTGTGTGTGAGTGAGTGAGTGGTGTGGTGTGTCTGAGTGAGTGAGTGGTGTGGTGTGTTTTAGTGAGAGAGTGGTGTGGTGTGGTGTGTGTGAGTGAGAGAGTGGTGTGTGTGCATGAGTGAGAGAGTGGTGTATTGTGTGTGAGTGAGAGAGTGGTGTCGTGTGTGTGAGTGAGGGAGTGGTGTGTTGTGTTTTAGTGAGAGAGTTCTGTGGTATGTGTGAGTGAGAGAGTGGTGTGTGTGCGTGAGTGAGAGAGTGGTGTGGTGTGTGTGAGCGAGAGAGTGGTGTGGTGTGTGTGAGTGAGAGAATGGTGTGGTGTGTGTGAGTGAGAGAGTGGTGTGGTGTGTGTGAGTGAGTGAGTGGTGTGGTGTGTTTTAGTGATAGAGTGGTGTGGTGTGTGTGAGTGAGAGAGTGGTGTGTGTGTGTGAGAGAGAGACTGGTGTGGTGCGTGTAAGTGAGAGTGTGGTGTGGTGTGTGTGAGTGAGAGAGTTGTGTAGTGTGTGTGAGTGAGAGAGTGGTGTGGTGTGTGAGCGAGAGAGTGGTGTGGTGTGTGAGTGAGAGAGTGGTGTGGTGTGTGTGAGTGAGAGAGTGGTGTGGTGTGGTGTGTGTGAGTGAGAGAGTGGTGCGGTGTGGTGTGTGTGAGTGAGAGAGTGGTGAGGTGTGTGTGAGTGAGATAGTGGTGTGGTGTGTGTGAGTGAGAGAGTGGTGTGATGTGTGTGAGTGAGAGAGTGGTGTGGTGTGTTTGAGTGAGAGATTGGTGTGGTGTGTGTGAGTGAGATAGTGGTGTGGTGTGGTGTGTGTGAGTGAGAAAGTGGTGTGGTGTGTCTGAGCGAGAGAGTGGTGTGGTGTAGTGTGTTTGAGCGAGAATGTGGTGTGGTGTGTTTGAGAGAGAGAGTGGTGTGGTGTGTGTGAGTGAGAGAGTGGTGTGGTGTGTGTGAATGAGAGAGTGGTGTGGTGTGTGTGAGCGAGAGAGTGGTGTTGTGTGTGTGAATGAGAGAGTGTTGTGGTGTGTGTGAGTGAGAGAGTGGTGTGGTGTGTGTGAGCGAGATAGTAGTGTGGTGTGGTGTGTGTGAGTGAGTGAGTGGTGTGGTGTGTCTGAGTGAGTGAGTGGTGTGGTGTGTTTTAGTGAGAGAGTGGTGTGGTGTGTGTGAGTGAGTGAGTAGTGTGGTGTGTTTTAGTGAGAGAGTGGTGTGGTGTGTGTGAGTGAGAGAGTGGTGTGGTGTGGCGTGTGTGAGTGAGAGAGTGGTGTGTGTGCATGAGTGAGAGAGTGGTGTGGTGTGTGTGAGTGAGAGAGTGGTGTCGTGTGTGTGAGTGAGGGAGTGGTGTGTTGTGTTTTAGTGAGAGAGTTGTGTGGTATGTGTGAGTGAGAGAGTGGTGTGTGTGCGTGAGTGAGAGAGTGGTGTGGTGTGTGTGAGCGAGAGAGTGGTGTGGTGTGTGTGAGTGAGAGAATGGTGTGGTGTGTGTGAGTGAGAGAGTGGTGTGGTGTGTGTGAGTGAGTGAGTGGTGTGGTGTGTTTTAGTGAGAGAGTGGTGTGGTGTGTGTGAGTGAGAGAGTGGTGTGTGTGTGTGAGTGAGAGAGTGGTGTGGTGTGTGTGAGTGAGTGAGTGGTGTGGTGTGTGTGAGTGAGAGAATGGTGTGGTGTGTGTGAGTGAGAGAGTGGTGTGGTTTGGTGTGTATGAGTGAGAGAGTGGTCTGTGTGTGTGAGTGAGAGAGTGGTGTGGTGTGTGTGACTGAGAGAGTGGTGTGGTGTGTGTGAGTGAGAGAGTGGTGTGTTGTGTGTGAGCGAGAGAGTGGTGTGGTGTGTGTGAGCGAGGGAGTGGTGTGGTGTGTGTGACTGAGAGAGTGGTGTGGTGTGTGTGAGTGAGAGAGTGGTGTGGTGTGTGTGAGTGAGAGAGTGGTGTGTTGTGTGTGAGTGAGAGAGTGGTGTGTGTGTGTGAGTGAGAGAGTGGGGTGGTGTGTGTGAGTGAGGGAGTGGTGTGGAGTGTGAGCGAGAGTGTGGTGTGGTGTGTGTGAGTGAGAGAGTGGTTTGGTGTGTGTGAGTGAGATTGAGGTGTGGAGTGTGAGCGAGAGTGTGGTGTGGTGTGTGTGAGCGAGAGAGTGGTGTGGTGTGTATGAGTGAGAGAATGGTGTGGTGTGTGTGAGTGAGAGAGTGGTGTGGTGTGTGAGCGAGAGAGTGGTGTGGTGTGTGTGAGTGAGAGAGTGGTGCGGTGTGGTTTGTGTGAGTGAAAGGGTGGTGTGGTGTGTTTGAGTGAGAGAGTGGTGTGGTGTGGTGTGTGTGAGTGAGAGAGTGGTGAGGTGTGTGTGAGTGAGAGAGTGGTGTGGTGTGTGTGAGTGAGAGACTGGTGTGGTGTGTGTGAGTGAGAGAGTGGTGTGGTGTGTGTGAGTGAGAGAGTGGTGTGGTGTGTGTGATTGAGAGAGTGGTGTGGTGTATTAGCGAGAGAGTGTTGTGGTGTGTGTGAGTGAGAGAGTGGTGTGGTGTGTGTGAGTGAGAGAGTGGTGTGGTGTGTGTGAGTGAGAGAGTGGTGTGGTGTGTGTGCGTGAGAGTGGTGTGGTGTGTGTGAGTGAGAGATTGGTGTGGTGTTTGTGAGTGAGAGAGTGTTGTTTGGTGTGTGTGAGCGAGTGAATGGTGTGGTGTGTGTGAGTCAGGGAGTGGTGTGGTTGTGTGAGTGAGAGAGTAGTGTGGTGTGTGTGAGCGAGATAGTGGTGTGGTGTGGGTGAGTGAGTGAGTGGTGTGGTGTGTGTGAGTGAGAGAGTGGTGTGGTGTGTGTGAGTGAGAGAGTGGTGTGGTGTGTGTGAGTGAGAGAGTGGTGTTGTGTGTGTGTGCGAGAGAGTGGTGTGGTGTGTGTGAGCGAGAGAGTGGTGTGGTGTGGTGTGTGTGAGTGAGAGAGTGATGTGGTGTGTGTGTGCGAGAGAGTGGTGTGGTGTGGTTTGTGTGAGTGAGAAAGTGATGTTGTGGTGTGTGTACGTGAGAGTGGTGTGGTGTGTGTGAGCGAGAGAGTGGTGTGGTTTGTGTGAGCGAGAGAGTGGTGTGGTGTGGTGTGTGTGAGCGAGAGTGTGGTGTGGTGTGTGTGAGTGAGAGAGTGGTGTGGTGAGTGTGTGCGAGAGAGTGGTGTGGTGTGTGTGAGCGAGAGAGTGATGTGGTGTGTGTGAGTGAGAGAGTGGTGTAGTTTGTGTGAGCGAGAGAGTGGTGTGGTGTGTGTGAGTGAGAGAATGGTGTGCTGTGTGTGAGCGAGAGAGTGGTCTGTGTGTGAGCGAGAGAGTGGTGTGGTGTGGTGTGGTGTGTGTGAGTGAGAGAATGGTGTGCTCTGTGTGAGCGAGAGAGTGGTGTGTGTGTGAGCGAGAGAGTGGTGTAGTGTGGTGTGGTGTGTGTGAGAGAGAGAGTGGTGTGGTGTGGTGTGTGTCAGTGAGAGAGTGTTGTGGTGTGGTGTGTGTGAGTGAGAGAGTGGTGTGGTGTGTGTGAGTGAGAGAGTAGTTTCGTGTGTGTGAGTGAGAGAGTGGTGTGGTGTGTGTGAGTGAGAGAGTGGTGTGGTGTCTGTGAGTGAGAGAGTGATGTGGTGTGTGTGAGTGAGATAGTGGTGTGGTGTGTGTGAGTGAGAGAGTAGTGTGGTGTGTGTGAGTGAGAGAGTAGTGTGGTGTGTGTGAGTGAGAGAGTGGTGTGGTGTGTGTGGTTGAGAGAGTGGTGTGGTGTGTGTGAGTGAGAGAGTAGTGTGGTGTGTGTGACTGAGAGAGTGGTGTGGTGTGTGTGGGCGAGAGAGTGGTGTGGTGTCTGTGAGTGAGAGAGTCGTGTGCTGTGTGTGAGTGAGAGAGTGGTGTGGTGTGTGTGAGTGAGAGAGTGGTGTGGTGTGGTGTGGTGTGTGTGAGCGAGAGAGTGGTGTGGTGTGGTGTGTGTCAGTGAGAGAGTGCTGTGGTGTGGTGTGTGTGATTGAGAGAGTGGTGTGGTGTGGTGTGTGTGAGTGAGTGAGATAGTGGTGTGGTGTGGTGTGTTTGAGCGAGAGAGTGGTGTGCTGTGTGTGAGCGAGAGAGTGGTGTGGTGTGTGTGAATGAGAGACTGGTGTGGTGTGTGTGAGCGAGAGAGTGGAGTGGTGTGTGTGAGTGAGTGAGTGGTGTGCTGTGTTTTAGTGAGAGAGTGGTGTGGTGTGTGTGATTGAGAGAGTGGTGTGGGTTGGTTTGTGTGTGAGAGAGAGGTGTGTGTGTGTGAGTGAGAGAGTGGTGTGGTGTGCTGTGTGTGAGCGAGAGAGTGGTGTGGTGTGTTTGAGTGAGAGAGTGGTGTGGTGTGTGTGAGTGAGAGAGTGGTCTGGTGTGTGTAAGTGAGAGATTGGTGTGGTGTGTGTGAGTGAGAGAGTGGTGTGGTGTGTGTGAGTGAGAGAGTGGTGTGGTGTGTGAGCGAGAGAGTGGTGTGGTGTGTGTAAGTGAGAGAGTGGTGTGGTGTGTGTGAGTGAGAGAGTGGTGTGGTATGTGAGTGAGAGAGTGTTGTCGTGTGTGTGAGTGAGAGAGTCGTGCCCTGTGGTGTGTGTGAGTGAGAGAGTGGTGTGGTGTGTGTGAGTGAGAGAGTGGTGTGGTGTGGTGTGTGTGAGTGAGAGAGTGGTGCGGTGTGGTGTGTTTGAGTGAGAGAGTGGTGAGGTGTGTGTGAGTGAGAGAGTGGTGTGGTGTGTGTGAGAGAGAGACTGGTGTGGTGTTTGTAAATGAGAGAGTGGTGTGGTGTGTGTGAGTGAGAGAGTTGTGTGCTGTGTGTGACTGAGAGAGTGGTGTGGTGTGTGTGACTGAAAGAGTGGAGTGGTGTGTGTGAGTGAGAGTGGTGTGGTGTGTGAGAGAGAGACTGGTGTGGTGTGTGTGAGCGAGAGAGTGGTGTGGTGTGTGTGAGTGAGAGAGTGGTGTGGTGTGTGTGAGTGAGAGAGTGGTATGGTGTGTGTGAGTGAGAGAGTGGTGTGGTGTGTGTGAGTGAGAGAGTGGTGTGGTGCGTGAGCGAGAGAGTGGTGTGGTGTGTGTGAGTGAGTGAGTGGTGTGGTGTGTGTGAGTGAGAGAGTGGTGAGGTGTGTGTGAGTGAGAGAGTGGTGTGGTGTGTGTGAGTGAGAGAGTGGTGTGGTGTGTGAGCGAGAGAGTGGTGTGGTGTGTGTGAGTGAGAGATTGGTGCGGTGTGGTGTGTGTGAGTGAGAGAGTGTTGTGGTTTGGTGTGTGTGAGCGAGTGAATGGTGTGGTGTGTGTGAGTCAGAGAGTGGTGTGGTGTGTGTGAGTGAGAGAGTAGTGTGGTGTGTGTGAGCGAGAGAGTGGTGTGGTGTGTGTGAGTGAGAGAGTGGTGTGGTTTGTGTGAGTGAGAGAGTGGTGTGGTGTGTTTGAGTGAGAGAGTGGTGTGGTGTGTGTGAGTGAGAGAGTGGTGTTGTGTGTGTGAGTGAGAGAGTGTTGTCGTGTGTGTGAGTGAGAGAGTGGTGCGGTGTGGTGTGTGTGAGTGAGAGAGTGATGTGGTGTTTGTGAGTGAGAGAGTGGTGTGGTGTGTTGTGTGTGAGTGAGAGCGTGGTGCGGTGTGGTGTGTGTGAGTGAGAGAGTGGTGAGGTGTGTGTGAGTGAGAGAGTGGTGTGGTGTGTGTGAGAGAGAGACTGGTGTGGTGTTTGTAAATGCGAGAGTGGTGTGGTGTGTGTGAGTGAGAGAGTTGTGTGGTGTGTGTGACTGAGAGAGTGGTGTGGTGTGTGTGACTGAAAGAGTGGAGTGGTGTGTGTGTGTGAGAGAGTGGTGTGGTGTGTGAGAGAGAGACTGGTGTGGTGTGTGTAAGTGAGAGTGTGGTGTGGTGTGTGTGAGTGAGAGAGTTGTGTGGTGTGTGTGAGTGAGAGAGTGGTGTGGTGTGTGAGCGAGAGAGTGGTGTGGTGTGTGAGTGAGAGAGTGGTGTGCTGTGTGTGAGTGAGAGAGTGGTGTGGTGTGGTGTGTGTGAGTGAGAGAGTGGTGCGGTGTGGTGTGTGTGAGTGAGAGAGTGGTGAGGTGTGTGTGAGTGAGATAGTGGTGTGGTGTGTGTGAGTGAGAGAGTGGTGTGGTGTGTGTGAGTGAGAGAGTGGTGTGGTGTGTTTGAGTGAGAGATTGGTGTGGTGTGTGTGAGCGAGATAGTGGTGTGGTGTGGTGTGTGTGAGTGAGAGAGTGGTGTGGTGTGTCTGAGCGAGAGAGTGGTGTGGAGTAGTGTGATTGAGCGAGAATGTGGTGTGGTGTGTTTGAGAGAGAGAGTGGTGTGGTGTGTGTGAGTGAGAGAGTGGTGTGGTGTGTGTGAATGAGAGAGTGGTGTGGTGTGTGTGAGCGAGAGAGTGGTGTGGTGTGTGTGAATGAGAGAGTGTTGTGGTGTGTGTGAGTGAGAGAGTGGTGTGGTGTGTGTGAGCGAGATAGTAGTGTGGTGTGGTGTGTGTGAGTGAGT
This sequence comes from Isurus oxyrinchus, assembly GCA_026770705.1. NCBI lineage: Eukaryota > Metazoa > Chordata > Chondrichthyes > Lamniformes > Lamnidae > Isurus > Isurus oxyrinchus. The sequence goes on along the minus strand of JANJGN010000016.1, from coordinate 121,848,060 downwards.
GAGTGGTGTGGTGTTTCTGAGTGAGTGAGTGGTGTGGTGTGTTTTAGTGAGAGAGAGGTGTGGTGTGTGTGAGTGAGTGAGTGGTGTGGTGTGTTTTAGTGAGAGAGTGTTGTGGTGTGTGTGAGTGAGAGAGTGGTGTGGTGTGGTGTGTGTGAGTGAGAGAGTGGTGTGTGTGCATGAGTGAGAGAGTGGTGTGTTGTGTGTGAGTGAGAGAGTGGTGTCGTGTGTGTGAGTGAGGGAGTGGTGTGTTGTGTTTTAGTGAGAGAGTTCTGTGGTATGTGTGAGTGAGAGAGTGGTGTGTGTGCGTGAGTGAGAGAGTGGTGTGGTGTGTGTGAGCGAGAGAGTGGTGTGGTGTGTGTGAGTGAGAGAATGGTGTGGTGTGTGTGAGTGAGAGAGTGGTGTGGTGTGTGTGAGTGAGTGAGTGGTGTGGTGTGTTTTAGTGAGAGAGTGGTGTGGTGTGTGTGAGTGAGAGAGTGGTGTGTGTGTGTGAGAGAGAGACTGGTGTGGTGCGTGTAAGTGAGAGTGTGGTGTGGTGTGTGTGAGTGAGAGAGTTGTGTAGTTTGTGTGAGTGAGAGAGTGGTGTGGTGTGTGAGCGAGAGAGTGGTGTGGTGTGTGAGTGAGAGAGTGGTGTGGTGTGTGTGAGTGAGAGAGTGGTGTGGTGTGGTGTGTGTGAGTGAGAGAGTGGTGCGGTGTGGTGTGTGTGAGTGAGAGAGTGGTGAGGTGTGTGTGAGTGAGATAGTGGTGTGGTGTGTGTGAGTGAGAGAGTGGTGTGATGTGTGTGAGTGAGAGAGTGGTGTGGTGTGTTTGAGTGAGAGATTGGTGTGGTGTGTGTGAGCGAGATAGTGGTGTGGTGTGGTGTGTGTGAGTGAGAAAGTGGTGTGGTGTTTCTGAGCGAGAGAGTGGTGTGGTGTAGTGTGTTTGAGCGAGAATGTGGTGTGGTGTGTTTGAGAGAGAGAGTGGTGTGGTGTGTGTGAGTGAGAGAGTGGTGTGGTGTGTGTGAATGAGAGAGTGGTGTGGTGTGTGTGAGCGAGAGAGTGGTGTTGTGTGTGTGAATGAGAGAGTGTTGTGGTGTGTGTGAGTGAGAGAGTGGTGTGGTGCGTGAGCGAGAGAGTGGTGTGGTGTGTGTGAGTGAGTGAGTGGTGTGGTGTGTGTGAGTGAGAGAGTGGTGAGGTGTGTGTGAGTGAGAGAGTGGTGTGGTGTGTGTGAGTGAGAGAGTGGTGTGGTGTGTGAGCGAGAGAGTGGTGTGGTGTGTGTGAGTGAGAGATTGGTGCGGTGTGGTGTGTGTGAGTGAGAGAGTGTTGTGGTTTGGTGTGTGTGAGCGAGTGAATGGTGTGGTGTGTGTGAGTCAGAGAGTGGTGTGGTGTGTGTGAGTGAGAGAGTAGTGTGGTGTGTGTGAGCGAGAGAGTGGTGTGGTGTGTGTGAGTGAGAGAGTGGTGTGGTTTGTGTGAGTGAGAGAGTGGTGTGGTGTGTTTGAGTGAGAGAGTGGTGTGGTGTGTGTGAGTGAGAGAGTGGTGTTGTGTGTGTGAGTGAGAGAGTGTTGTCGTGTGTGTGAGTGAGAGAGTGGTGCGGTGTGGTGTGTGTGAGTGAGAGAGTGATGTGGTGTTTGTGAGTGAGAGAGTGGTGTGGTGTGTTGTGTGTGAGTGAGAGCGTGGTGCGGTGTGGTGTGTGTGAGTGAGAGAGTGGTGAGGTGTGTGTGAGTGAGAGAGTGGTGTGGTGTGTGTGAGAGAGAGACTGGTGTGGTGTTTGTAAATGCGAGAGTGGTGTGGTGTGTGTGAGTGAGAGAGTTGTGTGGTGTGTGTGACTGAGAGAGTGGTGTGGTGTGTGTGACTGAAAGAGTGGAGTGGTGTGTGTGAGTGAGAGAGTGGTGTGGTGTGTGAGAGAGAGACTGGTGTGGTGTGTGTAAGTGAGAGTGTGGTGTGGTGTGTGTGAGTGAGAGAGTTGTGTGGTGTGTGTGAGTGAGAGAGTGGTGTGGTGTGTGAGCGAGAGAGTGGTGTGGTGTGTGAGTGAGAGAGTGGTGTGCTGTGTGTGAGTGAGAGAGTGGTGTGGTGTGGTGTGTGTGAGTGAGAGAGTGGTGCGGTGTGGTGTGTGTGAGTGAGAGAGTGGTGAGGTGTGTGTGAGTGAGATAGTGGTGTGGTGTGTGTGAGTGAGAGAGTGGTGTGGTGTGTGTGAGTGAGAGAGTGGTGTGGTGTGTTTGAGTGAGAGATTGGTGTGGTGTGTGTGAGCGAGATAGTGGTGTGGTGTGGTGTGTGTGAGTGAGAGAGTGGTGTGGTGTGTCTGAGCGAGAGAGTGGTGTGGAGTAGTGTGATTGAGCGAGAATGTGGTGTGGTGTGTTTGAGAGAGAGAGTGGTGTGGTGTGTGTGAGTGAGAGAGTGGTGTGGTGTGTGTGAATGAGAGAGTGGTGTGGTGTGTGTGAGCGAGAGAGTGGTGTGGTGTGTGTGAATGAGAGAGTGTTGTGGTGTGTGTGAGTGAGAGAGTGGTGTGGTGTGTGTGAGCGAGATAGTAGTGTGGTGTGGTGTGTGTGAGTGAGTGAGTGGTGTGGTGTTTCTGAGTGAGTGAGTGGTGTGGTGTGTTTTAGTGAGAGAGAGGTGTGGTGTGTGTGAGTGAGTGAGTGGTGTGGTGTGTTTTAGTGAGAGAGTGTTGTGGTGTGTGTGAGTGAGAGAGTGGTGTGGTGTGGTGTGTGTGAGTGAGAGAGTGGTGTGTGTGCATGAGTGAGAGAGTGGTGTGTTGTGTGTGAGTGAGAGAGTGGTGTCGTGTGTGTGAGTGAGGGAGTGGTGTGTTGTGTTTTAGTGAGAGAGTTCTGTGGTATGTGTGAGTGAGAGAGTGGTGTGTGTGCGTGAGTGAGAGAGTGGTGTGGTGTGTGTGAGCGAGAGAGTGGTGTGGTGTGTGTGAGTGAGGGAATGGTGTGGTGTGTGTGAGTGAGAGAGTGGTGTGGTGTGTGTGAGTGAGTGAGTGGTGTGGTGTGTTTTAGTGAGAGAGTGGTGTGGTGTGTGTGAGTGAGAGAGTGGTGTGTGTGTGTGAGAGAGAGACTGGTGTGGTGCGTGTAAGTGAGAGTGTGGTGTGGTGTGTGTGAGTGAGAGAGTTGTGTAGTTTGTGTGAGTGAGAGAGTGGTGTGGTGTGTGAGCGAGAGAGTGGTGTGGTGTGTGAGTGAGAGAGTGGTGTGGTGTGTGTGAGTGAGAGAGTGGTGTGGTGTGGTGTGTGTGAGTGAGAGAGTGGTGCGGTGTGGTGTGTGTGAGTGAGAGAGTGGTGAGGTGTGTGTGAGTGAGATAGTGGTGTGGTGTGTGTGAGTGAGAGAGTGGTGTGATGTGTGTGAGTGAGAGAGTGGTGTGGTGTGTTTGAGTGAGAGATTGGTGTGGTGTGTGTGAGCGAGATAGTGGTGTGGTGTGGTGTGTGTGAGTGAGAAAGTGGTGTGGTGTTTCTGAGCGAGAGAGTGGTGTGGTGTAGTGTGTTTGAGCGAGAATGTGGTGTGGTGTGTTTGAGAGAGAGAGTGGTGTGGTGTGTGTGAGTGAGAGAGTGGTGTGGTGTGTGTGAATGAGAGAGTGGTGTGGTGTGTGTGAGCGAGAGAGTGGTGTTGTGTGTGTGAATGAGAGAGTGTTGTGGTGTGTGTGAGTGAGAGAGTGGTGTGGTGTGTGTGAGCGAGATAGTAGTGTGGTGTGGTGTGTGTGAGTGAGTGAGTGGTGTGGTATGTCTGAGTGAGTGAGTGGTGTGGTGTGTTTTAGTGAGAGAGTGGTGTGGTGTGTGTGAGTGAGTGAGTGGTGTGGTGTGTTTTAGTGAGAGAGTGGTGTGGTGTGTGTGAGTGAGAGAGTGGTGTGGTGTGGCGTGTGTGAGTGAGAGAGTGGTGTGTGTGCATGAGTGAGAGAGTGGTGTGGTGTGTGTGAGTGAGAGAGTGGTGTGGTGTGTGTGAGTGAGGGAGTGGTGTGGTGTGGCGTGTGTGAGTGTGAGAGTGGTGTGTGTGCATGAGTGAGAGAGTGGTGTGGTGTGTGTGAGTGAGAGAGTGGTGTCGTGTGTGTGAGTGAGGGAGTGGTGTGTTGTGTTTTAGTGAGAGAGTTGTGTGGTATGTGTGAGTGAGAGAGTGGTGTGTGTGCGTGAGTGAGAGAGTGGTGTGGTGTGTGTGAGCGAGAGAGTGGTGTGGTGTGTGTGAGTGAGAGAATGGTGTGGTGTGTGTGAGTGAGAGAGTGGTGTGGTGTGTGTGAGTGAGTGAGTGGTGTGGTGTGTTTTAGTGAGAGAGTGGTGTGGTGTGTGTGAGTGAGAGAGTGGTGTGTGTGTGTGAGTGAGACAGTGGTGTGGTGTGTGTGAGTGAGTGAGTGGTGTGGTGTGTGTGAGTGAGAGAATGGTGTGGTGTGTGTGAGTGAGAGAGTGGTGTGGTTTGGTGTGTATGAGTGAGAGAGTGGTCTGTGTGTGTGAGTGAGAGAGTGGTGTGGTGTGTGTGACTGAGAGAGTGCTGTGGTGTGTGTGAGTGAGAGAGTGGTGTGTTGTGTGTGAGCGAGAGAGTGGTGTGGTGTGTGTGAGCGAGGGAGTGGTGTGGTGTGTGTGACTGAGAGAGTGGTGTGGTGTGTGTGAGTGAGAGAGTGGTGTGGTGTGTGTGAGTGAGAGAGTGGTGTGTTGTGTGTGAGTGAGAGAGTGGTGTGTGTGTGTGAGTGAGAGAGTGGGGTGGTGTGTGTGAGTGAGGGAGTGGTGTGGAGTGTGAGCGAGAGAGTGGTGTGGTGTGTGTGAGTGAGAGAGTGGTTTGGTGTGTGTGAGTGAGATTGTGGTGTGGAGTGTGAGCGAGAGTGTGGTGTGGTGTGTGTGAGTGAGAGAGTGGTGTGGTGTGTATGAGTGAGAGAATGGTGTGGTGTGTGTGAGTGAGAGAGTGGTGTGGTGTGTGAGCGAGAGAGTGGTGTGGTGTGTGTGAGTGAGAGAGTGGTGCGGTGTGGTTTGTGTGAGTGAAAGGGTGGTGTGGTGTGTTTGAGTGAGAGAGTGGTGTGGTGTGGTGTGTGTGAGTGAGAGAGTGGTGAGGTGTGTGTGAGTGAGAGAGTGGTGTGGTGTGTGTGAGTGAGAGACTGGTGTGGTGTGTGTGAGTGAGAGAGTGGTGTGGTGTGTGTGAGTGAGAGAGTGGTGTGGTGTGTGTGATTGAGAGAGTGGTGTGGTGTATTAGCGAGAGAGTGTTGTGGTGTGTGTGAGTGAGAGAGTGGTGTGGTGTGTGTGAGTGAGAGAGTGGTGTGGTGTGTGTGAGTGAGAGAGTGGTGTGGTGTGTGTGCGTGAGAGTGGTGTGGTGTGTGTGAGTGAGAGATTGGTGTGGTGTGTGTGAGTGAGAGAGTGTTGTTTGGTGTGTGTGAGCGAGTGAATGGTGTGGTGTGTGTGAGTCAGGGAGTGGTGTGGTTGTGTGAGTGAGAGAGTAGTGTGGTGTGTGTGAGCGAGATAGTGGTGTGGTGTGTGTGAGTGAGTGAGTGGTGTGGTGTGTGTGAGTGAGAGAGTGGTGTGGTGTGTGTGAGTGAGAGAGTGGTGTGGTGTGTGTGAGTGAGAGAGTGGTGTTGTGTGTGTGTGCGAGAGAGTGGTGTGGTGTGTGTGAGCGAGAGAGTGGTGTGGTGTGGTGTGTGTGAGTGAGAGAGTGATGTGGTGTGTGTGTGCGAGAGAGTGGTGTGGTGTGGTGTGTGTGAGTGAGAGAGTGATGTGGTGTGTGTGAGCGTGAGAGTGGTGTGGTGTGTGTGAGCGAGAGAGTGATGTGGTGTGTGTGAGTGAGAGAGTGGTGTAGTGTGTGTGAACGAGAGAGTGGTGTGGTATGTGTGAGTGAGAGAATGGTGTGCTGTGTGTGAGCGAGAGAGTGGTGTGTGTGTGAGCGAGAGAGTGGTGTGGTGTGGTGTGGTGTGTGTGAGTGAGAGAATGGTGTGCTCTGTGTGAGCGAGAGAGTGGTGTGTGTGTGAGCGAGAGAGTGGTGTAGTGTGGTGTGGTGTGTGTGAGAGAGAGAGTGGTGTGGTGTGGTGTGTGTCAGTGAGAGAGTGGTGTGGTGTGGTGTGTGTGAGTGAGAGAGTGGTGTGGTGTGTGTGAGTGAGAGAGTAGTGTGGTGTGTGTGAGTGAGAGAGTGGTGTGGTGTGTGTGAGTGAGAGAGTGGTGTGGTGTCTATGAGTGAGAGAGTGATGTGGTGTGTGTGGGCGAGAGAGTGGTGTGGTGTGTGTGAGTGAGAGAGTGGTGTGCTGTGTGTGAGTGAGAGAGTGGTGTGGTGTGTGTGAGTGAGAGAGTGGTGTGGTGTGTGTGAGCGAGAGATTGGTGTGGTGTGTGTGAGTGAGAGATTGGTGTGGTGTGTGTGAGTGAGAGAGTGGTGTGGTGTGTGTGAGTGAGAGAGTGGTGTGTGTGTGTGAGTGAGAGAGTGGTGTGGTGTGTGTGAGCGAGAGAGAGGTGTGGTGTGTGTGAGCGAGAGAGTGGTGTGGTGTGTGTGAGAGAGTGAGTGGTGTGGTGTGTGTGAGTGAGAGAGTGGTGTGGTGTGGTGTGTGTGAGTGAGAGAGTGGTGCGGTGTGGTGTGTGTGAGTGAGAGAGTGGTGAGGTGTGTGTGAGTGAGATAGTGGTGTGGTGTGTGTGAGTGAGAGAGTGGTGTGGTGTGTGTGAGTGAGAGAGTGGTGTGGTGTGTTTGAGTGAGAGATTGGTGTGGTGTGTGTGAGCGAGATAGTGGTGTGGTGTGTGTGAGTGAGAGAGTGGTGTGGTGTGTCTGAGCGAGAGAGTGGTGTGGTGTAGTGTGTTTGAGCGAGAATGTGGTGTGGTGTGTTTGAGAGAGAGAGTGGTGTGGTGTGTGTGAGTGAGAGAGTGGTGTGGTGTGTGTGAATGAGAGAGTGGTGTGGTGTGTGTGAGCGAGAGAGTGGTGTGGTGTGTGTGAATGAGAGAGTGTTGTGGTGTGTGTGAGTGAGAGAGTGGTGTGGTGTGTGTGAGCGAGATAGTAGTGTGGTGTGGTGTGTGTGAGTGAGTGAGTGGTGTGGTGTGTCTGAGTGAGTGAGTGGTGTGGTGTGTTTTAGTGAGAGAGTGGTGTGGTGTGTGTGAGTGAGAGAGTGGTGTGGTGTGGCGTGTGTGAGTGAGAGAGTGGTGTGTGTGCATGAGTGAGAGAGTGGTGTGGTGTGTGTGAGTGAGAGAGTGGTGTGGTGTGTGTGAGTGAGAGAGTGGAGTGGTGTGTGTGAGCGAGAGAGTGGTGTGGTGTGTGTGAGCGAGAGAGTGATGTGGTGTGTGTGAGTGAGAGAGTGGTGTAGTGTGTGTGAGCGAGAGAGTGGTGTGGTGTGTGTGAGTGAGAGAATGGTGTGCTGTGTGTGAGCGAGAGAGTGGTGTGTGTGTGAGCGAGAGAGTGGTGTGGTGTGGTGTGGTGTGTGTGAGTGAGAGAATGGTGTGCTGTGTGTGAGCGAGAGAGTGGTGTGTGTGTGAGCGAGAGAGTGGTGTAGTGTGGTGTGGTGTGTGTGAGCCAGAGTGTGGTGTGGTGTGGTGTGTGTCAGTGAGAGACTGGTGTGGTGTGGTGTGTGTGAGTGAGAGAGTGGTGTGGTGTGTGTGAGTGAGAGAGTAGTGTGGTGTGTGTGAGTGAGAGAGTGGTGTGGTGTGTGTGAGTGAGAGAGTGGTGTGGTGTCTGTGAGTGAGAGAGTGGTGTGGTGTGCGTGAGTGAGAGAGTGGTGTGGTGTGTGTGAGTGAGAGAGTAGTGTGGTGTGTGTGAGTGAGAGAGTAGTGTGGTGTGTGTGAGTGAGAGAGTGGTGTGGTGTGTGTGATTGAGAGTGTGGTGTGGTGTGTGTGAGTGAGAGAGTAGTGTGGTGTGTGTGACTGAGAGAGTGGTGTGGTGTGTGTGGGCGAGAGAGTGGTGTGGTGTGTGTGAGTGAGAGAGTGGTGTGGTGTGTGTGAGTGAGAGAGTGGTGTGGTGTGTGTGAGTGAGAGAGTGGTGTGGTGTGTGTGAGTGAGTGAGTGGTGTGGTGTGTTTTAGTGAGAGAGTGGTGTGGTGTGTGTGAGTGAGAGAGTGGTGTGTGTGTGTGAGAGAGAGACTGGTGTGGTGCGTGTAAGTGAGAGTGTGGTGTGGTGTGTGTGAGTGAGAGAGTTGTGTAGTGTGTGTGAGTGAGAGAGTGGTGTGGTGTGTGAGCGAGAGAGTGGTGTGGTGTGTGAGTGAGAGAGTGGTGTGGTGTGTGTGAGTGAGAGAGTGGTGTGGTGTGGTGTGTGTGAGTGAGAGAGTGGTGCGGTGTGGTGTGTGTGAGTGAGAGAGTGGTGAGGTGTGTGTGAGTGAGATAGTGGTGTGGTGTGTGTGAGTGAGAGAGTGGTGTGATGTGTGTGAGCGAGAGAGTGGTGTGGTGTGTGTGAGTGAGTTAATGGTGTGGTGTGTGTGAGTGAGAGAGTGGTGTGGTGTGTGTGAGTGAGTGAGTGGTGTGGTGTGTTTTAGTGAGAGAGTGGTGTGGTGTGTGTGAGTGAGAGAGTGGTGTGTGTGTGTGAGTGAGAGAGTGGTGTGGTGTGTGTGAGTGAGTGAGTGGTGTGGTGTGTGTGAGTGAGAGAATGGTGTGGTGTGTGTGAGTGAGAGAGTGGTGTGGTTTGGTGTGTATGAGTGAGAGAGTGGTCTGTGTGTGTGAGTGAGAGAGTGGTGTGGTGTGTGTGACTGAGAGAGTGGTGTGGTGTGTGTGAGTGAGAGAGTGGTGTGTTGTGTGTGAGCGAGAGAGTGGTGTGGTGTGTGTGAGCGAGGGAGTGGTGTGGTGTGTGTGACTGAGAGAGTGGTGTGGTGTGTGTGAGTGAGAGAGTGGTGTGGTGTGTGTGAGTGAGAGAGTGGTGTGTTGTGTTTGAGTGAGAGAGTGGTGTGTGTGTGTGAGTGAGAGAGTGGGGTGGTGTGTGTGAGTGAGGGAGTGGTGTGGAGTGTGAGCGAGAGAGTGGTGTGGTGTGTGTGAGTGAGAGAGTGGTTTGGTGTGTGTGAGTGAGATTGTGGTGTGGAGTGTGAGCGAGAGTGTGGTGTGGTGTGTGTGAGTGAGAGAGTGGTGTGGTGTGTATCAGTGAGAGAATGGTGTGGTGTGTGTGAGTGAGAGAGTGGTGTGGTGTGTGAGCGAGAGAGTGGTGTGGTGTGTGTGAGTGAGAGAGTGGTGCGGTGTGATTTGTGTGAGTGAAAGGGTGGTGTGGTGTGTTTGAGTGAGAGAGTGGTGTGGTGTGGTGTGTGTGAGTGAGAGAGTGGTGAGGTGTGTGTGAGTGAGAGAGTGGTGTGGTGTGTGTGAGTGAGAGACTGGTGTGGTGTGTGTGAGTGAGAGAGTGGTGTGGTGTGTGTGAGTGAGAGAGTGGTGTGGTGTGTGTGATTGAGAGAGTGATGTGGTGTATTAGCGAGAGAGTGTTGTGGTGTGTGTGAGTGAGAGAGTGGTGTGGTGTGTGTGAGTGAGAGAGTGGTGTGGTGTGTGTGAGTGAGAGAGTGGTGTGGTGTGTGTGCGTGAGAGTGGTGTGGTGTGTGTGAGTGAGAGATTGGTGTGGTGTGTGTGAGTGAGAGAGTGTTGTTGTTTGGTGTGTGTGAGCGAGTGAATGGTGTGGTGTGTGTGAGTCAGGGAGTGGTGTGGTTGTGTGAGTGAGAGAGTAGTGTGGTGTGTGTGAGCGAGATAGTGGTGTGGTGTATGTGAGTGAGTGAGTGGTGTGGTGTGTGTGAGTGAGAGAGTGGTGTGGTGTGTGTGAGTGAGAGAGTGGTGTGGTGTGTGTGAGTGAGAGAGTGGTGTTGTGTGTGTGTGCGAGAGAGTGGTGTGGTGTGTGTGAGCGAGAGAGTGGTGTGGTGTGGTGTGTGTGAGTGAGAGAGTGATGTGGTGTGTGTGTGCGAGAGAGTGGTGTGGTGTGGTGTGTGTGAGTGAGAGAGTGATGTGGTGAGTGTGAGCGTGAGAGTGGTGTGGTGTGTGTGAGCGAGAGAGTGGTGTGGTTTGTGTGAGCGAGAGAGTGGTGTGGTGTGGTGTTTGTGAGCGAGAGTGTGGTGTGGTGTGTGTGAGTGAGAGAGTGGTGTGGTGAGTGTGTGCGAGAGAGTGGTGTGGTGTGTGTGAGCGAGAGAGTGATGTGGTGTGTGTGAGTGAGAGAGTGGTGTAGTGTGTGTGAGCGAGAGAGTGGTGTGGTGTGTGTGAGTGAGAGAATGGTGTGCTGTGTGTGAGCGAGAGAGTGGTGTGTGTGTGAGCGAGAGAGTGGTGTGGTGTGGTGTGGTGTGTGTGAGTGAGAGAATGGTGTGCTCTGTGTGAGCGAGAGAGTGGTGTGTGTGTGAGCGAGAGAGTGGTGTAGTGTGGTGTGGTGTGTGTGAGAGAGAGAGTGGTGTGGTGTGGTGTGTGTCAGTGAGAGAGTGTTGTGGTGTGGTGTGTGTGAGTGAGAGAGTGGTGTGGTGTGTGTGAGTGAGAGAGTAGTGTGGTGTGTGTGAGTGAGAGAGTGGTGTGGTGTCTGTGAGTGAGAGAGTGATGTGGTGTGTGTGAGTGAGAGAGTGGTGTGGTGTGTGTGAGTGAGAGAGTAGTGTGGTGTGTGTGAGTGAGAGAGTAGTGTGGTGTGTGTGAGTGAGAGAGTGGTGTGGTGTGTGTGATTGAGAGAGTGGTGTGGTGTGTGTGAGTGAGAGAGTAGTGTGGTGTGTGTGACTGAGAGAGTGGTGTGGTGTGTGTGGGCGAGAGAGTGGTGTGGTGTGTGTGAGTGAGAGAGTGGTGTGCTGTGTGTGAGTGAGAGAGTGGTGTGGTGTGTGTGAGTGAGAGAGTGGTGTGGTGTGTGTGAGCGAGAGATTGGTGTGGTGTGTGTGAGTGAGAGATTGGTTTGGTGTGTGTGAGTGAGAGAGTGGTGTGGTGTGTGTGAGTGAGAGAGTGGTGTGGTGTGTGTGAGTGAGAGAGTGGTGTGGTGTGTGTGAGCGAGAGAGAGGTGTGGTATGTGTGAGCGAGAGAGTGGTGTGGTGTGTGTGAGAGAGTGAGTGGTGTGGTGTGTGTGAGTGAGAGAGTGGTGTGGTGTGGTGTGTGTGAGTGAGAGAGTGGTGTGGTGTGGTGTGTGTGAGGGAGAGAGTGGTGCGGTGTGGTGTGTGTGAGTGAGAGAGTGGTGAGGTGTGTGTGAGTGAGATAGTGGTGTGGTGTGTGTGAGTGAGAGAGTGGTGTGGTGTGTGTGAGTGAGAGAGTGGTGTGGTGTGTTTGAGTGAGAGATTGGTGTGGTGTGTGTGAGCGAGATAGTGGTGTGGTGTGTGTGAGTGAGAGAGTGGTGTGGTGTGTCTGAGCGAGAGAGTGGTGTGGTGTAGTGTGTTTGAGCGAGAATGTGGTGTGGTGTGTTTGAGAGAGAGAGTGGTGTGGTGTGTGTGAGTGAGAGAGTGGTGTGGTGTGTGTGAATGAGAGAGTGGTATGGTGTGTGTGAGCGAGAGAGTGGTGTGGTGTGTGTGAATGAGAGAGTGTTGTGGTGTGTGTGAGTGAGAGAGTGGTGTGGTGTGTGTGAGCGAGATAGTAGTGTGGTGTGGTGTGTGTGAGTGAGTGAGTGGTGTGGTGTGTCTGAGTGAGTGAGTGGTGTGGTGTGTTTTAGTGAGAGAGTGGTGTGGTGTGTGTGAGTGAGGGAGTGGTGTGGTGTGTTTTAGTGAGAGAGTGGTGTGGTGTGTGTGAGTGAGAGAGTGGTGTGGTGTGGCGTGTGTGAGTGAGAGAGTGGTGTGTGTGCATGAGTGAGAGAGTGGTGTGGTGTGTGTGAGTGAGAGAGTGGTGTGGTGTGTGTGAGTGAGGGAGTGGTGTGGTGTGGCGTGTGTGAGTGAGAGAGTGGTGTGTGTGCATGAGTGAGAGAGTGGTGTGGTGTGTGTGAGTGAGAGAGTGGTGTCGTGTGTGTGAGTGAGGGAGTGGTGTGTTGTGTTTTAGTGAGAGAGTTGTGTGGTATGTGTGAGTGAGAGAGTGGTGTGTGTGCGTGAGCGAGAGAGTGGTGTGGTGTGTGTGAGCGAGAGAGTGGTGTGGTGTGTGTGAGTGAGAGAATGGTGTGGTGTGTGTGAGTGAGAGAGTGGAGTGGTGTGTGTGAGTGAGTGAGTGGTGTGGTGTGTTTTATTGAGAGAGTGGTGTGGTGTGTGTGAGTGAGAGAGTGGTGTGTGTGTGTGAGTGAGAGAGTGGTGTGGTGTGTGTGAGTGAGTGAGTGGTGTGGTGTGTGTGAGTGAGAGAATGGTGTGGTGTGTGTGAGTGAGAGATTGGTGTGGTTTGGTGTGTATGGTGAGAGAGTGGTGTGTGTGTGTGAGTGAGAGAGTGGTGTGGTGTGTGTGACTGAGAGAGTGGTGTGGTGTGTGTGAGTGAGAGAGTGGTGTGGTGTGTGTGAGCGAGAGAGTGGTGTGGTGTGTGTGAGCGAGGGAGTGGTGTGGTGTGTGTGACTGAGAGAGTGGTGTGGTGTGTGTGAGTGAGAGAGTGGTGTGGTGTGTGTGAGTGAGAGAGTGGTGTGTTGTGTGTGAGTGAGAGAGTGGTGTGTGTGTGTGAGTGAGAGATTGGGGTGGTGTGTGTGAGTGAGGGAGTGGTGTGGAGTGTGAGCGAGAGAGTGGTGTGGTGTGTGTGAGTGAGAGAGTGGTTTGGTGTGTGTGAGTGAGATTGTGGTGTGGAGTGTGAGCGAGAGTGTGGTGTGGTGTGTGTGAGTGAGAGAGTGGTGTGGTGTGTGTGAGTGAGAGAATGGTGTGGTGTGTATGAGTGAGAGAGTGGTGTGGTGTGTGAGCGAGAGAGTGGTGTGGTGTGTGTGAGTGAGAGAGTGGTGCGGTGTGGTTTGTGTGAGTGAAAGGGTGGTGTGGTGTGTTTGAGTGAGAGAGTGGTGTGGTGTGGTGTGTGTGAGTGAGAGAGTGGTGAGGTGTGTGTGAGTGAGAGAGTGGTGTGGTGTGTGTGAGTGAGAGACTGGTGTGGTGTGTGTGAGTGAGAGAGTGGTGTGGTGTGTGTGAGTGAGAGAGTGGTGTGGTGTGTGTGATTGAGAGAGTGGTGTGGTGTATTAGCGAGAGAGTGTTGTGGTGTTTGTGAGTGAGAGAGTGGTGTGGTGTGTGTGAGTGAGAGAGTGGTGTGGTGTGTGTGAGTGAGAGAGTGGTGTGGTGTGTGTGCGTGAGAGTGGTGTGGTGTGTGTGAGTGAGAGATTGGTGTGGTGTGTGTGAGTGAGAGAGTGTTGTTGTTTGGTGTGTGTGATCGAGTGAACGGTGTGGTGTGTGTGAGTCAGGGAGTGGTGTGGTTGTGTGAGTGAGAGAGTAGTGTGGTGTGTGTGAGCGAGATAGTGGTGTGGTGTGTGTGAGTGAGTGAGTGGTGTGGTGTGTGTGAGTGAGAGAGTGGTGTGTTGTGTGTGAGTGAGAGAGTGGTGTGGTGTGTGTGAGTGAGAGAGTGGTGTTGTGTGTGTGAGCGAGAGAGTGGTGTGGTGTGTGTGAGCGAGAGAGTGGTGTGGTGTTGTGTGTGTGAGTGAGAGAGTGATGTGGTGTGTGTGTGCGAGAGAGTGGTGTGGTGTGGTGTGTGTGAGTGAGAGAGTGATGTGGTGTGTGTGAGCGTGAGAGTGGTGTGGTGTGTGTGAGCGAGAGAGTGGTGTGGTTTGTGTGAGCGAGAGAGTGGTGTGGTGTGGTGTGTGTGAGCGAGAGTGTGGTGTGGTGTGTGTGAGTGAGAGAGTGGTGTGGTGTGTGTGAGCGAGAGAGTGGTGTGGTGTGTGTGAGCGAGAGAGTGATGTGGTGTGTGTGAGTGAGAGAGTGGTGTAGTGTGTGTGAGCGAGAGAGTGGTGTGGTGTGTGTGAGTGAGAGAATGGTGTGCTGTGTGTGAGCGAGAGAGTGGTGTGTGTGTGAGCGAGAGAGTGGTGTGGTGTGGTGTGGTGTGTGTGAGTGAGAGAATGGTGTGCTGTGTGTGAGCGAGAGAGTGGTGTGTGTGTGAGCGAGAGAGTGGTGTAGTGTGGTGTGGTGTGTGTGAGCGAGAGTGTGGTGTGGTGTGGTGTGTGTCAGTGAGAGAGTGGTGTGGTGTGGTGTGTGTGAGTGAGAGAGTGGTGTGGTGTGTGTGAGTGAGAGAGTAGTGTGGTGTGTGTGAGTGAGAGAGTGGTGTGGTGTGTGTGAGTGAGAGAGTGGTGTGGTGTGTGTGAGTGAGAGAGTGGTGTGGTGTGTGTGAGTGAGAGAGTAGTGTGGTGTGTGTGAGTGAGAGAGTAGTGTGGTGTGTGTGAGTGAGAGAGTAGTGTGGTGTGTGTGACTGAGAGAGTGGTGTGGTGTGTGTGGGCGAGAGAGTGGTGTGGTGTGTGTGAGTGAGAGAGTGGTGTGGTGTGTGTGAGTGAGAGAGTGGTGTGGTGTGTGTGAGTGAGAGAGTGGTGTGGTGTGTGTGAGCGAGAGATTGGTGTGGTGTGTGTGAGTGAGAGAGTGGTGTGGTGTGTGTGAGTGAGAGAGTGGTGTGGTGTGTGTGAGTGAGAGAGTGGTGTGGTGTGTGTGAGCGAGAGAGAGGTGTGGTGTGTGTGAGCGAGAGAGTGGTGTGGTGTGTGTGAGAGAGTGAGTGGTGTGGTGTGTGTGAGTGAGAGAGTGGTGTGGTGTGGTGTGTGTGAGTGAGAGAGTGGTGTGGTGTGTGTGAGCGAGAGAGAGGTGTGGTGTGTGTGAGCGAGAGAGTGGTGTGGTGTGTGTGAGCGAGAACATGCATTTTTCTGTGTGTGAGCGAGAGAGTGGTGTGGTGTGCGTGAGCGAGAGAGTGGTGTGGTGTGTGTGAGCGAGAACATGCATTTTTCTGTGTGAGCGAGAGAGTGGTGTGGTGTGTGTGAGTGAGAGAGTGGTGTGGTGTGTGTGAGTGAGAGAGTGGTGTGGTGTGTGTGAGTGAGAGAGTGGTGTGTGTGCGTGAGTGAGAGAGTGGTGTTGTGTGTGTGAGTGAGAGAGTGGTGTGGTGTGTGTGAGTGAGAGAGTGGTGTGGTGTGTGTGAGCGAGAGAGTGGTGTGGTGTATGTGAGCGAGAGAGTGGTGTGGTGTGTGTGAGTGAGAGAGTGGTGTGGTGTGTGTGAGTGAGAGAGTGGTGTGGTGTGTGTGAGTGAGAGAGTGGTGTGTGTGCGTGAGTGAGAGAGTGGTGTTGTGTGTGTGAGTGAGAGAGTGGTGTGGTGTGTGTGAGTGAGAGAGTGGTGTGGTGTGTGTGAGCGAGAGAGTGGTGTGGTGTGTGTGAGCGAGAGAGTGGTGTGGTGTGTGTGAGCGAGAGAGTGGTGTGGTGTGTGAGTGAGAGAGTGGTGTGGTGTGTGTGAGCGAGAGAGTGGTGTGGTGTGTGTGAGCGAGAGAGAGGTGTGGTGTGTGTGAGTGAGAGAGTGGTGTGGTGTGTGTGAGCGAGAACATGCATTTTTCTGTGTGTGAGCGAGAGAGTGGTGTGGTGTGTGTGAGCGAGAGAGTGGTGTGGTGTGTGTGAGTGAGAGAGTGGTGTGGTGTGTGTGAGCGAGAGAGAGGTGTGGTGTGTGTGAGCGAGAGAGTGGTGTGGTGTGTGTGAGTGAGAGAGTGGTGTGGTGTGTGTGAGTGAGAGAGTGGTGTGGTGTGTGTGAGCGAGAGAGTGGTGTGGTGTGTGTGAGTGAGAGAGTGGTGTGGTGTGTGTGAGTGAGAGAGTGGTGTGGTGTGTGTGAGTGAGAGAGTGGTGTGGTGTGTGTGAGCGAGAGAGTGGTGTGGTGTGTGTGAGTGAGAACATGCATTTTTCTGTGTGTGAGTAAGACAGACTGTGTTTGTTTTTTATTCATTCTTCGGATTTGGATCTTCGCTACCTGAGTCAACATTTATTGCCCATTCCTATTTGTCCTTGAGAAGGTGGTGGAGGGAGTGAAATTTTCTGGATATGGTGCCAAACCAGCAGGCTGCTTTGTCCTGTATGATGTCAAGCTTCTTGAGTGTTGTGACAGCTGCCCTCATCCCGGCAAGTTGGGGGTATTCCACCTTGTGCCTTGTGGAGGGTGGACAGGATTTGTGGAGTCAGGAAGTGATTATTCATTGCACGATTCCTAGCCTCTGACCCACTCTTGTAGCCACAGTATTTATATGACTAGTCCAGTTCAGTTTCTGGTCAATGGTAACCCTCAGGACATTGATAGTGGGAGTTTCAGTGATGATAATACCATTGAACGTCAAGGGGTGATGGTTATATTCTCTCTTGGAGATGGTCATTTCTTGGCACTTCTGTGGTGTGAATGTTACTTGCCACTTGTCAGCACAAGCCTAAATATTGTCCAGGTCTTGCAGCATTTCGACATGCACTGCTTCAGTATCTGAGTCATCGTGAATGGTGCTGAACATTGTGCAAAGATCAGTGAACATCCTCACTTCTGACCTCATGATGGAAGGAGTCATTGATGAAACAGCTGAAGATGGTTGGGTCGAGGACACTACCCTGAGGAACTCCTACAGTGACGTCCTGGAACTGAGGTGATTGACCTCCAACAACTGCAACCATCTTCCTTTGTGCTGGGTATGACTCCAACCAGCAGAGAGTTTTCCCCCTGATTCCCATTGACTCCAGTTTTGCAAGGACTCATTGATGCCACACTTAGTCAAATGCGGCCGTGATGTCAAGGACAGTCACTCTCTGTAATGAGGTCAGGAGCTGAGTGGCCCTGGTGGAACCCAAACTGGGCATCAGTCAGCAGGTTATTGCTAAGTAGGTGCTGCTTGATAGCGCTGTTGATGACCCCTTCCAGTATTTTACTGATGATGGAGAGTAGACTGATGGGGCGGTAATTGGCTGGGTTGGATTTGTCCTGCTTTTTGTGTACAGGACATACCTGGGCAATTTTCCACATAGCCGGGTAGATGCCAGTGTTGTAGCTGTCCTGGGACAGCTTGGCTAGATGTGCAGCAAGTTCTGGAGCACGTGTTCAGTACTATTGCCAGAATATTGTCAGGGCCCATAACCTTTGCAATATCCAGTGCCTTCAGCTGTTTCTTGACATCATGTGGAGTGAATCGAATTGGCTATAAACTGCATCTGTGATGCTGGGGACCTCTGGAGGAGGCCGAGATGGATCATCCACTTGGCTCTTTTGGCTGAAGATTGTAGCAAATGCTTCAGCCTTATCTTTTGCACTGATGTGCTGGGCTCCCCCATCATTGAGAATGGGGATATTTGTGGAGCCTCATCCTCCAGCGAGTTGTTTAATTGTCCACCACCATTCGTGACTGGATGTGGCAAGACTGCAGAGCTTAGATCTGATCCGTTATTTGTGGGATTGCTTAGCTCTGTCTATCACTTGCTACTTATGCTGTTTGGTATGCAAGTAGTCCTGTGTTTTAGCTTCACCAGGTTGACACCTCATTTTTAGGTATGTCTGGTGCTGCTCCTGGCATGTCCTCCTGCACTCTTCATTGAACCAAGGTTGACCCCCTGGCTTGATGATAATGGTAGAGTGGGAGATATGTCAGGCCATGAGGTTACAGATTGTGTTCGAGTACAATTCTGCTGCTGATGATGGCCCACAGCACCTCATGGATGCCCGGTCTTGAGTTGCTAGATCTGTACAAAATCTATCCCATTTAACATGGTGGTAGTGCCACACAACACAATGGAGGGTATCCTCAGTGTGAAGGCAGGACTTTGTCTCCACAAGGACTGTGCTGTGGTCACTCATACTGATACTGTCATGGACAGATGAATCTGCGGCAGGCAGGTTGTTGTGGATGAGGTCAGGTATGTTTTTACCTCTTGTTGGTTCTCTCACCACCTGCTGCAGACCCAGTCTAGCAGCTATGTGCTTTAGGACTCAGCCAGCTCAGTCAGTAGTGGTGCTACCAAGCCACTCTTGTTGATGGACATTGAAGTCCCCCACCCAGAGTACATTCTGCACCCTTGCCACCCTCAGTGCTTCCTCCAATTGGTGATCAACATGGAAGAGCAATGATTCATCACCTGAGGGAGGGCGGTACGTGGTAATCAGCAGGAGGTTTCCTTGCCCATGTTTGACCTGATGCCATGAGACTTCATTGGGTCCAGAGTCAATGTTGAGGGCACCCAGGCCAACTCCTTCCCAACTGTTTCACATGTGCAGCCACCTCTGCCGGGTCTGTCCAGCTGGTGGGACAGGACATTTCCAGGGATGGTGATGGTGGAGCCTGGGACGTTGTCTGTAAGGTATGATTCCGTGAAGATGCCTATGTCAGGCTGTTGCTTGACTAGTCTGTGAGACAGATCCCCCAATTTTGGCACTAGCCCCCAGATGTTAGTAGGGAGGAGTTTGCAGGGTCGACAGGGCTGAGATTGCCATTGTTGTTTCCGGTGCCTAGGCCAATACCGGGTGGTCTGTCCAGTTTCATTCCTTTTTTGAGACTTTGTAGTGGTTTCATACAACTGAGTGGTTTGCTTGGCCATTTCAAAGGGCATTTAAGAGTCAACCTCATTGCTGTGGGTCTGGAGTCACATTTAGGCCAGACCAGGTAAGGACAGCAGATTTCTTTCCCTAAAGGACATTAGTGAGTGAACCAGCTGGGTCTTTATAACAATTGTCATCATTAGATGTTTAATTCTGGATTTTTATTGAATTCAAATTCCACCATCTGCCGTGGTGTGTAAGCAAGAGAGAGAGTGTGTGTGTGTGTGTGTGTGTGTGCTCGCGTGAGAGAGAGTGTATGTGTGTGTGTGTGTGTGTGTGTGTGCCCGCGTGAGAGAGAGTGTATGTGTGTGTGTGTGTGTGTGTGTGTGTGCCCGTGTGAGAGAGAGTGTATGTGTGTGTGTGTGTGTGTGTGTGTGTGCCCGCGTGAGAGAGAGTGTGTGTGTGTGTGTGTGTGTGCCTGTGTGAGAGAGAGTGTATGTGTGTGTGTGTGTGTGTGTGTGCTCGCGTGAGAGAGAGTGTATGTGTGTGTGTGTGTGTGTGTGTGTGCTCGCGTGAGAGAGAGTGTATGTGTGTGTGTGTGTGTGTGCCCGTGTGAGAGAGAGTGTATGTGTGTGTGTGTGTGTGTGTGTGTGTGTGTGTGCCCGTGTGAGAGAGAGTGTATGTGTGTGTGTGTGTGTGTGCCCGCGTGAGAGAGAGAGTGTATGTGTGTGTGTGTGTGTGTGTGCCCGTGTGAGAGAGAGTGTATGTGTGTGTGTGTGTGTGTGTGTGTGCCCGTGTGAGAGAGAGTGTATGTGTGTGTGTGTGTGTGTGTGTGCCCGTGTGAGAGAGAGTGTATGTGTGTGTGTGTGTGTGTGTGTGTGCCCGTGTGAGAGAGAGTGTATGTGTGTGTGTGTGTGTGCCCGCGTGAGAGAGAGAGTGTGTGTGTGTGTGTGTGTGCCCGCGTGAGAGTGTATGTGTGTGTGTGTGTGTGCCCGCGTGAGAGAGAGAGTGTGTGTGTGTGTGTGTGCCCGCGTGAGAGAGAGTGTATGTGTGTGTGTGTGTGTGCCCGCGTGAGAGAGAGTGTATGTGTGTGTGTGTGTGTGTGCCTGTGTGAGAGTGTATGTGTGTGTGTGTGTGTGTGCCCACGTGAGAGAGAGTGTATGTGTGTGTGTGTGTGTGTGTGTGTGCTCGCGTGAGAGAGAGTGTATGTGTGTGTGTGTGTGTGTGTGTGTGTGTGCCCGCGTGAGAGAGAGTGTATGTGTGTGTGTGTGTGTGTGTGTGTGCCTGTGTGAGAGAGAGTGTATGTGTGTGTGTGTGTGTGTGTGTGTGTGTGTGTGTGTGTGCCCGTGTGAGAGAGAGTGTATGTGTGTGTGTGTGTGTGTGCCCGCGTGAGAGAGAGTGTATGTGTGTGTGTGTGTGTGTGTGTGTGTGTGTGTGTGCCCGCGTGAGAGAGAGTGTATGTGTGTGTGTGTGTGTGTGTGTGCCTGTGTGAGAGAGAGTGTATGTGTGTGTGTGTGTGTGTGCCTGTGTGAGAGAGAGTGTATGTGTGTGTGTGTGTGTGTGTGTGTGTGCCCACGTGAGAGAGAGTGTATGTGTGTGTGTGTGTGTGTGTGTGTGTGCTCGCGTGAGAGAGAGTGTATGTGTGTGTGTGTGTGTGTGTGTGTGTGCCCGCGTGAGAGAGAGTGTATGTGTGAGTGTGTGTGTGCCTGTGTGAGAGAGAGTGTATGTGTGTGTGTGTGTGTGTGTGTGTGTGTGTGCCCGTGTGAGAGAGTGTATGTGTGTGTGTGTGTGTGTGTGTGCCCGTGTGAGAGAGAGTGTATGTGTGTGTGTGTGTGTGTGTGTGTGTGTGTGCCCGTGTGAGAGAGAGTGTATGTGTGTGTTTGTGTGTGTGTGTGTGTGCCCATGTGAGAGAGAGTGTATGTGTGAGCGAGAGAGTGAATGTGTGTGTGAGTGAGACAGTGTGTCTGTATCCAGGATTTTCAGTGCTCACTGGCGTCTGGCATGTTCAGCGGTGTGAGCGGACAATATAACGCGATTGGTTTCACGAGAGCGCGAAACTATTTTGCGATCATCCCCCCCCCACCCCCAGCCCATCAATGGCAGCTGCGTTCTGTCTTCGGACATCGGGAACCTCATTTTAATATATCTGCATATCATTATCAGGTCAGCACCCCTCCCCCCCCCCCCCCCCCGCCCCGCCTCTGGCAAGGGAAGAGGCTGCTGGACGAGAGCTGTACTGCAGAAGGAGGCTATCTCAGGGTGTGTGTGGGGGGCACATGTCGATCTGTGCAAGTGGCCTCAAGATGGTGAGGGCTGAGTAAGCAGTCTCCAGAGGAGATGAGGCCAGATGGAGATGTGAGGGTGTGTGTGAGAGAGTGAGTGGTGATGTCTCTTGAGCTGGCAGTGGGTGAGATGCCAGTGAATGTGTGATGGGCTTGAGTGTGTGTTTCGGGTGATGAGATGGCTGCCATAACCTGGCTGCATGGATGAGATCATTCATCCTCTATCTGCACTGGATGGCCAAGCTGTTCTGTGCATCGTTGGCACCGATCACCACTGTCACCACCTACCAAGCCGGAGTGGTAATGTAGCTGCCCCTCCTGCAGCCAGAGCGGAGTCAGAGGACATCACAGCATCCAAAAGGCGCTCGAGGGCTGCCGTCTTCTTGCCTCTCGGGGCCATGTCTTCTTTGCTGCAGCCCTGGGCTGGAAACACTGAGCGTGGCTGTACTTTAAATATGGTGCCTGGCGTGTTGAAGTGGCGAGGTGAAGGTGTGGCGGGCAAATCGGAGCCCGCTCGCCATCAAAACTGCATGTGCCCTGGGAATGCATATTTAATGTTGAGAGTTTGGGACAATACAGCGTGAAAAGCCATCGTTTCTCCTGCCCACTATTGCACTCAGTGCTTACCTGGGATGATGCTGCCCAGTATTTGTATGAGCAAGAGGATGTGTGTGTGTGTGTGTGTGTGAGCGAGAGTGTGTGAGAGAGTCTGGCTCACTCCCAGTCTCAGCGTTCACACTCCCCCTCACCCCCACACTCACACCAACTCACACAGTGAGTGAGGGTGAGGGTGAGGGTGGTGAATGCGAAACCTGAGACTGAGAGTGAGCCAGAAAAAAACCACACAATTTGACCCCCCTCATACTCTTATGGTCATCTTTACTAATTACTCGTTATTTTAAAATTATCAATATATTGTTTTGTCATTGCTTTGTTTTCGCTCAGCGAATTGGTTCTTTTCCTCATACCTCAACATTTTATTGAGATTCATGTTTAATGTTGCACCAAATCTTATCTTTTCAAAATTTGCCCATTGGCCCCTTGAGTGAGAAAATAATTAAAACTTGGCCCCCTCGCATGAAAAGGTTGGACAACCTGATCTAAACCACTTATCTCTACTACTAGCTCACCTACTTATTGCCTTGTTCTTTCTCTTTAACTTTCCAAATCTCCCTCAGGACAACCCTCTCCCCATTATTTAGTATAAAGATCTCTCTACGGTCTTAGTTATGCAATTCACCAGTACACTGGTCCCAGAGTGGTTCAGGTGAAGGTTGTCCCATCAGTATAGTTCCCTCTTTCCCCAGTACAGGTGTCAGCACCCCATGACTTGAAACCTATTTCTCCCATACCAATCTTTGAACCATGCATTCAACTCTATAATCTTATTTACCCTACACCAGTTTGCTTGTGGCTCAGGTAGTAATCCAGAGATGTTTATCTTTGTGGTTCTGCTTTTCAATTTAGTCCCTAGCTGTTCATACTCCCTTAGCAGAACATTTTTCTTAGTCCTATCTACGCCGTTGGTACCAACATGGACCAAGACAACTGGATCCTTCACATCCCACTCCAAGTTCCTCTCCAGCCCTGAGAAGGTGTCCTTAACCCTGGCACAGGGCAGGCAACAGAACCTTCAAGACTCACCCTCTCAGCTGCAGAGAGAAGTATCCCTCCCCACTACAACCACTACGTTCCTGTTTACTCCCCCGAAATGAAAGCCTTTCTGCATCACATTGCCAAGGTCAGTTTGCTCAACTTCTCTGAAGCCCCTGCATTCATTCAGACAATTGCAAGAATTTCAAACCTATTGAACAATTGCAAGGGCTGAGGTTCTTTCACTGCTCCCTCTGAATCCCCATGCCTGCCTCACTTGTAGTCACATCCTCCTGTCCCTGATCATGGATCAAATCGGAAGTACCTAGCATAAGGGGTGTTACTGCCTCCTGGAACAAAGTGTCCAGGTAACTTTCCCCCTCCCTAATGCATTGCAGTGCCCAAAGCTCAGACTCCAGCTCATCAGCTTCTCAAGCTACAGACACATACTGCAGATTGTTACCGTGGATCACACTGGCGTCCAGCAGTTCCCACATTCTACAGCTGCAACACATCACCTGCTCTGCCATTTTTATTATGTTTTATTTAACTAATTGGTTTCAAGTTTAGAAATAACACTCAACTGTTATCTGTTGTTAAGTAGTTTAACAGTTAAACTATAAAGTTAATGAAATGCTTATATCTCCACAGTACTAGTTTAAACTTCTGCCCTGCTTAGAGGGATAAAAATGTAAAAACTCACCAACAAAACACCAACCTGCTCACCTAATTAATGCCTTTGAACACTCACCAGATATTTGAGATTGAAAAAAGGTATAAAAAGCAACTTATTTTTCCCCTTCTGCAGCGATTTTCCATCTGCACCAAATTCCCAAATTAGCACGTGTTCCTTATCACACTCTGTGCGGTCGCAAAATTTGTCTGCTTTTATAGAGGAATGGTGACTCACACCCAAGCTGCAACTGCTAATTCAGCTTCCTGCTACAGTAATTAACCTATTCAAGCAACTACATTCAATTGATTGACAGACAGCTGGCACTGCCAGGCAAGTTCTGTTAAACTAGGCTTTTCAACTGGCCTGCAGTTTTGTATTTCTAAGTCAGAGTTTGACAGTTAAGTTAGAGCTTGAGAAAAGCTTAACAAAGATACCTCCCCTGCACCAAATCCCCAAGATTGGCATGTTCATTTCTCAACACAGTCTCCACCCTGTGTTCCAACTTCAACAGATGTAAAACTGGCAGGATTGAGTGCATCCCCTATTGTTGTTTCATAAAAAATAGAAATGAAAAAAGAAAACAAATAGACATCCAATTTGAACCAGTCATTCTAGATATTGCATGGCATGATGGACTAGGTTTACTCATGCATTTGCATCCAGGCGCATCTGTAACCTGGTGGCTTAAAAGATCGCATAAATTTGTGTGTAAGTGAGATACAAGCTTAACTAAAATACATTCAAGTCTCCTCATTCTTTAGACATTCAGCCATCAAGCCTTCCATCTAAACAAATCTAGGCTCCATGCCTCTGACTGTCAAACGTGAGTATTCTCCAATTCTGCTCGGTTGCAGAGAGAGTGTCCCAACGCAAAACCCAGATTTTTGCAGCTACAAACAGAGTCAGTTTTCTGGTGTTTAATTGCAAATTTTTGAGCAGTTAAAAAAAAATTGTCCTTACTGAGACCTGCTCTGACTTTTGTCTTTTGGGTATGTTTTTATTGTAATTATGTAACTCACACTAAAAATTGCAAAGCTTCCCTGATTGCAGGCCCTTAACATGTTACGCTTGATGCACATGAATGATGGAGAAATGCGTTGAAACTCTGACTCATACATTGCTTAGACCTAAATTGTTTACTCTGATTTACAGCATTTGTGCTCACTTTAAGTTTGGGTATATTCTAATGGGATTGGAAATATCCTTTTGTGTTTTTTGGCTTAACTGAATTAAACACAAACTGACCTTGGCGATGTGATGCAGAAAGGCTTTCATTTCGGGGGAGTAAACAGGAACGTAGTAGTTGTCGTGGGGAGGGATACTTCTCTCTGCAGCCGAGAGGGTGAGTCTTGAAGGTTCTGTTGCCTGCCCTGTGCCAGGGTTAAGGACACCTTCTCAGGGCTGGAGAGGAACTTGGAGTGGGATGTGAAGGATCCAGTTGTCTTGGTCCATGTTGGTACCAACAACATGGATGGGACTAAGAAAAAGGTTCTGCTGAGGGAAAAATTAGTTTGGCATTGGCTGCATTTTGGGTCTAACTCTGGGATTGTGCCCGTGGATGAGACTTCAGGTTGATATATTTTACATCTTCCATCGTACTCAATTACTGTGAACAATCATTGTTAAATCAACCTTGTTAATAAGAGCACAATAGTAATTCTTCCTGTCAGCAATCCTCTAATTTGTTTTACAGATAATAGCACAACCACTGATGTCAATATGCCTTGCTGAATTCCCCATACTGGCTTAATTGAATTAAACATAAAAACCTGTTTTTTTAGTGGCCTTTGATATTCAAGAGGGCATTAGTATGAAGCAATATAGCAGATCGTTTTATCTAGAAACTTGCAAATAATAAGAGTTTAGCAAAACTGGCATTTTAACATAAAATGCTGGAGTGGTTTATGGTAATACATGCCATTGACACTGAATGTGTCCTCAATTTTCTAATCTGCTTGTATGATTGAATTTTTACCTTCTACAGGCCCCATACCACTGTTCAAGTGACTTTAGTAAATTACCCACAGTACTTAAAAACGCAGCAGGTCTGATGTAGGTGAATAGCGCAACATCTCCATAAATGCGCAACAAACTGAGAGAACATAATTGTGTGCACAAAGTAAGTACTTTGTGGCTTGTTTGAGCCTTTGGAAGCTGTGTTTCAATTAGCATATTAACAGGATGTCAGTAACAGAAACATCTGACTTCCCTGTAAAAACAAATCTTACAAACGGGATGTGTGTCTTACTGTTCTTTTAAGACCACCTCACAGGTAAAACACATGAAAGGCTATGTATGGTTTAAAATAAAATGTTTTATTTAAGATTGAAGATTTTGAGCACTTCCGTATTAAAATGTGTTTTACAAATTTTATTCATGCAATACAAAGAGTGCTTATAGTGGCAAAAGATGAAAATTCATAAAGTTCCCAATTTTTTATAATGTTAACTAAAGGCATGAAGAGCATATAGTACCAATGAATACAAACTGAATGAGGTGTGTTTGGAAAACAATGCTAATGTAAGATATGAAAAGGCATTTCTTAGGCTTTAAAACACAATCTGTGCTATCAGTATGTTTTTCTGGTGCTGGTTTGATGACAATAGCAATATAAGATATTTATATTAACATCTATCATAGGGCTTTCAGTGATGTTCTACAATGACGTGTTATTGCAAATGGTTAAATTATCACAGAAGTTAAAAGGGAAAAATAGGATCTTTTTGCAATATTTGTAGAAACTGAGTATTCTTACAAAACGGCCACTACTGTGTACTTTGTCACTATTTTCTGACTTTTTTATGTCCAAATATCTATCTCCCGCTCCAATTCGTCTTTGCGATGTAGTGGAATTAATTTGTTTCCTCTCCTCCTGACAGTTGTCATCCGTAGGTGTGCTTCTTTAGGGAACAACTCTTTTTCTCGCCATTTTTCTTTCACTGATTTGTTATCATGGTGTTCTCCATCTAATGACTCAGCCGAAAAATAGTGGAGATTCTCTCTGGAGAGAAGGCAAGTTAAGCAACGGTTGTGACTGGGATTACAATTTGTATCTGTCTCTGGAGAGGAGTTCAACGTCTGACTTGCTGCTAAATTGTTTTTAAGGTATTGTATTAACAGGAACATATAATTCCCAAGCCAAAAATCCTTTCAAAATCAATGAATTCGGATTTGCGAAAATAGTAGAAATGCAGAAATACATTTGGCATGAAATTGCAGTCATTCATATCCATTTTTAGGGTGGTATATGTGCCCTTAGATCTTCAAAATGATGTCTGCAGTGCACACATACAACTGGGCAAATTGCACTGGACACTACATTGGTGCAGGCATTACACAGAGAATATCTGCTGGAAATCAGCAGAGCTGGTGTATCATGATGTTAATCAGTGTGCAAAACCAATTTGATACCAACAGTGCCATTGTGGAACTCAACGCTCCAACAAACATCATCTTAACACCCTGCAGCTGAACATGTTTTCAGCAGCAGCAATGACCCCCCACCAGTGTTATATAAAGTTTCAAAGGTTTACAGGAAGTAGTGTGGCAGGTGCTAATGAACTTATTGCTGACTTCAGGCCTTCTGCACAAACCAATCGCTCTCAGGCATCAGTGCACTAGTCGGCATTCCCTTTGGAGTGTAGCTGGACTTGGAGAATGAGCAGGGGACACAGAGGACGGGCCTCGTGCTGGAAGAGTAGGGCAGAGCAGGAGCGAGAGAAGGGCTCTTAGCAGGAGGCCATAACTGTTCAGAGAACAGTTCTCACACCTGAGCAAGGAATCATGTGTGCAACGTCTGTGACTGAGGATATTTGCAACACCTCACAGTTTGCCATCCATTATTAGGTAACAGAGGTCACTGAGTTCACTCTTCAGTAAGAACAAACTACATTTCATTCTTTCTTCCCAGACACTAGCAGGTGGAGTCAGCAAGCAGCTCCATTAGAGTTGCAGACTTCCCCATGATGCAGGGTGCTATTGACTGCATGCACACCACCTTTGCAATTGCTACGTGTTAACCCACAGGGATTCCACTGGCACAACATTCAGCTGGTGTGTGACCGTACACAGTAAATTGCAAAGATCAGTGACCAGTGTCGTGGCAGCAGTCATGATGCCTGCGTTCTGTGGTAGTCCGTTGTGCCCACTGCATTTGTGCCACCACGGCAAACCACATGGCTGATGACTCCAGGGTGCAACCCACATGCATGGGCAGCAAGCATACACTGAGAGTCATGCTGCCATTTGAAATGCGATGGAGCAGACCACCGGCGAGCTGAAATAATGCCCCTGCTGCCTGGACTGCCCTGGAAGGGCCCTTTCAGTACTCAGCAGAGCAGGTGGCAATAGTCACAGTATGCTGCACAAGCTCAGCATCACAAGGAGAGTGCCCTTGCCACCTGCTTATACAGCAGGCAGCTGAGGAGCAGGAGCAGGAGGAGGAAGGTAGGAGACAATATGACAGCCCCTTTCTGTCTCGGCTGTCGGGTGCAATACCAGTAACTGCAATCCAATTTCCCACTGACAAACAGTCCCACAGCTCACCTTCCCTTCGTCACTGACTATCACGGACTCAAAACGTTAACTCTGTTTCTCTCTCCACAGATGCTGCCAGACCCGCTGAGTTTTTCCAGCATTTTCCATTCCTGTTTCAGATTTCCAGCATCTGCGGTATTTCGCTTTTATTTTAGTGTTTAATTCGCTGCCACTTCTCTCCCAGTCATGTCACATCTTTGTCAATGCCTCCTTTGTCCCCCACCTATCGCTGGCCTTCTATCCAGCTGCACCTGCCCCATTCCCTCCCCCCCCCCCTTAAACAGTATAAATTTCGTCACATTTCCACTTCTCTTTAGCTCTGAAGAAGAGTCATACGGCCTTGAAACGTTAACTCTGTTTCTCTCTCCACAGAGGCTGAGTTTTTCCAGCATCTTCTATTTTTGCTTCATCATTCTAACAATGTTTTCTTCCCGCTCTTACTACAATGTAATAAGAAAATCCTGTTATCAGTACATTCTGACAGAAACTTTCTGCTGCCTGGGCTGTTTCCCCATGTATTTCTGGGATTGCGAGTATGATTCATATATTTACAGAATACTGGATTGGATATTGCTTTTTGTTTATAATAAAATTCGATTAATATCCTCAGCAAATTTTAATAGCTAAGGGTGGAATTTTCCAGCCCTGCCCACCGCCAGGATGTCCAGTCCCGCCTAAAGTCAATGGACTTTTGGATGGGTCACCAAATCTCCAACGGTTGGTCCTGCACAACAGGGCTGGAAAATCCCGGCCTCAGTATTAAACTAAAAACCAAACAAAGCAGAAGGTATTTTTGATAGTGGTAAATGGAGATCACTTGGTCGGTTTTATGAATCATCGACTGTAATTTACCTCTGCTTATTAATGTTGTTTAATTGATCAGAACATTAACTCACTTTCATGTTAATTATAGCAAAATTAGCATTCCAGCTCAAATGGGTAGGAAACTGTTGGACCTTTTTCCATATAGCATTTCTACTGTGGTTTGAAATGTTAATTACGCCATCATATGGGACATGTTGTTCTAATTAAGGCATAATTAAACTTACAAAAGTAAATTCATAAACTCTGTGTCACATCAAGTAGACGGCCAAAAACCAAAGATGAATAACTTCCATTTTTAGCATTCCAGTTGATCCTCCCTGCAATACAATGAATAGTGTTTGTATTATATTTCATTCAGTTACCATTAGGTTATACTGAAAAACAACTTCTGAAAAACGTTCCGAACTATTTAGCTCATTGTTTCATCACTGATGTTAAGGTCACTTTCTGCTTATTGAAGTCAACAGGAATAAAAAAAATGAAAAAAAAACTGTAGATTCACTATCACCCATTTTACATTACTGCACAAAGTATTAAACTATTGCAGTGTTTGTAATCAAGAGATGATATTGTACAACATGGAATAGAATGATCTGTTTGTACTTGTTTGCCTATATCAGGTATATTCTAATCAGTAATTTAGCTGTAACGCACAGTTATTTTGTGAACTGTATAATGGATGTAGTGTCCATATTAGCATGGCAAAAGTAATCATTTGATTATTTCTGAAAAATCAATGCACATTGCTTTCATTTGGCTCTTGTTATATCCATTATTCAAATCTCAAAATTAACATTCAGCCACATTGACTGTTTGCACATTTTAGATGATTGCTTTTCTTTTG
The DNA here is from genome assembly GCA_026770705.1 of Isurus oxyrinchus. Taxonomy (NCBI): domain Eukaryota; kingdom Metazoa; phylum Chordata; class Chondrichthyes; order Lamniformes; family Lamnidae; genus Isurus; species Isurus oxyrinchus. Next base: position 121,819,182 of record JANJGN010000016.1, on the reverse strand, counting down.
TGTTCACTGCGAAAAGTGATTTACACCCAGTGTTAGGCATGCTTTTTCAAAGAGTTCAGTATAAGTAATTACTGCTAAAATGCTTAAGCATTTCCTGTGCACCCACGATGGCAGTTCATGTGTGATGCGCACTGTGGCATCTATTAGTGAAGGGCTTGATTTCCCACTATACTGTCGTACAGTTATAAACATAACTTTAACAAACAAATATATACTTTAAAGATATGTCAAAGCCAATAATTTAATGCCATCATGAAATCATGTAGGTTACAATGATGTGCCTCAGAAATGCAAGTTTTTTTTTATCACCTTTCGTTGCTTGTCCTGATATTCCGAACACTTTTGGAATGTTACAGCAATTTAAAAAAAATGTAATTTATAGCATTTGCCACTCAAGAAAATTGGATGAGGCTAATTGATGATCCAGTGTGGCTATTACTGTAGAATTGATACCGCTGCAAATGACACTTTTATTTCCTCTGCTATTTGTTCACGTGCTTTGAAAAATATGTATTACACATCATGGCTGATAATACAGTGGCACCCGCTTTCCAGCTGCTGCTGATCCCTCACATGAGTGTCCTGCTGTCAGTGCCAGGTAAGCACAACAGAGAGCCAGCAGCCCTGGGCTGCTCGCTGGCACCCAATAATCCAGATGTGCTGCTCCCAATGTCATGAGAAATGCCCACAGAATGCTAGGAAATTATTCAAGTTATCTGACATTGCTACATCTGCCATGATCAAATATAATTCCAATAACCCAATTACCAATATCACAATTAAAGTAATGATTATAAATGAGGACTATTTAAAGTAATGTATGTTTATGGAGGATAAATATAGAATCCAGAACAATGGATACCTGAGGGATATACAGAAAATAATTGAGATTTCCATATACTAATGTACATGTGCTGGTTAAAAATGAAGACACTACAAGTAGTATGTATTGCAAATTATATTATAAAACTGCTCAAACAAAATCTCAAGGCCAATGGATGAAATCGAACTGACAGGTGACTCTTGTTTCATGTCACAATTGAGTCAGACTTCATTGGTTGGGTTTATGATAGATAAAGAACACAGACACTGCAACTTGCAACTGTGCATCCAATCAACTCATTGTGCTGTTTATATATCAACTATCCTTTACTGAAGTGTTTATTTTTAAAATTGTATTCACTTTTTAAGTTATGTTTTAGTTCTTTATTTGCTTGCGGATTGTTGATAGAATACTACTTAGCTTATTCCATGCTCTGAATGTACCATCAATCTAATGTTCACCCTTGTATACAAAGTAGAGTGGGAGCAAGACTGAGGCTAATGTTAGTTTGGCTTAGTGGCAGCATTTTTGTCCCTAACTGAGAAGGCTATGGTTCAAAATCCATTCCAGAAACTCGAGTACATGATCTAGGCTGATACGTCATCGCAATTCCCAGGGATTGCTGCATTGTTAGAGGTGCCATCTCTCAGATCAGATGCTAAACCAATGCTCCTCCTGCCTGCTCAAGGGATGTAAAAGATACCATAACTTTATTTGAAGAGGAATAAAGGAATTCCCAGCATCCTAGACCATATTTATTCTTCCACAAGCGTCTAAAATACAGATGAACAGAATGTTTGCCAATTTGCACTTTGAGGGACCTTGCTGCATGTAAAATGACTGCTACTTCTGCCTATAACAACAGTAACAACACTTCAGAAAGCGATTGGTTGGTGATGGCACAACTGCGACCGTCTACAAACGTGATAGGTGGCGCAAAATTGCAAGCTTTTTCTTTTTGTTTAATGTGGAGGAGGTCTATGAGGAAACCGTACAGGGAAAATTTGTGAGGGGGAGGAAAGCAGCCAGCACTGTGAAGTAAAGTGAAGAGGAAAGTTACCATAATTGTATCGCTGGATCGAAGCAATTGCTGCTACCTTTGATAAGGAGGATTAAAAAAGACTTTTTTTTTAAAAACCTTTTTTTTTGAAAAATATACTTTATTCATAAAATATCTGGAAGAACATTCCAAAACATTTCAAAATTACCATCACAAAAGTACAGTCAGATTCAACTTTTACACATGGATCACAAGGTGCATCAATAGGACCAATGAATATTACAATCATTTCAATATGGTCAATGCAGACACCCAGACAATGGTATGGGAGTTATCAATATACATCATGTTGCACTCTGAGGTGCTTCAGTACAATTATAATACAATTAGTATTCACTGCATATGTTCATTTTAAGCTGTACAGCCCAAGGGGCTCTCAACAGTTCCCTGCCCCTCGGTGCACAATGGCAGAAAGGTCTTAGACAGCGACCCTTCCCCATTGGGCCTTTGTGGCAGCTGCCCCAAGCTTTAGTGCGACCCTCAGCACGTAGTCCTGGACTTTGGAATGTTCCAGTCTGCAACACTCGGTCGGGGACAACTCTTTGCGCTGGAAGACCAACAAGTTTCAGGCAGACCAAAGAGCGTCTTTTACCGAGTTGATGATCCTCCAGCTGCAGTTGATGTTTGTTTCGGTGTGTGTCCCTGGGAACAGCCCGTAGAGCACAGAGTCCTGTGTCACAGAACTGCTCGGGATGAACCTCGACAGAAACCACTGCATCTCTCTCCAGACCTTCATTGCAAAGGCACAATCCACAAGGAGGTGAACAACGGTCTCGTCCCCACCACAGCCACCTCGAGGGCAACGTGCAGAGGGGGTGAGACTCCTGGTGTGTAGGAAGGATCTGACTGGGAGGGCCTTTCTCACCACCAGCCAAGCTACGTCTTGGTGCTTGTTGGAAAGTTCTGGCGATGAGGCATTCTGCCAAATGACTGACAGACTGCTCGGGGAACCATCCCACAGGATCCACCCTCTCCTTTTCCCTCAGGGCCTCTAAGACATTACGTGCCGACCACTGCCTGACGGACTTGTGGTCAAAGGTGTTTCTCTGCATAAATTTTTCCACCAGGGACAGGTGGGAGAGCACAGTCCAACTACTTGGAATGTTCCATGGCAGCATGGCCAGACCCATCCTTCACAACACCTGGGAGTAAAAACAAGAGCAAAGCGGAAACTGCATTGGGTGCTAATGTGAAAATGAGAGTGAAGGCCTGTGCCATGTGAAGGGGCAGTGCATTGTACCACATTACTGTACCACTGAATGGGGAAGGCATGGTGGCTGTGATCATGAAAGAAAACAGTTCTCTTTCTTGAATTAAATTTGAATTAAAATGAACCGACCCAACCTATATGAGGATCGTGACCGTGATGATTTCTTCAGTGATACATGCTAATTTGTTGACCCAACGATCTCAGCCCGGAATTCACCAGAACAAATGATGATAGTATTAGCTCCATGATGTAGTTCCATCTGCTGGATACAGATGTAATTGCATGCTAAAGTCGGAAGTACAATTAGTAGTGAACAGGAATCACTGAAGGGCCAGGGAGAGAGAGATCTCGGGCCATTGGAGTTTGATTCTCAGAGTGCAGCATTTGTCATTAACTTCAGTCAGCGACAAACCAGAGAAGACTTTAGGGCTTAACAATATGTGTTTCTTATTATTTAGCCATTTAACTACATTCATCTGTCCATCATGAAAACACTTCCAATTTGGAGAGATCAGAGAATATCCTGTACTTGTCCACGGGGCAAACAGTTACAATAATATCAAAATGTTATTTTCTTCAAAAACACTTCAATAATAATAAAATCTATACCAACTAGAACTACCTCTCCGGAGACAATCTTGGGTTCCAATGCAGCTTGTGTGAACACTTATCTCTTCTAGTATGAGGAATTTAATAATTATTCAATCTCTCTTGGATGTAAGTCTAAATGCTGAATTCATCTCTACTATTGAAATACACATTAACTGATATTTCTTCTCTTGTGCCAGAGCTTCTTTTTCTGATTATCATTCTCAACATTTTTACACCTTCATAGTAGCTTGCTGAACCTTAATTGTTCCACCCTCATTGAAGCAAATATTGCAATAGATTGATGGTTTATATGTCTCTTTCTAATTATAAACTTGGTTCAATTGACATACCTTTCACATTGTCAACTTTTCTGGCCTTGTGCAGAAGGTATTCTCCTCTACTCAGAGTGTCAGTAAGCAATATCTCCTTCACTGTCTTGTAGGCAATGGGCCAGATTTTCCAGTCAGTAATGAATTAGTAGCACCATTGTTCGTGACTCTTGCAGTTAACAGCACCTGTGGGGTTACTGGAAGTTGCTGTCTGATTTAATTGTGAGCGCCATAATCTCAGTTATTTTCACTGTAAAATCTGAGCCAATATCAAATTCATATTTTTGAAGACATTATCTCAAGCTTTTTGGGAGCTGTAATTAGGCTTTTTCAAAATTAGACTTTTTCAAAATAGCTACAAACAGCTTGTACTAAAACTTGATCCCATGCATAAATTACACCTAGTGATCTTCAGGCATAACCAGGAAGATGACTTTCCTGCACAATCATGCTCCCCCCAGTCCTTTTTTCAAATGGATTCATTGTCCTACAGAATTCATACCTATTGATGTACTTTAGTACTGTTGATCAAGGGATCTATTTGGCCTTTGAGAGATACTCCTCATGATGACAGTCCCAAATAAAGATAACTCCTTTAAATTGCAAAGTGATGCAGTTGCACTTGATAACTTTTAAACAAACTGCTGCAGATAGCCATATTAAGAATTATTTAGGTACTTTGTTTGTTAGTGGGAGAAAGCATCTTTAGTGCTGCTTTAAATTTAAATTTAACAGGATCTGGTTTCCATGACCCAAATATTTCAGGTCCTATTACTTTTATCCAGGTTGAGTTTGATACGTTCCATCAAATCACATTGATGGGCTTCCAGTTGTTGAATGTGATCCTGTTTATCTGTGCAATGCATGGATGGTGCAATCACACTATTAACTATAGCATTGGTTCTGTGTGGTTTGCTTCACATCAGCACTGCAGTTATAGTGTAAATAGCATGTGGAACTGGACTCGAGACTTGACTTTCCACGAGGGCAAAGAGTAGTGAGGTTCCTTTGAGATTTGGGATTGGCTCAGTGTTGTTTAAGAGTCAATTTGGGCATTGGTAACTGATTTACACTCAATAAGCTTAGCTTCAGTGCAAAGCCAGAACACTAATTCCACCAATGTATTGTGAATATACTGAAAAATGTCATTAACTATGAGAATGACTCTTCAGATTTCCAAGTGCCTTATGTTGTTTTACTTCAGAACCTGGTGAGATTCCAAAATACATATATAACCATCTGCACCTACCGAATAGTGTCACAAAAGTAGACAGCAAATTTAATTCTTCATCTACTACAAAATACTAAAAGCCATTCTTTACATCTATAGCTCTCAAAAATTTCACTTCAGCTTTCTCAGCCAGCTCATCATCTATTATGTGACACATGATTGTGTTTGAGACCATTGTTAAGGAGGCTTTGTTAAGTGGCTTTAGGTTGATGCACAGATTAATTTTATTATTTCCCTTTCATCAACAATGCCATCCATTAGTAACAATCAATCAGACTATTGAACAGTGCGAGAACTTTCCTATCAAAATGTTCATTAATGTGTTGCTTAACAAAGTATTTTACATATAGAGGTAGCTGCCAGACTTGCAACTCTGAAGGTAGGACATTGGGATCAATTTGAAGATGCACAGTGCATTCTAACTTTCCTTCTCCTGGTATTTGGCCACAATATCCTGCTTTGTGAGTTTTGCTGAACTCTCCATCCTCATAATGTTCTTGTGATTCATTCATATGTTGAATGACTAAAATCTAGAACATTTACAGTTTGCATACTCTAATTCTTGTTGTTAACAATGGGTCTTCTTTTTCAATTGGCTTCTTTTCTACTTCTTCAACATGAAAAATAAAGCGTTAGGATCCTCCAACTCTCTGCCACTTGGATTCTCAAACTGTCTCCAGTACTCGTTCTCAGGCAGAACATTTAACAGCAGCACTCAAGCCTAGCTGAAATCTGACTTATTCATTGCTTATGAGCATGTTGGCACGTCATTTGGTCACATATTATTCTTCTACAGGTCAAACAAGAAAACAAGAAAAACAAATCTACATCAGGCACACAGGCACCCTCCACAGTCCACTTCAAACAGTGGGGCCTGACAATATCAGCCTTGTTTTTCATTGCAACCTTCATATCTGTATCATTCCTAATTTTTCCTTTCATGCAAGCTTTCAGATTCTCCTATTGGACAATCAGTCCCCTTTCCAGGTTCTGCTGTGGAGCACAATGTCAAGACAGGGATTTGCCTGAACAATGTCACTATTTCTGGCATTATTTGACATCTGTAACCATATACCAACTCTTCCCAGCAGGCCTTAATTCTGGTAACTTCCTCTTTCAACCTGCAGACACAAATACATTTTGTATCTTTTTCGAAACTGCACTGCAGTTGATTGTGCCTCCAAGTGTAACATCCATGTTGTAGGATAGTGGGGTAAGCATGCAAAATGTAGCTGAGTTTTCTACTTCTGCTACACAAGCCATATGTGACACTGACTCATTCTGCCCTGATAGGTTTGCAGGTATAGATACACCTTATAATTGAATATTTGTGGAAACTAGCGGACTTGCCCCAGATACCCACACTTCACTCGAGAGTTTCCTTTCTCCACTTCATCCAAAGTTATCCAGTGCCTTGCTGACTCTTTTCTCACCAGCCTTGCCTTTTCTTCTCCCACGCCTTCATTCTCCATGGGAGCATCCCTTAAGCGTTTCCACTGTCCTCCTGGGAGTCTCCTGCTATGACCAAGTTCAGAGTAGAGCAGCTGCTTCAGGAGTCTGGTGTCAGGCATATGAATGGCATGTCCTGCCTATTCTTTGGTGAACTGCCCTGCCATTAAGGGATTTAAAGTGTTAATCAGTATTCCATCTTCCCATGTTAAACATTTCAAATATATCAACATTCAACATTTTTTTTTAAAGGTGCAAAGTAATGATCACTGAAAGTGCTTGTGAACCTGTGTATATAGCTTCATATCTTCAAGTGGCAATGAATATTCAGCAACTGAAGAACTCCTAACTTTAGATTCATTAGTATTATGAGGAGGAATTGGTGAATTAGACTTCATTGCCCTTTTGATATTATTCTATATGCAAAGGAAAGATGTTATAGGAAATTCAAATCACCCATCGTACATACATTAAAATGATAATTATGGTCAACTGCATATTGTGGAAAAATACCACATCACTTATGGCCTGAAATAATTAATCTTGTTTCCTGGTATGGAAATAATTAGAACATGTGTTTCACTGGTTACCCTAATGCAAATGTCATTGCTTTTCGAATGCCACTAGACTGCAATAACTTCAGCGTTATTATGCATTATGTATAATTTGATAAGTACACTCAACAATTGTTAATGCAATGTTAAGAATGTAAAGTAACTAATTATAACTGAATCAACTTTGCAAAATTGTGTATGTGTTTAATAAGCAGCAGAAATAAATGGCTGCTTTGCTTTGTCGCAAATATGTTACTCACCATTTATCATTCGTACTTTTTCCCTCAAATGTGTTGTATTTCTACATTTGCTTAATACAAACTTATTAATACAAATCTCACACAGGACTGGTAAATCAAATTAAAGGTACAGTTTATTTGAAGATGTAGTACAGGTTTGCATGGCAGACAGATTTACTAAAATTCAACAGCTATTGTTAACAGAAAATTATGGCTGCAACTCCTTCACACCACATGCTGCTAGCTAAACTGAAAGCTACTGAGAACAATATCAGCTGGCCACATGGTTTACATCTTGGTTACTTACTCATTAGCATATTCTCTCAAAACACTATCACAAGATCCCCTTTATTTTTCAAAATAATATTATATACATTAGGAGTGAGAATACATATATGTTAGGGTAATTGTGAAAACTAGTTATACAAAGAATAAATCTCTGATCAAGAGTTTAAATATATAAGAATTTAAGACTCTGTGTAATGTATAGGCGATTTAACGATCCTCTCAGATCTTGTAATGATAGGAGCTTCCTGAGGTCTAGACTTATCATTTGGGTGTTCTTGACTTGTAGTTGTGTTGGTATCTTGTGTATTTTCAGAATGCTAATTGTTTTCATGGTGGTCTTCCACAATTTCATTCTTCAAGTCCATTTTTGGATATGTTCTTGATGCAGTTGGACTGCTAAATGTTATACAGTTGTACAATTCCCTTACCTGGCTTCTGCGCTTTCTTAATGTCACTTCATTTGGTGTTGTGACTTCTTAGGATCTAGGCTCATTGCACACTTTGGATACTTCTGCAGGTAACCAAGTTCCCTGGGTAGGATGTATGAGTCGAACCTTTTGTCCTTTGTGCAGACTAGGCAGTTCCACTCCTGCATGTCAGTTGTAAATTGTTTTTAGTCTCCCTTGTTTTTTGAGAAGCCTCTCCTGTACGTCTGAGAAATGGGACAGGTGCTGGCTTAACAAAGTTGTCCTGACCTGCTTTCCGACCATGATTTACACTGGTGATGGTAAGCCCATTTCCAAAGCTGTTGCTCTTAAATGTAACATACCAATACAGAGAACTTGTTTTATTTCCCTGCATGATTAATGATTTAATAGTGCAAACCATTCACTCGGGGAGACCGTTGGATCTGGGATAGTGTGGCAAGGCTGTCATTGGTTTATGTCCCACTTAGCACACATGTCCCTAAAAGATCTGCCAGTGAACTGTGGCCCATTGTCCAATATGGTCTCTTCAGGTGCACCGAACAAGCTGCAAATTGAATGTGTTATGTATGTCACGGATGCATTTGAGGTACCTTCAATTGTCTGTTGATTGGAAACTTGGAAAAGTAGCCTAGGAGGAAGTCGTCACCATGGATAGTGAACAAATCTGTTGTGATTTTATATCAAGGATATGCTGGAACTTCATGAGGATGTAAAGGTTTTATGCATTGATGTGGCCAGTGTCTCTGGCATGTTTTGCACATCCTCACTGTCTTCTCGATACCATTGTTGATCCCTAGTCAATACAAAGTAAACCTTGCCAGGTACCTTGTTCGATCTATGCCCATATGTTCCTGATGTAACTGTGACAATATGTCCTGGCGAGGAGTTTCAGGTATAAGCACCTGTTTTCCCTTGAAAATCATGCCTCTTGAAGTACCTAGTTCATCTCTGTATGGGAAAGAGCATCTAAGGATGTCTGGCACATCTTGTATTGTATCAGGCCAACCTCCTACAATGACTCTGCATAATGTCTTCAGTCGTGGATCATTTGCTGTTTCCTCCTGAGGGTGGTTGCAAATGTGTTGACCAAAATTCATCAGATTGAACTTGAGTACGTCTTCTACGTCGATGTCTATGCTGTCTCCTTGTAGGTCGAGCAAGACTTCTGCCGTTTTTTTCAGATTGAGTAACCTGTTCAGTGGGTCTGGAGTAACTATTTTGCTACCATGTTTGTAATGGACTTCAAAGCGTAGCCCTGTATTTTTATCAGAAGTCATTGTAGTCTGGGTGGTACACTTGTCAGTGGCTTGCACCAAATCATTTCAAATGATTTTTGTTCAGTTTCCACAACGAACCGTTTACCAAATAGGTACGTGTGAAACCTTGTGACACTGAACACCAGAACAAGTGTCTCACGGCCTATATTCAAATAGTTGGAATGCGCTTGTGGTAGTCTTGTGGAGACAAATGCAATTGGTTCGCTATCTTGCACAATGCATGCTCCTAACCCTTTTTGAGATGCATCGACTTGTAACATCATCTTCTTTCTTGGGCTGTAGTATTGTAGAATACATGTCTCTCCTGACAATGCCTGTTTAAGTATCTCGAACATGTATTGATGATCCTCCTGCCATACATATGGAACATCCTTCCTTAGCAGCACTCTAAGTAATGATGCTGTAATGGCAAAACTGGGTATGTATGGTGTGAGGAAGTTGAAAAGTCCAAGACGTCTCTACAAGTTCTTCTTGTCCTGGAGAGTAGGCATGACTCATACATCTTCGAGCTGTCTGGGTCAAGACAGAATGTGGAACTTGAATGGATTGAAGCAAAATAGTTCATCTGACCCACATTAACCTGCCATTTCTTGCTGTTAAAAACGAGTCTTTCATGACAAGTGTTCCTATCCATGAGTATAGATTTTGGTCAAGTTCTACTTTGGTTTTTTCCCATCACGGCAGAGATATTTTCTATAATTCTCTTTATATGCTGCTGGAACAGAGCTTGACTGATGGATAAACCAAAAGATCATCTCTGGAAGCAGTATCTTCCAAATGGTGTCCTGAAAGTAGTGATTTCTTGAGATCTCTCTGGCAAATGCACCAACCAATATCTGTGTTTGGCATCCAACTTGGAGAGAAACCTTGCTCCTGTGAATTTGGGATTCAAATCCTCTAATGTTGGAATCTTCTGTGGGCACCTCTACAGAGAAAGATTTAGATGTCTTATGTTTAAACATACCTTTTTTCAGTATGCATGTGATGGAGCTGCACCAATTGGTGATGCACATAATGGATAATACCATTACACTCCATGCCATCCAACTCACCCTTTAGCTTCTCCTGTATGTGCACACTGCACTTTCTAGGATTGTTGGTCGATGGAATTGCATCTTCTCTGAAGCTCCCTATGGCATCAAATCCGTCTGGGTACATCCATTGTAGGTCATGGACTGACTCAATGTGATTATTCTTGGCCTTTTCTGTTGCAATTGCTATCTTGGTGATCTCATGTATGGTCACAATACTGAGTTTTATACACACCAGTAACCCTTCTACTGCTGGTCCATTCATGTCCACCAGGTAGAATTCCGGTGGTTTCCATGCAGATTTGCCATAGCTGAATTTCAGTGTCAATGTACCTATGCAGTGAATGAGTTATTGTATGCAGTTTGTTTGTCTGTTGTAGGTTGTATCATTGACTTCCAATGATCCAGATACATATCCTTAAAAATTCTGACTGGTAAGATATTCACTCTCACTCCCATGTTGACTTTGGCTGTCAGCATGTGTTTGCCGCTTTTATTTGGGCATATGTTGTTGATGGTAACAAAAGCTTCTAACCATTTGAGTTCATCCATGTATTGTGTCACATTCACAATATAGAAAGCCGGTTGGTCTTCCTGTTGAAGATCTTTCCACTCCGCATCCTGACCCTGGTCTGCCTAGCCACTAATCTCATGTGTACTTGCACCTATGTAGATCTCTGGTGCACTCCCTGTTATTGCTGCCAGTATGCTGCACATACTTTTTGTTTGCATGCATCTTACCTCTGGTCCCACCTCTAGGACCAAATTTCATGCATAGTCGTCCAATGTCCTTTTACACCCCATAACTTAGAAAGATCTTGGAACTCAGGACAACTTTGCAGTGGGTCCAGCAGACTGCACTTCCCACACGACTTGCTTGATTTCTGCGCCCTGGCTACTGTGTCAATACTGGTAGTTGCACCTAATGCATTTAGGTGTTGTTGTCCAGCTCCAGTTTCGTATTTTCTGCCATCTTTTAGCAATGTGTCGGTATCGTAACCTTTCTTTTTCTCCAAAAGATCTTTTTGGAAATCTTCAATTGGAGCAGCTCCATTATTTGTTCGGATAGCTCAGTTTCTGAGATATCACAGTCCTTGCCCTTATGGCAGTACCTGCTGACGAACTGATCGATTGATTCTTGTGGTTGTCGTCTGTAAGCTGTCAGCACTAAATGGTGTATTCTAAAGTTCGCCTTTACATGAAGCTGATTGTCCAGCACGTTCCACAGCTTGGCAGGATCCTTCTGATCTTCCACAGACAGGCCCGACGTGTTGACTCTGTGCAACCCTTCATATCCAATGGCTGTCTTTATTTTCACCGCTTGTTTATCCCATTCTGTGACAGATAAATCCAAAAAGCATGGCTCCATCCTTCGTTTAAAAAGCTTAAGTTCAGATAGGACATTTGTAGCCTTCCAAGTCATGCTAGGGAATTTGGTGATCATCGTCATGATGTTTCCTGTCTTTTGCGAATGCTGTTAATATATAGGGGATTTGTCGCTTCTCTGCTCAGTAGGGAGATTCAGCAAAGCAGCTGCTGTGCAGTTTCTTCTCTCCCTCTTTTATCTTGGCTGGACCTTGGTTCTTTTTTCTCTGTTTTGCACCCTTTATGTCTATTGCATGGGAATGGCACCCGAGGCTTGTAGTGTCTGACTCAAAATTGACTGCCTAATTCAAATTGGACTGGCCGGTTCACCACCAATCCGGTTACTCCACAAGTCAGATACCCTCAGCCCAGTGAAACAATGTCTATGGAGAGACTCTGACTCCCAGGGTCTTCAATGCATATACAGCCTTTTTTACGTACAAAATCTTCTCTATGGCTTTTACTATGATCTTCAAATCTTCATCATTTTGTTTAAGAATAACCACTTCTGCTCACCGTGTTGTATTTCAACGTTTGCTTAACACAAACTTAACAATCTCACGCAGGTCCGGTAAACTAAATGTAGGTTCAGTTTATTTGAAGTACTGGATTTCTCAAGCAGACAGATTTACTATAAAGATGCAACAGCTATTGTTAACATGAAAGGATAGCTGCAATTCCTTCACACCACATGCTGCTACCGAAACTGAAAGGTCCTCTGGACAACCTCTGCTGGTCATATTGTTTACATCCTGGCTACTTACTCTTTAGCTTATTCTCTCTTAAAGTGATATGATAACAATATGTTTTGCATAAAATACATTTTTTCTATTGATTTAAGACTTTGTTTTCCCAAATTCAGATGAAAGGCTTGAAAAATTGGGTTGGATTATCTGGGAGGCATCTGCATCATGACACCAGGCCTTTGTGGGTTCCCAAGCCCAGGTTTTCAGCAAACCAGGGCAAACATCTGGAAGGTGACCTCCTAATTGGCCACCTCCACGCTTGCCATCTTATAAAGGATGGTGAGGCGTGTTCCCAAGGCTGCTGACCCAATCAGAAGGCCTGCAGTACTGTCAGGCCAGCAGCCTCACTGGGAGAGGTGAACACTTCCGATGCAGGTGACTGCAAAGGTGCCTCAATATGGAGGCATCCTCGGCTGCCTGGATTGAAGTTATAACTTAAGGAAGCCTGAGACCAGTAGGCCTATTGGGATGGAGGGAAAACCCCTCTGCAGCACTAGTGGCAGACACAGTTTTGACCTTTCAGCCCCTTAGCCCAGTTGTTAGGGCATGAAGCCTCGAGCTCTGATGACCACCTGGTCTGCCACAAGGATGCCACCTCTGAAGAAGAATCATATTCAACTCAAACCGTTAACTATGCTTCTCTCTCCACCATTGCCTGGCCTGCTGAGTATTACCAGCCCTCTCTGTTTTTATTTTATATTATATAAATGCCAAATCATTCTATCTTTTTCTTTATTTGATTCATTTTAGTTACTTATACTTCATCCATGGTTATGATAATGGCTGTTGGACTCCAAAGTTTCTAAGTATTATACAAAATACAACGTGACAACAGTATTTACATTGCTAACTAGAAATCTGACAAGTACTATTTCATTGTAGCAATCATTTTTAAAGCTAAATGCAAACTAATTCAAACAATATTGTATTATCATTACACAGTATGTATTTCAAGATATTTCTCCTCTACAATCTACTTACACTACTGATGTTATGGATAATAATCTAAATGAGCATCCCAGCAGGGGATAATATTGTCATGTTTAATATCAAAGAAATATGAACCCTTTTTTTTTTCTTTTGCCATACAATGTTTACAGCAGAGGATTGCCTGCAGCTTAGTTGTAGCTTTTCAGAGTCAATGAAACCAATTCAAAAGTGAGTGTTATTTGTCCACAAATTGACATACCGTATATTGCACACCTCGGTATAAAAATTGCGTCTGCTTTTGTATTGTGTGTTTATGGTCATGAAGAAATGAATCATTTTTTTTCAAGAATGACCAAAGCTTCTGCCTTCTGAGAAGGTATTTCAGTTTCTCCAAAGTGACAATTTCAAAATCTGTTGTGAGCTGTTCCCGGAGTTGAGCTGAACAGCCATCAGAGCTATACAATGGGTTTCTATTTCCAATCTACAACAAAAGAGATTAAAGAATCACATATTCTGTCCTGCATTCACTTTTGCAAGTAATATTGTATCACAGATTTCAATTTGTTATTTGTTTGTACAATGGGATTTTTTTTCATTCCTGAGCATCTATCTCATGGCAAATGTTACGGGCGTGCAGAGAAACATTATCAATTCTATCAAGCTCATTATAACTTGGCTGTTTGCGTTTGCAGTCCTCCTGTTTAGTGTTTTGTGACGCAAGTACAGCTGCCAGTTTGCTATGTTTGAGCTGGAATTTTTCCGCAAAGGGACAAAGTTGGTGAGGTGTGAATTTAACTCCTGGCTAACCATATGTATCCACTCCACCCATAGGAGAAACAGCAAGAAATTGTAGGCTGCGTCCCTGAATTAATTCTAAAGCAACTATGTTAAGTGATGCAAAGTGCCTGAGTGATTGCATTTCCCCTTCAATCATGTCATTTATCTTCTTAAAGGATCCAACTTGTTCAAGGTTTTCAATCCCAGAACCCACATTGTGCTTGCTATTCAAAAATCACAAGTGAGGAATGCTTGTTGACAAATATTGCTGGAGGACAAGTTCTTGCTGACAATAAAACAACATTTTGAACAGCGGGAAATAAATCAGCAGCCAGGTCAAGTCTGCCATGATTTTTCAATAAATCTAATTTTGAATAACCTCAGCAAAAGGGCACTGTTTCAATTCAGGTCCCATAACAAACCTCATTCAAAGTGTTGTTTATTTTTAACAAAAATCGGATGGATTTTCTATGTCTGATTCGAATCTTCATGGTCTGGAGACACCCTGGGTGAAATTTTCCGAGTCCCCTGGCGGCGGGCATGAGCGGTGACGTTTGCGGAGTATGTGGCACAACCTGCTTCACGACAGCTTGAAGGCAGCTCACGAGCGTCCACTCAGCCCACTGACAGCGGGCCATGTTTCCCACCATTGGGTTTGGGGAGCTAACTGTAATACATCAGCATATAACCCCACTGTACTGTCCCTCCGTGTCTGCGGGAAAGCACGTTTCACCACAGCACGCAGGCGATGTGCAGCTTGGTGGCCTTGACTTTGGGGGGGAACGGAGGTGAGTGAGCCAGCAGCGTTCTCCACAGCTCACCCATTGTTTACAGGTCTCAGGGGTGCCAGGGAGTGGGGGGGGGGGGGGTTGCGGGGGTAACTGATGCCTGGTCCTGGAGGTGACTGCTGAGGGTGAGTCTGGGGGCAAGTGCTGGCCAGCCTCGGAGGCGATTGTTGCCGGTTATTGGGGAGGGTGTGGTGGTGGTCAAGTGCTGCCCTGGTTTTGCATCCTGTGCACAGGTAATCGAGGTGGGGGTTGTGGGCCAGGGTAAGCGATGGAAGTAGCCATGTATTGGGGACCCCTGTATAAACTGACCATGTCTCTGCAACTGAGACAGATCAGGCGCAGCCACGGTGATATGATTGGGGTCAGGCTCCTAGCCTGCCCGTCCATGCAAGCATCGCGGAGACACCAAAGGGCCACCAAGCGCTTCATACCTTACGCCAACCTCCCACCTCCACCCCACACAATGCACCCCCCACCCCTGACACCCCCGGCACAGACTTCGAGTCTGTCACCACTTTATTGGACCACGGAGCAGTTGGACCACACACGTTGTACAATCTCTTCGCCATTGCTGGCCATGTAGCAGTCACTGCTGAAGGCACTCACAGCCCCTCGCAATCTCAGCACCCTGACTTGAACCAATGTCCCCCATGTCACAGGTTGACAGGGCAACCATGCAGCAGAGCATTGGGATGCTGAGGTGAGGTTCCAGTGCCTGGGCCGGTCTAGGTGGAGACCTGTAATACAGTCCACAGAGGATGTCACACATCGTCATCATCTGCTGTGCCCTTTACAACCTGGTGCTGCAACAGGGAGAGGAGCTGGCTGAGGAGGAGATGGAGGAGCTGGAGGTCTCCTCCAATGAGAGGGATGCTGATGGGGATGAGGATGAGAGGGCCCTCAATGGGGATGATGATGGGGATGAGGCTCTCGCACTGGCTAGATGAGGCAGGCGCACTCAGGAGGCCCTCAAAGCTGCCAGGTTTGAGGAGGATGTCGACGACATGCAGTGAGGTGTCCCCATGGATCCTCACATCACAGTTGTGAATGTTTGACTCCTGTTTGGCTTATGGCTGTGCCAATACCCTCTGTGAGAATGCTCCTGTCATGGAGATGCAGTGGAGGCCCTAATAGTCGCTCAATCACAGGAGGATGATGACAACATGCAGTGAGGACACTCCATAGACCTTCACATAGCCCCTGAGAATGTCTGAGTCTGATCCAGCCAAGGGCAGCTCACTTGTGCTCCATGATCAGGGCCATCTTACAGACGTAGCCATGAAACTTTAGATGCATCTGATGCTGTGTCTGCCTTCAGCAGCTCAGTCCTTCAGGAGCTGGTGCACAGCATCACTGGTCACAGATGCTGGTGTGATGGGGGCCAGCCCCACCTTTAAAGGTGCAGAGAGCACACAGAGAGAATGAGAGAACTCTGTGGTGCCTGCCCTCTACATTCTGGCAGCAATGATCAGCACTGCCAAGGTGCAGGTATCAGTAATGTTTCCAGGGAGTGTGAGGCTGGACAATCACTTTGGTCTGAAGGCTGCACAGACACAGGGAAGAGGCCCTGGACTGAGACACCTGCCTTTATCCTGTACAAAAAGGTTTCATGTCTGAGTGACACAAATACTGCTCATCAGAGCAAGGAGCCATAGACAGGGAGACAGTCTTAGTAGTTTATTGACAATAGTGAACAGTATGTACAAGTGATCAACACCAGTGCCCAGGCTGTGCAACTACTTTTACCTAAGTTTCCTAACCCTGCCGCTATGTCCTGATGCTCCCCGGACATCCACAACAAAGGTGGAGGCAGCCTGCTGACTATAACGCCCTGTGTGTGATGACTTTGGCGGGTGTCCTCTGGAGGTCCGAGACTTGGAGGGTCCCGGCCTGCTTTCAGGACCCTGCTGTGTGGCAGTGGCAGCCTCCTCAGCCTGTGAAGCTGGATTTGCAGAGGTCTCAGGAAGAGGGAATACGGATGGGCTGGTTATTCCCAGAGTCACCTGGGTGGATGGCCCCGGAGTGTGCACCTCCTGATCCTCCTCCCTATGGGTGCCCGAGGGCCCCTGGCTGACTCTGTGAACTGAAGAGGAAGCTGGAGTGAGATTGAGCTGCCTGGAACCCCTCTCACATACACACTGTTGGAAGCCAACTATGGCATCAGTGATGGAGCTGAGCCCATGCAGCAGTGCAGGAGTGACATCCTGAATCAAGGTCTCCATGGTGGCTGCCATCCTGCCAGTGTTGGCCTCAGTGCATTGCAATGCTGGCACTATCACCTCAGACTGAATACAGATGGACCCTTCCACCATGCCTTGCAATCTGAGGAGTGCAGCGGACATCCCTTCCTGATGTTCCCGAGCTTGCCTTTGCAGCTCCAGCAACTGTGACATGACTGAGTCCAGAGGCTCGTCATCTGACTCGGACTCAGCAACGTTCTGGCTTCCAGCAGTCCTCCGAGGGCCGGGGACCTGGGAAGTCCCTGACACTGCCTGCTGTGGATCAGAAAGTGTGATATGCTCACCAGATTGTGATCCCGAGTCTACCCTAAAGCTAGGTCCCACCGAGGTGTGTGTCCCTGCGCTGGTGGAGGGTGTGGGTGAGCGCTGTGATGGGACTTCAGGGAGGTGCCTCCAGATTCCTCTGTAGAGGTTCCTTCAGGGCTTGATTGGAGGCCCTGGGTCATGGACTCTGTCGGATGTTTGGCAGATATGTCTGCGAAAGCAAGGGGAGATAATTAGTGCCTGGCAGTGGCCTGTGAAACAGGACACATCACTCACAGCATTGTGTCCGATGGATGTTGCACAGCTGGATCCTCACTTGGTAGAGCGGCACTGACCTCACCGTCAGTACAGGACCGGTCCTGGTCATCGCCAGCCAGCTGGATGGCTCTGTTTTCGGATTCTGTCAGAACGTTGATCTCCAGCATCCCTCCACCTGTCTGCGACCTTTCCCTCCTGTTGTGAGCCAGTTTGTCCTGCATGGATAGAGATGGGGAAAGTGTATCAGATGATAAGTGTGCCTGGCCTGTGTGGGTGGTGAGTGGTCCCATGAATGTGATGAAGACAATGACAGTGAGTGTGAGAGAGTGAATGGTGATGTCCTTGGCACTGGCAGTGAGTGAGGGCCCTGTGGGTGTGTGATGGGTTTGTGAGTGTGTGAGTTGGGAGTGATGAGAAGAGTGACTCACCCTGGCTGAACAGAGGAGATCATTCATCCTCTTGTGGCACTGGGTGGCTGTCCTCCTCTGCGGGTCATTTGCGCTGACCACCGCTGCCACCGCCTCCCAAGCCGGGTTGGTGACTTTGCTGCCCCTCCTGTGGCCAGAGCTGGGGTAGAGCACATCCCAGCGGGACCCCATGGCATCCAGCAGTCACTCACGGGACCCACTGATGATGTGGGGGGGCAGCAGTCTTTTTTCCTTCGCCAGCCATGTCTCTCGGGAAGCGGTGGTGAGCTGCTGGTGATGAGCGCTTTGCTGGTGGCTGCCTTTTCAAGATGGTGGCTGGTGCGATGCAACAGCGGAGTGATCACGGGCAGGTGAGTGAGAGCCTTCCCACCATGGAAACGGTGTACTTCACGGGAGTGAAGGCAGGCTCAGGACGATGCAGTGTTAAAACCCACCATTTTGGTCAGCGAGTAGGACTCCATTTTACCCACCCGCTAGTGCACTTGGTACAAATCTGGGACAATTCTGCCCTCTGTTTTTTAATCATTAAAACAAGGAAAGCCCTCTTGTTTAAAATGGCATGGTATTTCCAAAGTTCTGATACTGTCAGTTAGAGATGTACAAATCTCAACCAGTTAAAACTACCTGAAAGAGAGGAACTCATTTTGCTGTCATGGGAGTTTGCTTATACTAGCAGAGGTGAGTTTGAACTAAATTTATATCCCACTAAAAACCATTCTTTTGTAAGGAAAAGAATCAACGAACAACAACTTGCGTTATTTAACATTGTGAAATGTCCCAAGGTGCTTCACAGGAGTGTTATCAAGCAATTTGCCACCACACTATTGAAGGAGCTATTGGAACAGGTGGTGAAAAGCTTGGTCAAGGAAGTAGGTTTTAAAGAGCATTTTAAAGGAGGAGAGAATGATAGAGAGGCAGAGAGGTTTAGGGAAGGAATTCCAGGGCTTAGGTCTTTGGCAACTGAAAGCACAGCTACCGGTGGCAGAGCTATTAAAATTGAGAGTGTGCAAGAGACCAGAATTGGAGAGTTGTAGGTCTGGAGAAGATTACAGAGATAGGAGATAGTGTGGCCATGGACTGATTTGAAACCCAAGGATAAGGACAATATTATTTAAATAACAGAGAACATTTTTTATTATTAAGACATAAAATAAATATTGTGGAGGTCGCTGTACAATTTTATGACATGATTGCCACAAGAAACAAGCTTGTTGGAACAAGTAAGCTCACCCTGAGATCTGCACACATAGGAGCAAGACTAGGCTATTTATCCTATTTATCCCCTCAAGCCTCTTCTGCCGCTCTGTGAGATCATGGTTGACCTGTTTCCGAACTCCATCTAATGCTTGGAACCCTGGTAACAATCTGGTGAACCTGAACCACATTCTTTCTATGTCTAATATACCCTTTTGCAGAGTGCACTGCCCAGAACTGTACACTGCACTCTAGAAAAGGTGTAACTGGGGCTATGTATAGCTAGAGCACTTTATATTCTGGCCCTCCAGTTATAAAGGCTAACATTCCATTGGCCTTCTTGATTCTTTTTTGGACCTGACTCCAACATTTTAAGGATCTGTGTACATGAATCCCTGAATCTTTTCGGACCTCTATTGTTCCCAGCTTTTCATTATTTAAACTTTTTTGATTGAAAATTGATGACCTCATGTTGTAATCCATCTGCCACATATTTGCTATCTTAATATATTAATGCTCTTTGTAATGTTATTCTCTAATCTACACTAATTATTATTTAACATTGTGTCAACACAAATTTGGGTGTATGGCTCTTGTCAGAAGATAGGGGACCAAACAGTAAATTCAGACAAGGAAACTTGATGCAGTCATATCAGGACAATTTATTAAGTTACAGGGGTCATACATAACAAACCAAAGAAATCAGTGTTCTAGTTCAGATGATTCTTGCTTTCCACTGACACTAGTAGCGCAGACAGCTCATGGCTCCTCTTTTCTTGTCTCTCCCTTTGTCTTCTTCAAATCTGTACAAGGTACCTCTTTGGATCTGTTCCTTTTATCCTTCTCTCAACTCCTGTCTCAGCATTTCCTTTACTTTATTTAGTATAGGTCCATCAGTCAGTCCCTGACTGCTCAAGCTTGCACAATCCATAGGTTGTTGCAATTTAATCACAAATTGCTGCATAGTCTTGACATCCATTCTACAATCAACAGGTCATTATAATTTAACGATAGCTTGCTAGTCTCGGCATCTGCATTTTCTTTCCCTTTATCTGTTCCGATTATCAGTCTGCATAACAATGTAGTTTTGGATGTCTCGATCTATACATTTGACACTTATGCTTTCTTATCACCTCCTCCTGTACTGTCTTGTCCTGCTTGTAACTAGTCCTGCCAAGAGATCTGCCGTCGTGCTATGTCACGCTTGTCTGTCTTGTGCCAACCTCACACATCCACTGTAGCTCGTCTGCAACCACCCTGTGATGTCCGTCATCCAACTATGCTTAGGTTGACCCCTCTGTCTGCTGTCCTCCATTTTGCCCTCTAGCAGAGATCTTATAGCTTTTCAGTTCTGAATCAAATGTCTGAAATACTGACATTTTCTTTTCTAGATGTCACTTTTTAGAGTTCTGTCTGCCCTTGCAATTTCAAGCACCTCTCCATTTGTCTTATGGTCTGTATAATGAATTTTAAGCATACGTCTTAACATCCACATTTCAAAGTCCTCTATTTTCCTATCACCACTTCTCCAATTATCTCTGTCATCTATTTCACAACATGTGAAACTTCAGTTATGTCTAACTTAATCAATGCAAGCAGTACTTTCCCAGAACGTATAACAAAAATAATGTCTTATTTTACCAAAAGTTTATACAAAACTCGTATAAAAGTATATAAAATTCAAAATACAAGTAGATATAAAGAGTCCAGATTTGCTACACCCTCTAATGTGTTTTCTAAGTCTATATAAATATAGTGAGTAGCTGAGGCCTCAGTAAAGGTCCTTATGCAACATCAGAATTTCCTTCCAATGCAAATGCATATCCATATTGCCATACTTCCTCTGCTTAACCAATCTCCTAACTAGGTCAATAATTTGCCTTCAATTTAATGAGATTTAATGTTAGCTAACGGTCTCTTGTGTGGAACCTTAGCAAATGCCTTCTGAAAGTCTATATAAACTACATCTACAAGTATTTCCCAGTCCAACACTTTAGTTACTTCCTCAAAAATTAAATTAGGTCCATTAGGCATGATCCACCTTATACAAATCCCTGTTAGATGCCTCTAATTAACTCAGATTTCTCTAACTTTCCAGCCACTCTGACCTTAATTATATATTCCAATAACTTCCCATAACAGATGTTAAACCAATAGGTCTGCAATTTCCCACTTCTCTCTCACACCTGTTTTAATAATGGAGTTATATTTGCAATTTTCCAATCTAAAAGCATCAATACTGAATTTAGAGAGCTTTGGAAGATTATGGCTAAAGCATCTGCAATAACTCCTTTAAAATCCTGGGGTAGAAGCTGTCAGGTCCTGGGGATTTATTAGTATTTTGTGCCATTATTCTTTCTAATGCTATTTTCTTGCTAATGTTCACTTTAATGAATTTTAGTCCTTGATTCATCAATAATTTCCCTGGAATGCAGTTCTTACTATCTATTTGTCTTCCTCTGTAGTTCTTCAAATCTTTCCCACACTCCTGGATCTTAACTATTCTTTGCATGCTTATCTGCTGGTTCCTTTCCTTTTATGTGACCTCTCACCATTTTTGTTGACCATGGCTGTTTTATTTAATTAGTATGATTTCTTTTTAGGGGTTCATCCTAGTCCTTATTTAGCTAAATTCTTTTTTGTGTACCTCCCACCGTTCACTTGTACTATTACCCACTTACAGTTTTGAAGAGTTGGCTGTTGTCAGCCTCTGTCTCATCCAGTTAAAGTTAGCCTTGCTGATATCTAGAAGTTTTAATGTGTGTGTTAAGTCTCTCCTTTTCCAATCTAACACTGAGTTCAATCATATTATGATCACTGATGTGGACATCAGAATAGCTTTGTGGCAGGTCTCAGGTTTGTCCGAGCCAGAAAAAAATTTTGAAAGTTCTACTTGCACAGAAAGGTGCCTTATAGGATTGGTTGATGCCACGTGCAAGACTTTCGTGGCCTGGTTGAATGGAAAAGTACCCTTCACAGCTTGTAACTGCGTTCCAAGTCAGCGCATTCAGACCTTCCTGGTGGGGGAGGGGGAGGCAGTGGGATGAATGTGTGCATGGGGATATCTTGTTCTTACAGTCTTAAAGAGCTGCAGATTGCTTCGTGCTTCCAGTGCTCCAGGCAGAGTCTGCACATTACCCGTTCTGACTGGCATATGTCCCGTAAGTGTTTCACTCATGCTTGTTGTGTGAAAGGTTGTCCTTCACCATGGGGGAGGGGTAGATGCATCTTTTTTTTTGTGGCTAGCAATGACAGCTGCACAAGCTTATACATTGCCAGGGGGCTTGTGGGGCAAGTGAAACTTTGCATTTGAAATTTTGCATTGCTTATTTATCTTATATATTGTGAATGCGCAGAACAGTTGAATCTGCTTCATTCATGTATCAGCATGTACCTGAGGGAAAACATTCAAAACAAAATGAGAACAGCCATGGGAGCGGTTGTTTAAATGAAAAACACCCCAGAAAGACCATCCCATGATTCAGATTAGCAGACGACGTCTCTTTAAAAATTTTAGCATTTAGGTGCAGTAAGTAAACTAGACAATAACCCTGTTTTAAAACTATTTGGTGAAGGAAAGCTGCAAGGTAGTTTCATACTTTATTATGTTTTTGGAAATGCATTTTTTCAGTACAAAAACCCATCCTTTGGCCTGATGGGACAACCTAGGCATTTAGTGATCGTATCTAAGGTCAAGGTTCTTACTCTCAAGGAATATGTCAGGAAGTTTCCCAATTTACCCTATAATCATAACATTTTGCTGTGGTGTATCAGTTGTCCCATTCCCAGTATAATAACAGGCTGGTTAATTTAATCTCTGGCCTATATTTGGGCTTCCATATTGCCCTGTAATTGGTGTTTTTTGTACATGCAACCATCCATATTTACAGGAACAATAGTATGAACTAGGCCCCTTTCACCTCCATGCCACTCCTACACAAGTCCTGACACTACATGTAGTGCTTCCAGCGTACCATGAGTGGAAATTTCTCACCGAGAGTAATTCTCACTCACAGACTGAAGTAGACGGAATCACTTCAGATGGCATCAGGAATAGACTAGGAATAGGGAGAGACCACTCAGGAATAGGCTGAGTGGTGCTCAGAGGACAGGTGTGAAAGCCGGAAGAGGAATGGGAGAAGGGCAGGACAGTGAAGAAGGGATCAATGAAGGCAGGTGGGAAAGAATACAGAAGTTAAGCATCGTCTTATTGGAAAGGAAGAGAGAAGAAGCTCAGAGTGAGAGTTCAGGAGAGAGGAGAGCCAGAAACAGGGAGAAACTGAAAGCAAGACTTTGAGCAGAAGAGGGGAAGGAGACGGAGCCATGAAGAAGTCTGCCAATGTTAACTGGGAGAGTGGGGGAAAGAGGCAGTGAACAGCTTGTACTCCAGGAATGAGGTGATTACAACAACAACTTGTATTTACATAGTGCCTTTAATGCAGTAAATGCCCAGAAGCAAAAAAACAGTAAAAACTGGGAAATAAGAATATCGGTCTGAACTGGTCTTGAATACCTGAAAATGGAACACCAGTAAAAACTGAGAAAAAAGAACACTGGCCCAAACTGTTTTGTCCTACTGGGTGGTCCCAAGGTGCTTTACAGGAGCCTCATCAGACAAAAACCACTGGAAGATGTGTACTGGGTTGAATTGAGGAGACAGATTTGGGGGAAAAAACTAGTCACTTCTGGAATACATTTGGTGTTGTTATTTTTGTGAATATATTTCTTGCCAAATATCATCCAACCTCAAGCCATCCCATCATTCATTCATCATTCTGGCTGCTGGCCCCATGTACTGGACAACTGTCCGAATAGGGTGATGTTTATGTTTTCTCCTGTTATATATCTTCCATATATGCAAGGTCAGTGAGAGAAACGTTTATTGTGGGGAACATCAGTGAGTTAATTTTAGAGCATTCCGGTCAGCTTGACTGATGAATGACCTTTAATCAGACTCGAACAACAATCCTTGCATGGGATGATCTCTTTCTTGACAGGATGAAGGGCAGGCACTTGCTAAGCAGCGTGGTTACTACTCTGCTATTGATTGAGGAGTAGTTATCATTGTTTGGTCCAGTCAGCTTGTGTGTTCTGGAGATGATGAAGCGGGTCCACTGCAGCAATGGTGCACTGTCTGCTCTCTCCTGTAGTGGATCAAGGTTTTCTTTCCCATAAATGGTGGGCTGATTCCATTAAAATTCAGGAGAATAATCTTGAGTACAGCTATAATGGATTTTGGATTAGTATCGCAGTGTGCATGGTGTGGGGAGAAGAAGATGGTATTCGGGAGCTAATGGGGGGGTGGGTGTCATTTATTGTGTCCTGCACTGTGGCTTCTCAACTTGGGGTTGCATTCTTTCAGGCTGTAAAGCCTTTTTCCTCAAATGGGATCTCTGGCTGAAAGTTTGCTGCCAAACTGTGGTGCCCCCATGTCCTTGTGCAGTCTTTTTACAGGGATCCAATGTTAAGTTCTCACAGGTATAATAACTTTTCCCAGTACATCCTCCTTGCACTCGACCTCCTACCTCTTCAAAGATTTTGATTTTCTTCATCTCCTGATGCAGGCTTGCCCTTGGCCCTGTGCCCTATTGAGGATGGCTGACGAGTTGTGGTGCAGAGGGGGTCAATGGTGAATAATAGAGTTGGAGGACTCTCATCATCAATTTGTTTACAGTTCAGGGGCCTGAGATAAGATTGCCAAAGTGGGTTGGAGGTGAGTGAAAGACGATGCAAGTTACCATTGAGGAGACCTTAGATAATACTTCATATTTATGTTAACTGTGACTGCTGCGGGTATGAGGTAGGTAAGGGGAGTCCCTTTGTATTGTTTTTGATCCTAAGTTACAGATTCCTAGAGGGCTATGGGATCTGGGCCATTAGGCATGTTGTCATCTTTCAAATTTGACCAGCACTGGTTGCTAGCATGACTAGCTGACATATGTGGATGTTGGTTGTTCATTGGGCAGTTGTACTCTTCTCTGTGCCTGCAGTAATGATTGATGCAGGAGGGGAAGAGTGTCTTTTTGAAATCTGACATGGATGAACTCAGGCTACATTTGATGTAGTCAGCATCAGAATGGCAGATCTGCAGCTCTATTTGTGCTCAGAACCTCAAGTACGTTTCAGAGCTTGTGCTGAGATCTCCAGGAGAGTGAAAGGGGAACAGGATACATAACAGTAGCAGTAGCAATGGAGGTACCTGACAGGATCAGTGAATGCTGAAGTCAGGACTGCTGCTGGTGCCTGTGGAGTTTCAGCCGGTCTTGAAACCAGCATTGCAGGTGAAATGAACCAAAAATAACCAAAGAGTGAAGTATCAGCCATTGAGGTCTCAGCTTACATGATAGAGGTGCATTCACCTCACACCTTACAAAGGAGATTGTACAGCTTGGAAGCAGAAATGAAATGAGGAGATGGGGAGGTGAAGGACAGTACATTTTAGGTCACTATCTACAGTTTGGAGAGAATATTACCTAACTTACTGATTGCTTTCCTGGGACCCCCAGTGGAGGGGAGCTATGGTGCAATTTTTTGACTGGATTATTGGGCTTTATAAGATAATTTTGGGAAGATATATGTCAAGTTCCAGAAATAACAACCTCAACAGCTTGCTGAGCCATAGTGTCACTCAATGTCCACAGAACTTAGTGTGCGACTTTACATTTGAGATTAATTTATTTAGAACATATTTTTTAACTTGCCCTTAAAGTTGTTGTCATAATTCTATGGCCAGAAATGTTTCACATATTTTTAGTTTAGCTTAATGAAACTGAGTGATAAGGTTTTTTTTTTAATCTATGGATTTTTTAAATTATTTGTGTGGGCAATATTTACCTCTCGATCTCCTCACCAGTGGTGTGCTCACAAATTTTACAGTTTCCACTGTAAGTTCTGCATCCAAAGAGGACAAAAAAATTGAGGAAGTCCAGCACAACCAAGTTGAGTTGTCAAGCAAGTAAAAGGGTCAATGGGAAAGATTGTGACAAATGAAATTCAGCTTTCTTCATGCACAATGATTCAGAAAGGGAATCCATATGCAAATGAATGCAACTGAGATACAAATAAGGATCAGGTAATCCTCTCCAGTTCATGATTGCTTTCAATTTGGATTAAATAGCCTCACTGCCTATCTCCAGAGAACAAGAAAGCTACAGTATGATGTAAAGAGAAATCTGTTTAAATGCTAGGCTCCAGATTCTAAATGGACACCAATCAAAAGACCTAAGACACAGTGAAATGAGATGGGTACCTGTGATGAACCTAACCTACTGTAGTATCGCGACCCAGTGACTGACACTCAGGAAGATGTGCTGAAATAGGAATTAGCTGATCAGCATCATCTCCAACATTAATCTCTAATAGCACCTTAATCTAATTTGAAGTGTAACTATTTGCTGGCAAGCATTATTTTTGTTCCACCTCTTTAACCTTCCTCCACGCTAATTACAGCTGCACTACTGACTTGTGAAACATTTGGAGCTAAAGTGAACCTGTAAGGCAATAATATCCTGCATTGATTTGTGGTAGCATGTCTCCGTGGCTCACATGTACTTCCCAGTGATTCTCCACACAGTTTTTTTCCCAGTTTTAGTCAAGTCACCTGGGAACTTGGAGAGCAAAGGCTCTTCGATAGAAAAAGAGGCTAAGTTAACTTGACTCACTCACACATATCCCCCCCCCCCCCGCCCCCGGTTGGTGGTTCAAAGGCCAACACAAGCAGAAGTGAGAGATCAGGTCCTAGGCTTGTTTTCTCAACAAGTAAAATTGGAGGAAGGTTAAAGAGGTAGAACAAAAATAATTTACACTTTGGGCCACTTTTTCCCCTGAAGACTTGAATGTCAGATTTTTAAAAAGTCATCAACTCAAATCCATTTTAATGATGAGCAAAACTGAACAAGGACTTCTAAAGTGTTACCAATACAATTAAGGTAATGGCTAAATTTGACTTGTTGCATAAAAACTAGCACATTAATAACTCATTATTAGCACATTAATAGATCTTTGCTATAATCAAAAGTCACGGGAATTGAATTTTATTGGGTAACTTGTCTAAAACATCTACAGTAGTGAAAAGGTTGTTCAGTTGGTATGAATTTGATTGATCACATATTTTAAAAAGTAAGTCACTGACATTCCATGCAACTCAGTGAAAATGTTTCTCTATGTGACTGGGGAATCAGCTCTGCGGGACTGTGTGCAAACTTTTGCCTGAAAGAAAAGTAGCTGTTGTTTATTGAATTAATGTTTTTTTTCCCTCTGACAACTAGGGGGCCCATGGGGCCTGGTCCTTTAAGAAGTAAATTTAAACATCCCAAAGTGAAAAAATTGCCAGTACTCGAAGACCTACACCATCGTCAAGCTGAGCATGAAGCCAGGTTCTTGATGTGAAAGGGTAGTACAATTGCCTCAGTGGCATATTAAATGTCATTATAAGACTAGATTTCATGATTCCAATACTAGCCAGATCAATCATTTAAAAAAAATTAATTTGTTCAATCACATTTGTACTAAAAATGGAGTAGCACATACATTTCACTGTGCTTTTGTGTGGAAAATTGAGAATGCGCTTTTTGAAACAACAAACCTTTAAGTATTGACTTGATTCATTAATTGTGCTCCTAATCAATACATCAAGCAACCCGGCCATTTGTACACAGTTTAAGCCAAAACATGTTTTTGGATTAAGTTTACCAAATCATCAAAATAAAGAATATAAACCTATTTTTAAAATAATCTAAATATAATGCATATGTTGCAAAAATTGCTGGAATTGTTATAGTTATGTGAAAAAGAAAAAACGTGTAACGTTTGTTGGTTAGAACTGAAACTTAAAAACTTAGAAACTTAGAAATCCAAGATTTTCTAAGATTTAATTGAGACAGTTGAAGTTCCTGGCCCAATGTTAATTTCATTATTTCAGTACCACCCTAGAGAGCAACAGTGATGAATTTTCAAAGGTTGGTGAAAGACAAAGTACAGCAGGTTAAGTACTATATTCACCACGATTTCCAATACAGTAACAAAAAAATCATAATAAGGATATTGGCTTCACATCAACATTTGCAGGTTATTGTGTAAATAATTGGAAACACATTGCAGATTACACATATAGTTTACAGAGTAGATCAAGTTGAATGCAATGAAACACAATTCATCATATATGAATATTAGAACTGAACAATATCATGACCGATTTAATTGTGAGAACAATGTTGAAGATTAATAAACTATTACCTAATGTTTCCTACCTAAATAAGTCTATTATGGAACATATCAAATTCTAACTGAAAGAAAACAATCAAAACTATCCCTAGAAAACAAAAATTTAAACATATACTCATCAACTGTATAAATGTCTTATATATTTTGCAGCATAAAATATCAAATATTTTTTTAAAAAAAGAAATGCAGTCATTCCACGCTGCTTTTTCTGACCTTGATAAATTTGTCTCCACGAAACAACAGAAACTGGGATTTACAAGCAGCTGCCAATCTATAGAAGCCTCAGTTGACTAGCAGATTCCATTGATGTTGGAGATTTCCCTCCAGAACATGGCTGTGGCCATAAAGCAACTGGCCAGTTTAAACATGCTTTCAATGCAGCAGGAAAACAGCAAAACCATGTTCCTGGCTATGATTACTGTTAGGTCATTTTTGGAAGCATTCATTTGGAATCAGGACCAGTACTCAGCTTCACTTCAATATTTGTCTGGAAATGAAGATCATAGTCTAATTTCAAAAGTTATTAAGCATGAAAAAAAAGTTCATTTTAAAACTAGCAGAGATGGTTGCTTCTTGGTCATGCCTGCCATCTTTGTTCTATATCCAAAATTGGGTTTGGAGGTGGGGAGGGGGGGGGGAGGACAGGGGGAAGTGAGTGTGGGGGGTGGGTGGTGAGTGTGGGGGCAGTTGAGGGGGGGGGGGGGTTGGAGAGGGGGTGGCGTTAACTCTGACACATCCCTGTGATCATACTGAAAGGAATGTGTAACATATGAATAGAAAATATAACTGGCAGTTGAGGTTTGGCCAAGTTGTAATCATTTTATTTTACCCTATCAGAAAGCTGACAGCCCAGCTGCAAAGCTAAATGCCTAACATTAAGATTAAAAAAATAACTTCCAACTAAGATACAAAGCAAAATACTGCAGATGCTGGAAATCTGAAATAAAAACAGAAAATGCTGGCAAAACTCAGCAGGTCTGGCAGCATCCAGTGGAGAGAGAAATAAGAGTCCACATTTCGAGGTCCATATGACTCTTCATCAGAAGTAGAAATGTGATGTGGTGGATTTTGTACTGTTTAAGAGGGGATGGAGTAGGATGGAAGGTCACGGATAGGTGACAGCTAAGGAGGGATTGACAAAAATGTCATGGACACAAGACAAAGGGAGGGTTAATGGTAGCGGTAAAGAGTAAAGAAGGTGCTGATAGTAGCATGAAGGTAAGATAGCAGAAGGCGTTAATAGCAGAACAAGGATCAGTGTCCTGTGAAAGCACAACATAGAAACCAGTGACAGGTAGCCCCGTGGGGGTTTTGGGGAGAAAGCATTAAAAAAAATGAACGAATAAATAAAAGAATGAAATAATAAATAAATAAAAATTGGGTTAAAAGGGTGGTCACAATGGAGCAAAGAGTTCATGGTCTGAAGCTGTTGAACTCAATGTTAAGCCCGGCAGCACAAACTGGAGGAACAGCAGCTCATCTTCCGATTAAGCACTTTACAGCCTTCCAGGCTTAACACTGAGTCCAACAACTTCAGACCATGAACTCTCTCCTCTGTCTACACCCCTTTTTAAATCCATTTTTTTGTTTTGTTTTACTCTTTTATTTATTTGTTTTTATATCCTTTTCCTCCAACCAACCCCCCACCTCCCTCCCCACCCCCCCACCCCCACCCCCAGGTCCCCCACAGGGCCATCTGTCACTGGTTTCTATGTTGTGCTTTCACAGAGCACTGATCCTTGTTCTGCTATTAACGCCTTCTGCTATCTTACCTTCATGCCGTTATCAGTACCGCCTTTACTCTTTACCACTACCATTAACACGCCCTTTGTCTTGTGTCCATGACATCCTTCTCAATCGCTCCTTAGCTATCACCTATTCCTGACCTTCTATGCTGCTCCAACCCCTCTTAAACAGTATAAAACCCCTCACACCACAATTCTACTTCTCTTTAGCTCTGAAGAAGAGTCATATGGAGTCAAAGCGTTAACCTTATTTCTTTCTCCACAGACGCTGCCAGCCCTGCTGAGTTTTACCAGCATTTTCTGTTTTTATTTAGCTTCCAACTAACTTGTTTACAGGCTGTGTTGTGCTTGTGGCTTTCATACAATGACTTACTATCCATTAAATGGTGCAATGCAGAAAATTGCTTTCATTTGCTGACACTTCCATCTTTCATTTGGTGAACAATATGAAAGGTAACAGTTGGCATGCAAACTTAGTTCAATGTTGAAATAAAGTTACAGGTGACAGTTGTCCTTTGCACTGACAGGACAGCTTCCTCATAAAGTGAACTCTTCATCCGGAAATTTCCACCCACCACACCGCACCGCCCACACCCCCCCAACCCCCCAACACCCCCACCCCCACCTCCCAACCCCCAGCAGCAGATTCCCCTGCAGCAGGGCCAGTGAGCCATTGAAACCTTCATTCACGTCGGTGGGACCAGAAAAACCCACCAGCGTGAGGGGCTGGAAAATTCCAGCCATCAAGCCTGTTGAATAACAGGGGTAACAGGGGATGAGAAGGAGGCAATTACTGGACTTGAGGAGATTCTCACAAAAAAAGGGAAAATAATTAGCCTGTAACTCCAAAACGTTGGCTTGAATACACTTGCAACTGCCTAAATGGATTAGATGCCTGAATCCTCCTGGTCAGAATTGCCAATTTAGCAAGAGAGACTTGCATTTATACAACGCTTTTCAGGCCACCAAAAGTCTCATAGTGCTTGACATCCATCAAATTACTTTTGAAGTGCAGTCACTGTTGTAATGTGGGAAATGCAGCAGCCAGTTTGCACACAGCAACCACCCACAGACTGCAGGGTGATAATAAGTGGAAAATCTGTTTTTTTTTGTGTGTTTTCGATTGTGGAATAACTATGGGTGAGGGGGCAGTGATAACTCCACTGCTCTTCTTTGAAATAGTAACATGGGATCTTTAACATCCAACCAAGCAGGCAGATGGAGCCTCGGTTTAATGTCTCATCCAAAAGAAGGCACCTCCAACAGTGCAGTACTCCCTCAGTAATGCACTGGAGTGTCAATTAGGGGAACGATACTGCAAGGCCAGGACCACAGTGAACTTGGCCATTTCACATAAGGGCCTTATAATTTAGCCAGTGGACAGAAGAAACTTTAATAGCAGCACATCAACTGAAAGTGTAGCAAATTAGCAAAAAACAGCATCCTCTTGATGTTTACCTATGGGGAGTGGAGGAGCAAGTGAAAAGGAAGAGAAAGACATACAAAAAGTTCAAATAAAATATAGCGGAGGAAATTGATGTGAACCCCTGAGGTAACACTTTATTTTATGAATAATTGGAAAACAATAATTACAAGTAATAAATAGTCATGGAAAATAACTGGAAACAAAAATATAGTTTTGATGATTTTTAATTTGCTGTACTTTCAGTTACTAGATTGCATGCTTTAAGCATTCTTTTGGTTCTGGCCTGGGTTACTCATTGGGTCAGTACCCTAGCTTTTTACCTCAGGACCTGAGTTTAGATCAAGAGCAGGCTGCTGGAACAAAATTACTTCTGCCTGGCAACTAAAAGAGTCGGAAGTGGAATAAGTCTGAACAGCTTCTGCTTGATTCCCAATCGTCTAGGACCCATAATGCACAACTGTACTTAATTCACTAGAATTGGCATGACCAAGGTAACTTTGCTCAAAAAATGAAACAGGACAACATGTGTGGGAAATGGCACAAGTCCCAATGGTGGAGCGGGATGTTTACTTTGGGATGTTTACTTTTCTGAGATGGTAGCTAAGGCAATGTTGGGGACAGAGGCAGCTTTATTCTATGTCTAACAATGATCCTCAGAAATTGAAAAGCGTTCCATTCCAGAGCTGGCTTCTCTCACTCTGGCTGCTCTAGTATCACCGTGTGGGTCTGCAACAGGTAGCTGCTGGAAACAAAGCACTGTTGGAAAGACCCCTAATAATCCCACCCTGCCCCAATAAGTGCCTACATGCACCGGGCTCCACTTCAAACTGATTACTTATTAAGTGTTTGGAGAAAGTAACTGGTGACTTCTGTTTTCTCAAAACATTCCAAAGAACTCTGCAGGGCATTTATAAAGTGTTCAGGTAATCCAACAGTATAGCTCAACATTTTAAACTGACTTCACCCCACACCAAAGTTAGACCCCACACCACAATTTTATTCATTCCCCCTCCTCACAGATAATGCTCCACCCAACCCTTCCAGATGTTATAATTTGCACCTGCCATCAGCATGGAGGTACATTCCCTTCCCCCACCCCCCACACCCCCCCCCCCCCACCCCCCCACCCCCCCCCCCCCCCCCCACCCAGCCCTCACCAGGGATTATACACCGGGAGTTAAACACCATGCCAAGGTTATATACCTACCTCTCTGTGGTTTTACACCACCATGGAGTGATACTCCACATTATTGGTGCATTGGTCTCATGGAGAGGCAAGGGTAGCCAACTCTGTTTGGATTTATTCCTGAAAGATTCATCACATAATCTCTTGCCTCCAACCAGTGCAACCCTACGCTCCTACCATTAGTTGCCCAGCACATTCAGGCTTGTGCTGCGCTATCTTCACAGAGCAAAGAAAGTGATAAGACACTTTGTTATGGATTGGATCATGTTTCATTTGGGGTCAAACAAACTTCACATCCCCCATCTTCAATATTTTTATAACCAATAACTGAAAGTGTTCAACATAACTGAAGCCATACCCCAAGGATTAATCAACAATTGCTGGAGAATCTTGGGCACTCCTGGAGGGTTGGCAGACAAAGGAGTTTGTGTTGGGGGTCAGGGGTGGTGGGGTAGAGGAAGGACATGATATTGCTGAATTTCGAGCCACATTGGGTTGTGATTCCCAGTTACTTTGCCAGCTCCAATTGCAAAGGGTACATTTGGACTGCCTGTGGGAAAAAATGAAAACCAGAAGTCAACGCATTTAGCAACACAGTGCAGAAATGTAGGGACTGTATACAAGTGGTATTATTATGCCCTCTTAAGTAATTTGGAGCCTTTAGCTTTGGGAAAGCACATCTCACGCAAGAAGTGCTATAGATTAGATGATGGTTGCCTTTCCTTTAACTATTATGGAGTTGTCAAACAAAAACAAGCAAAAGTCATTTTTGAATGAAATCAGAAAACAAGGTTATAAGTTAAATCACAATATTGTTTACACTCACCATCAAACGCCCCCTCGGTTATGGGAGGCCTCAAAGTGCAATGGTAGACACCACATGCTCCTTCTCCAGGACCACCTGAGCTTGGAAAAGGCTGCTCAAGAGAGGCAAAAAGCCAGAGTGAGCATCCTAATGGGCCATATTCAGCCTGGCTCTTGCCCCGGCAGAGGAGACCCACCCACCCACCACCAGGTGTCTGGCTCCTCAGCACCCCCACCCCATCCACACAGGGCGACCAAAGATCTGGGACTGAAGTGGAGCCAGGAATTGAGGAGGAACGCCCTCAATTTTCGGGCTGTAACCTCTGGTCCTTGGCATAAATAAAATACGGACTCATCCAGCGCGCAAAAGTTACCGGCGACCAGGGAGCCCATGAAGTTATGAATGTCTCTCACTTGGAGGTAAACTCGGTCCGATATAAAATGGGCTTTCCTAGACTTTGGATCCTCGGTATCTCCAGCATTAACGGATCCATGTGGGAATATAATGCTTTTTGCTATTAAGGAGATGGTGAATGTTGTAATCGATTGGTTTATGTTCTAAATTTAGAGCCGGTTCCTTTGCCATACCCTGTCTACACTTTTTTTTTTTTGCTGAACGATTTTCAATTGATTTATTTTCTCGGCACCGGTGGTAAGAATGAACTGCCATTAATCTGCTTCTGGGAAGGAGACAGAAGGCTTTAGGTGGTGTGGGCTGTATGTTATCCCACTGTCTCAGCTGAGAGGTTTTCGATTGGTAAGTTTGACAAATGAAGTTACAGTGACACTTGCGTGAAAATGGACTAGTTCTAAAACATTTCCTCATTTTTTACATATAATGCGTTGTGTGATGGAGAATAAAACCAGAGAAACTCTTAGTTTGCAACGTGTAACGCGAAAAGAAACGGCGCCTGAAGTTTAGTTTCATTGTTTGCATTACTGTTGAAATCATTATAAAGCTATTCAATCCGCACAGGCGCGGGTCACTCCAAATATCATTTCCAATTGTTAGGTTTTATCTCCTCCGTCGCATCGTGATATTTTGCTTATTTGCAAACCCTAACAGCAGGAAAACGGACCCAAGCCACCAGGCTTCAAGCTATTTCCAAGGTGCATCATGCAGAGAGCCCCAGGTCACAGTTACCTGCGATTTGCCGCTATTTCATTGCTCCAGGTTTTCAGTTGAAGTAGCGTTTAGGCCCTTTTAACACGCTGCAAAACACGCAGGTTGTTTCCTGTTACCAGGAATACGCTCTCAAAATCCGAACAACGCTCATTCGAAAGGACTACAGGTTTGAGCCTGATCACCTTTTGAATGAAATGGATCCTGAAGGAGACAATGTGGAGTCAGTTGACTACAACAAGGAAAATCAAACTGGACTAGTCTTTGTTGGGGGGGAGTGGGGGGGGGTGGTTGTATCATTTCAGATCCATTTCGGAAAGATGACATTATAAAATGTTGTTGTGCTACGTGGTATTCCCAAATGTTCCTGCTCTTGTATCCACCGCTGTGACATAAAGCAGTGGGATCCGCCACTGGATCTCCTGCCTGACAGTCATGAGAATCAAGTACTGGCACGCGAGAGACTGTGAAATGTTCAAAACTTGTGTGATAATAGTAGCAAGCATTGAATGCTGCCGCTTTTCACTTTGTGTTGTTAAACACTGGGTGCCCATTCAGAAGGGTAATCCGTTAGTGTTGTTCTGCAGTTCTTTCCTGTGTTGTTGCAGGGAAGGACCAGTCATTGTAATTGCCTGAGCATTCGTGTCCACACATGGTCGGGAAACATTGTAATCGCAAGTCTGACTTTCGTTTAAACTTTCTACTTTCAGGTGCTGGCGGGCCTATTGCTTAGTTCCAGGATTTTCACATTTTTTTTAAAAAAAATAAAACATCTGGCCTTTCTCCATACAAATTGTTAATGAAAGATGTTGGACAACTGTATCCCAATTGGGCACGGTTTGGTATAAAGTGTGACAACTGGTTTAGTCTCCAAACGCAAGGTCACACTGAATCATCTAAGTGGTAACTGGTGGCGCTTCGCCAATTTGAAATGCAATTGATCCCTTGGACGAAAATGGACTGGGTTCAAAAGTTAACACCGAATCCTTATGTCTAATGTTTAATGTAACGGAGACTACACGATAACGGGTCCGTTTCCAATTCCGCCCTGCCCGCTAACGGGTTAACTGCAAGGTTCCCTATGCTTGATGAATTAATGATGATGATCTTTAATCTGGACCGCGATCTTGGTTTCCCACCAGTAGCATTTCGGTTTGCGTAAGTTTTTCTTTTGACAGATTGGTAGTGTTCTAGCTGGGTTTTATGTTCGTTAACAAAATACAAGCAGGAAGTGTTTTGTGTGGATATCTGAGCTGACAAATGAACTTTGTATTAGGGCTGTGGATACATAAAGCGCACCGCCACCCAACACGGCTTTGTGCCGTACACAGCTTCTCCCTTTTCCCTGGTAATGTGTTCGTACGTTTTAAAAGCAAAATAGCACAGCCCTTGGAGTTCCTATTGGTTCTTTTTTAAATTATGATTTCCAGGTTCTTCCTTTTCTCTACTTAAGAGATTCACAATTTGCTCCTTTATGTTAGTCACTGTATAACATCGGCATGGTCGCAAACCAGGAGAAATCGGTGGTACTCTCAAGTAAAGATGTGCATTCTGTAATGAATACGTGGGCAATCTCCTCAATACAGTCAGTCTCCATGAGTGCTGGTGTCCCATTGTTTTGTTTCAAGTTCGGAGGGCAGATACCAGTATTTTACGAGAAATAGAAAAAAAAAACAATATCGTAGATAGTTGTTCCAATAAATGTACCGGTCGTTTGTACAGGAAGGTAACAATTTATTCAAAACATATGTTAATTCAGTCCGTGTGGTATCTGGTATATAAAAAAAATCCCACTTCGAGAGAGAAAAAAATCATTTGTTGCATTAAGCAAGCGAACTCGTTCAATACTGAAAGCTGTTTATTACAATTAACATCAACCAATGAAAATGTATACATCACCCAAGAACAGTACTGACAATATTACATCGGACCCTTTGATATTTAAAAGAATTTAGAGAAAAGTATTATAATAGCATGCACAATGTTTCTCAATTTTGTTTTACAACCAGAAACACCAAAATGTTGCCTGTGGGGCTTGAAGGACTTGCGAATTTAGACTCAAAATACCTTACATCGATAATCCCTGTTATAGGAATGTCGCTTATAATCATCATATCCAAGTCTCCACATTACAAATGGATATCAAATTAATTATACACTTAGAATTGTAGGATACAGACAAAGCCTTTGCGTTTGATGTCCAAAAAAAAAACTGTTAATTTATTAGTCAGCTTGGCTGTGCGATGGAAATCAGATTGGCCTGTTCTAATCACATCCTAAATCTTTCAAATTCAGTCCAGCGCATACTTTATGTTTTCTCTACATGTATGTCCACTGACAGCTTAAAAGTAAAAAAAATACAACACGTTGCGTCCTACATTAGCTTAAACATTCAAGCAAATGACATTTTGGAGGCTTATTGTAATTATGTATCTGAGTAAAGTTTTAGGATATTTAATTGTGTGTTAATATAGTCTTTGTCTTCACTGCTGTTGAATTCCGATCAACCTTTCCCCTTCTTAAAATACCTAGGGAATTTTCAAACGTCGGGAAGTGTGGCTGTAATGCCCCAAGATTTGTTCTCCCTGAAAGAAATCATAGTAACAGTTCATTAAACTACAGAGCAACCTGTCCTTTCGGGGTCTTTTTGTTATGTTTGTTTAACAAGGAAAATACTTCTAACGTTTCGTGAAAAACTATTTTGAAAGGTAAATTTTCATTGTTTGGATGTTGACTATTTGGCTTTAGTCTTCCCTGAATCTGGCGGTTTATATTCCCCCCCCCCCCCCCCCCCACTCCTTTTTTTTTAAAAAAAATGACAACTTGTGGTGTCCCTATCCTACTTGAGAGCGAATATTTAAACTCTAAGCCGTTTTAGGATTCTCTCGTCCACAACCTGACCTTCCTTGAACATTTTCTTCTTGATGATATACAGTCGTGTTTCATTTGCCATTTTAAAACACAATTGTTTCCCTATGTTTTTGTCCCTGAAATATCTTTCATTTAATTTAAGCGGGCATTCTAGAGTCGTAAATAGACACTTGAAAAAATAGAGATCGTTGCAAAGCAATGCTGGTATAAACATACAATCTATAACTCCTGAAAGAAGTCCCGTGTTCTCGCTTTTATGTGTTGTGTATTTATTTCAGGCACTTTTCATTACATTAGTGCTTTTAGCTTGAACTGATAAAATGTTTAGATCCTGATTTATTCAGTTTTTTTTAAAATAAAAGGTGTTATGTCACTACGTCTACCCTTTTTTTTGTATTATTACCGCATTTTTCTGGTTTCAAACGAGTTTTACATCGTTTTGGTATTTCGTCCATAGGTAATGCACATAGACACAGCATGAGGAACTTATTTGATATCGTATTATAAGCGCCGAATGAAAGAAGGCTAAACTGAAAACGATCAAACAAACTGCTTTAATCACACAATTTTAATAAGATATCACAAACGTTTGGTCCATAAATATTAATGGGGAGAACGCGCCTGTACAATGGTTTCATTTTAAAACAAAGTAACATCAACAATCTCATCAAACCACTTACTGTACTAATTATAAACACGAAGTTCAACAGAAGGACCTCGAATGTACTTAACATCGGGAATACCAACTACTCTAGTGAGACAGTGTCCATGGGTTGCCTCCCAGGACAAGTCCAACCGCCTTCCTCATTAAAAAAACAGTTTTCCCATTAAAAAGTTATCAGAAAAGGAGGTAACAATACAAAACTTGTGAGGTGTCAGAAGGGCATTGATTTTTTTTTCCAAACAAGGGAACACGAATCTACACCACGTCACAGACTTTCTTCAGATATAATCATAAGGCACATGATAAAGCTGTGATGGATCCGACTTCAGTAAAGTAGACCCAGTACCATGTTTCGTTCTGCCAAAGAACGATAGTTTTAAAATATTGGCGAGTTTTATTTAGTATTGTTGGTACCAGTACATTTGACAATAACGCGTAGCCTGAACAGATGTTCACTGGTGAATGCGCATGAAAGTAGCTCTACCAAAAACTTAATTTGTCTTTTGTCTCCCTCTCCCTAAAGACAACCCTGCAGTTGTAGAGACAGTAATAAATATGGTGGGTAAGTTTAGCAGAAGTAAAAAAAAAAAATGTATGTTTACATGACCAGTGTCGAGGAAAACTGAAGTGTAAGATTAACGGAGCTTTAAACTTTTTAATCTGGAAGTTTTTAGGAAAAAAATATCACTGGAAGCGGGAATTATATTCGAGCATGCGCAGTCACCACTGCACAGTCCATTGACATTTAAAGTTTGTAAACTGCTCTTTTTTCTACTGCTGTAAACTAGAATTCGTCAATAAACAAAAAATATATATTCATATCAGTTATTTAACAAAATCATCCTACACAACAACAGGATCTGTTTTATTTTTGTCTTTTTTTTATATACTTCCCAGGGATTTTTTTTTGTTTGTTTTGTTTTGTTTTGTTTTGTTTTGTTCTGTTGTAAAGGAATCTGCTAAAAAAATGTTAGAAAAGGTTCGTTAAGGTAGTTTGTGACGGACTCCCGGATTCGTGCACGTCCAGGTTAGTGGTCACAGACGTCACTACTGACAGAGTGGGATTGGTCAAGTCTGTTAAAGTGGTCGAAGTGCTGCTTGGACTTAGAGCGGCGCCGGACCTGTCGGCTGGGGGCGGGGCAGGAAGTGCTGTGCCGTCAGGTTTATCAACACCCCCATTCTCCTGTCGCAAAAGGTTCCTTCTGAATTTGGCTCTTGCGTTTTGAAACCAAACCTGCAAACCAATCCCATGTAATCTTTTTACCGATTATTTGATCCTTTTATCTAATCACAAACCACAAATTATCGATATAGATATATAGATATAGATATATAGATATATAAAGATAAATGATTTTTAAAACAGCTAATACTATGCAGAATTAAATAGACCAGCATTAAATGGACTGGGGAATGCTGATTGTGACAATGCAAACAGAAACTGGTTACATTTAATACCATTGACTTCCCTGCACAATACTAGGAACAAGCTCAGAACACCGCACACAAACAAAACTGCTTATTTAACGAGTTATCAACTAAAATGATTAAAACGTAAGATGAGTTTATTCAAGTCGTATGTTGCATCCACTAAAAGCATCATGGTAATTATGGTGTGCACCAGGGTGGTGTGGGTTTTGGAGGATTGTTTACTCTGCTAACCTGTTTCTCCCGATTTTTCATCCCATTAAGTATTAAAACAACACAATGGAACATTAAATCAATGATAGAGTTAATTCAGGCAATGAAACGTCAGACAGAATCTCCCTGTGCTTAGCTACTGTACTTGACTGGATGGTTTTTCCCCATCCAGTAACAGTGAAGATCATTTCAGCCTCTGCCTCCCCCCACCCCGCCCCCCCCCCCCCCCCCAACTGTGCGGGTTGACCATTTTATAATGCATTGGATGTAACTCGCTATTTAAAATCAAGACTCAATTTTGAGGTTTTATTTTGGGAATGCGCTGATTAAAGTTGTATTTTTGTACTGAATGTTAACGAGTTTGAAAAATTGTCATTTTAGGACATTCTCATGTGGTTAATATTTGTTCTGAATGGTGTATTTATTGGCAAAGTAGTGTGCAGCGGGCCTTCTCTTCATGTTCAGTTATCTATAGATAAGTATAAAATGTGATCCATTCGGTGATCAGGTAAGATGCTTACGAGTGTTCAGGCTGCCACATAAACATCATGTCACTAATCTAACGTGTATGGATGGTATCTGAGTGGATGAAACATAGACAGTGACTCTCCACTGTAAACCCTCGTGGTATACCACCACCCCTTAACTCTTTTCAGCTCTTGGTTTAACTCATTTGGCCCGACCAGACTCTACCACGTCCCAAGTGTCAGTGTTTCGGAATGAAAGTGTTAAGAGTTTTCCGATTGATAAATATAGAGCATTAAAAGGAGGTGTGGTGGGTGGTGGGTGGGGGGGGGGGGGTGAATCAGAGGGTTTACAGTGCATAACATTCTCTAGGTAAATACGAACTCTCTTACCTGCAAAACTCTTTTGGTGAGCCCAGTTTTTTGAGCAAGCTGTTTTAGATCTTTCGCATCTGGGTTATGATTTATGGCGAAGTAGGACTTCATGGTGCGAAGCTGGTGGTGTTTGAAGGATGTGCGCATGCGCTTGGTTTTCTGGGTTGGCGGGTAGGACTGTTGCTCCCTTTCCAAATGGTCCGCGTCGTTTTCGTTACACCCTAGGATAAACAGTGCTGTTTATTAATTATCTCTCACACCGGGGCAACAGGATTCTTTCCCCCCCCCTTCACTGTTCATCTTCACCATCCTGTCATCTACTCCTCTTCACTAGAGGGCGCTAAACTCTTATCCCTGGTTCCAATACATCAAATTGCTTTCCATGTCAATTAGATGAGGGGTGGTGGGGGTGGTTGGGGGGGGGGGGGGGTTCTGTTGACTGCACAATATTTGAAATTCCTTATTAACGCCGCCTTCAACTATTCCCATAGAAACGATTACCAGCTCCCAGGAATTTCAACTCAAACTTTTTAAAAGCCCTCCTCAAAATATTATGTTACAAATAGTTTGAAAACAAAAAAAAAAGCATTGGCCTTTGTGGTTTGGGTTCAGGAGCATATTTGACACCAAACCCATGGGACGAATCGATTTCGGTGAGTCTATCCGCCGCTTTTAATTTTAACTCAGCGCGACCGTCAGAAGTAGAAGTTTTGCAAATGCTGTCCCAATTATTATACACTGATTCCCACGAACCACTCTTAGGTGCGGGTACACTTCTCAGTCTGGATAACTGTTCAGGAATCTTAAGCGTAAATGCAAGACTTATTTTTTTTTAGAAACCTAAGGCCTCTTTTCTGCCCATTATGCTGTTATACTCAAGGAAGAAAAGGAAACATTTTTTTTAACCATCCGTGGTTTAAGAGAGCGAACACGATCTCACATTTCTTTCTACCACTGTAAAATGATTATGTGGAATTATTGAATGATTCGTGGCGTTCTGTGCGAAGGCTTGTATTACGCGCCGTTATCTAATTTTACAATAAAATTAACAGACATTTCAGCTAACAGCGATCCACCCGAATCATGTCAACACTAAATTAATGGGCACGTTTTCGGTGGTACACTTGCTAAAATGCGATATTTGCGAGATGAACTTTCTGGCTGGCGAAATGCTGCAGTGTTTTAAAGTAATGATTCTGGTATCCAAACCGACTGAGATTCCCTTTTGTGGGGCGGGTGCAGAATATGTATACTATTGTGCCCAGTGAAAGACTGCAGCTAGACAATCTACACATTTTCTAAGGTTACTCGGGATTATTGAATATCACATATGAATCCCATTCCATGCCCTGACAACTCATTTCTAGCCAAGGGATAGAGCCTCAAGTTGTGGCTAAATTTAAACAAATTCCGGTTACAGCTGCGTGAATTAGCATGGACGACTTCGGGTTCACAATCTGACCGCATTAAAAACATCCCAGTCAACAGTAACCATGACATAAAGAATACCAACTAACAAAGCGATTCCATTGTTGATATTTGGTAAAATCGTCATTTTCACGCGAAGAGAAGACAATATTTTTTCAAAGACTTTTAGCCCTGAATGTATAAACATATTTAAGGTTGGATTGGTTCATTTTCGTTGGTCCTAGAGTGAAAGCCGAAGACTAATTCGGACATACCAATGAATATTTTCTCCTCCGCCGATGCTGCCAGACCTACTGAGTTTTTCCAGGTAATTCTGTTTTTGTAATATATACAGTATGTTAGTTCAAGGTGGATTTACGGTGGGGTTTGAGCGCGTAAGCGGTGATTTATGCGTGACTGGAAACCAGGGATTCCTATGTCACGTCTAATTAACACAAAACAATTAACCTCCAGATTACGTGATTCTTCTTCCATTCATTTGAACATCAGAATCTCGAATGCGCGCCAAACCGCTTTGAGAGGAAAAAAAATCGCAATTAAGAAACAACTGCAAAGTATTTATTCCCTTTTTTTCCCCCGAAAAATAGCATGAAATCATGTTGACTTAATTTTTGGAAAAAAAAATCGAAATCTACCGAATGATTTTTTGAGCTACGAAATACAGGAAGTTGGCCTGTACGACAGCGCGATTAGTCCAATTAAAACGCTTAAAGAGGTTTACCGGGAAGAAACTCCTGCGGATAACTTGTTAGAACATTTTGCCTTAGGCCTCGGTACGATGCAGCCGACAGGAACCAAGCAATTCTGAGCTTCGGCTGATAGGTTTTTGCAGCATTATTTAGGTCCAAGGTTAGTGGGCCTTTGAAACAAAATGGGGTGATTTGCAAAACCGTCCTGAATATCATTTCGGATCAGTGTTGGTGGAATTTTAAACGTTAAAAAAAGAAAGCTTTCAATGTGTTGCTGCACTGTGGACACATCTGGCCTACAGTTGTTGGCCTTTTGCTTATATTTCAACTTGCAGCACTGAAGTCTTCGCTGCATCAGTTGTTGCTCTTTACATGTCACTTTTCCTGACCAGTGTTATTATTTTTTTTTGTTTGTTTGTTTGTTTGTTTTCCCCCCACCTGGATTGTAAGTTGGGATATCAACTCCGAGGGCAGAACTCTTCCTTTTCCTGGGACGTCCCTTCTGGACAGCGCCTGTTCCGTTGAAGTAAGGCAAACCGAGACCCGCACTCTTTGCAGCCAGCTCCGTATAGTTCAGTTGCGTGTGATAGTCTCCCTGCATCAGGGACTCGAAGTGAACTCTGCAGTAAACCAAGTTATCTTTCATGCCGAAATGATCGCCTGTGGTTAGTGTTTTGTTGCAAGTCGTACACGTGAAACAGCTCAAGTGATACACTGAGTCCCTGGCTCTCATAACCATTTCGGAGGCAGATATTCCGAGGTGACAGCGGGAGCAGCGTTGTACAGAAAACCTCCTGCAAAAACACAAGGCACCAGGGTTTAGCAACAGACTCACGTTATGCGACAGGACGGGGGGGGGGGGGGGGGGGGAACACAATCGTCGACAAAAAAAAAATCACCGTTAAAGGACAACAATCAATGGCACTGATCTATTAATATTTAATAGCGGGGGTTGCAACTTTTCGCATCTCAACAACATGGGCCACATCGTCTACATCACGTGAACTCGTGCTCACCCTGAAAGAACTTTAGTTTCATGATCAGCGGTAAATTCTGTTGCATATAAATCTGCATGATGTGCAAAAGGATGTAATCGGTAAGGGGCTTGAATATCGGATTGACCAATTGCCAACTAAGCATGTTAACGTGACTTGGAACGTGCATGAAACTTGAAGCCCTCTTTCCTCACTCACTGCAGTTGAAATGGCCACATTTCTCCACATCCGAACACTAAGTAAATGAGCAGAAGCGACCC
Organism: Isurus oxyrinchus; assembly: GCA_026770705.1. Lineage (NCBI taxonomy): Eukaryota > Metazoa > Chordata > Chondrichthyes > Lamniformes > Lamnidae > Isurus > Isurus oxyrinchus. The sequence continues at coordinate 121,774,789 of JANJGN010000016.1, read as the reverse complement.
CACTCCCTGATCCTGCCAGGCAAATATCATTTAGATGTGCGGCCGACGCTGGCTGATCTCTTCATTTTCAAGTAATTAATAATCACATTTTTATGCACCAATGATATGGCAAAATTGGCCTCAGGACTTTCCATGGTCAGTGGGCCGATTTCGTAGTCACACTGTGTTAAAGGACTCAGTGCTGTCTGTTGCCGTTTGTCACTCTGCTGTAGCAGTTTTGGGGGAGTGGTGGGGGGGTGGGGGGGGGGGCGAGATGTGGTTTATTTCGAGGGACCTTCACCCTCAGATGAAACAACACATTAGCAAACGTGCAGGAATAGATATCCTGGTTACATAATAATAAGCAAAGAACCGAGTTACAGTTTAAATCTCTGCATCCTTCCCCAGGGTGACGTACAGGCCGATAGGGAACTAATTCAGCAAAGAACCAAAGAAAAAGCCACAGTTTCCCTGTCAAAGCACCGCAACCATTTCCCGTCTATTTTAACGGCGATTCGGAATTATTCCGACAGTCTTAACAGACGAAGGGCCCAACTTCTGCTTCGGTTTCAACGTGAAGGGATAACGAGTTGGCCATATGTAAAACTGAACGGATTGGGGTAGCAGTAGATCGTTGGGAAATAAATACGCCTCAGCTGCAGCACAGATAAAATACGACACTAATGTGATCACGAATGTAAGTCGTGCGTTAATAATATTTACGTGCGCACGAGTAGCAGGGGAAAATTGCACGGCTTTTTTTTTTCCCGAGCCTGAATCAGGCGTGTGACTGTGATTACCTGTAGTAATCCTCCTTACAGTAAATGCTGCCATCCTTAGCGAAACAAGTTAATTCTGACTCCAGAGCGAGTTTACATTCACAGCACTTGAGACACCTTAGGTGCCACTGTTTGTCTACAGCCAGCAGGTAATATCTATCTGCTATCTTACCACCGCAGCCAGCGCACAAGGCGGGTTTATCCGAGTTCATAGAAGGCATGGTCTGCAAACAAGAGTTTTAACAAACAACCGGTGAATGTCAAGTTAAAAGGTCGCCATGATCAAATGCATATAACACAGGTTGCACAAGGCTAATAAACAGGAAAGGGAAGCAAGCGCGTTCGATTCGCACGAAACAAAATACTTTCAGCGTTTTGCAGGTCAGGGTTTTTTGTGTGTATCGTTTGCTGGAGCCGATTAAGAGTTTCCCCGCAGGCCACCCTTCCCTCTTCTCCCGCAACCGTTCAGAATCCAAAGTTATCAGATTTCACAAACGAGGAGCAAGTTTAAAGTCCCCTCTGCTGAACAATTTAGTAAAATAAATCCAACGCGCGCTGATTTGTATAAAGCGTGGGTCCCTTTTGCTAAAAAAAGAAGGGTCGCTAAACGGTCGGCCTTGTAAACGCAATTTCCCTTTCGCCATTCCTCAATGTGAAATCTGGACATTTAATTGGGATTTAATTCATTGGCTACAATGTTGTTGTCAGCCCGAGGAGCGGGTCAAGTGGCGACTAGAAGCTGAGAGCTGCATCAATTCACAAGGCGATTGGTTCTAATTTTAAAATGTGTTCCGTGTAAATGTTTGAATTTCGCGTGTGCAGTGAAATGCAGCAGAGTAAACCGGCGGTCAGACCCAAGTCTCTTTTGGTCAGAGCGATGGGTTAAAAATCACGCCGTCGTCTATTCAATGTAACGGAGATATTTCCGTGAACAACAGAGAAAAAAAAAATAGCTGAACCGAATCTCTCAACATTTGCTGCGCGAGAACTGCTCAGGGTTAAGGAAGTTAACTCTGTGTGTCTGTGTCTGTGTGGTGTGTGTGTGTCAGAAGTATTTTGTTGTTGTTTTGTTTTGTTTTCGCTCTTACCGTTTCCCTTCCGTTCATCTGCACTCCTTTGGCGAGCCGGGAATCTGTCTTGGATCTCCTCTGCATTTCCTCCATGATCCCCTGTATCTCGCCCCCAGAGATTCCATGGAAAAGCATTGCTGATTGACGGAAAGTACACGTGTCTTCCTCGGACCTGGTTCTTAGTACTTCCATACAGACCCCAGCTTAAACCATGGAATACACTGCCACAAGACAATTAGAGAAGAGAGAGAGAAGAGAGAGAGAGAGAAAAAAATAAAGTGCTAATCTCTTATGGGGAATATAACAACACAGTCCGTCAGTGCGCGGGGTAAACTGGCATTACTCGCTGCTGCTGGGGACCATGCAGTACCAAGGCTTTTGAGAGAGGGAATCCCTGCAGATTAGTTCGAAATAATGGGTAAACAATGATGTTAGGGTGATTTTTTTAGCAGTATTCCCCCGACTCCGTAGCTCGAAGTCCTTGCTGATCCGATTGGAGCTGGCTGGCTGGGAGCACACAGTTTTGCCGATTTGTTGCAGCCTCTCGCCAGGGCACAGTTGGATAATTTGGTAGGAGGAGTTCCATACACTGCCACCTAATCCTTTTCATTACAAAGGCCTGTCATACGCTTTTCATTGGCTATTGACGGACGGTCAATGACAGCTCCGGGCGGATTCGATTTTCCAATGTGGTTAGTTTATGCCACTTTCCGATTGGGCGAAGTGAGAAATGTGAGCTTCCTTTATCTCTCTCCAAAGCAACAGGTATTCTTCAATAGGATAATGCATTTTCAATTAGGAGCGCGCAAAAAAAAACAAACTTTGCTTTGTACAAATACAAATTAACCTGCACAGGGAAATATCAGTCTGCATGCAAACGAGAGCAGTTGTTCCCTACAACGGACCGTGGGTGATATTACAACCTTTCCCGCAAAACAGTCGCTACATTTTTTGGGGAAAAAAAAAGAAATGTAGATCAGATCTCGTTGAAGTGTTTTTGAGTTGTTGTGTCTAGTGATACATTTTGGGTCGTCTAGAAAGAGAATGAATGGTCTTTGCTTGAGGAGGCAGCTTTTCTTTCCACACAGACCACTCACCACCGACCACCACCCCCCTCCTCCCTCCCTCCTCCTTCCCTCCTTCCCTCCCTCCCTCCTCTCTCCCTCCTCTCTCCACTCCCAGTAAAGCAGCCACGATTTTAAAGGCCATCTGGGCCCAGAAAGGAAATCAGTCCAGCGCCGCGTTTCTCAGGTCAGTATTGTCCTGAAGTTCAAAGCATTTTATTGTTATGTGGTCGCACGGGGTGACAGCTCCGCTGTGAAAATCAGTCGCCACTGCCAACATTAGACAGAGAGAAAAAAAAGAACCGTCCAAAAAAAAAGTCCAGCACCCACCCCCCCCCCCCCCCACCCACCGACACGTCGACGTCACCACACCGTTCACTGACATCCGCTCAAACGGCAGCAGCACTGATTTTGAAATGTTAAACTCCACAGCAAATAGCCTCCCAACTTCCAGTCAAAAAGCAAGTGAGAGAGTTTACTGTGTAGGTTCACATGGTCGTTTTTCTCCCTCCTCCTGTGGCTAATCAGGAGGTATTTATGAATCCATGGCATGCACGATATAAACATTTATAAACATAACTCGTAACCCTCCGGGATAGGAGTGACCCCCACCACCCACCTCCCCCCTCCCCACCCCCGTTTGATTAATAGATCACTCCGTCTCGCTGCAATGACTCAAATGTCTGGAATTTTGACATGAACAAAATTATTCTCAGCACCCTCTGCAACTCTCAGTTTGGAAGTTAAACTGTTCACAGGGTGATCTGCAAGAGAGGGGAGGGGAGGGGTAGGGTGGGGGCAATGTCCATTGTTAAACATTGCGTTTTGTTTTGTGTGGGTTGGTGTTCATTCAGCCAGTTTCCCAGAGAGGGTGCGCGCTTGCGTGAGAACGCACGTGCGTCTAAAAGTCAATATAAACTTTCAAAATTCCTACCTTTAAATTACATTATTAACACTACCGACCATTCATAGGCACGGAATCATTCGGTGACCACACGAGATTTGGTATTGGTGCGCACTGGTAGCGAAGACATGGGTGGAGATTTTAGCCGATGGTTCAAACAAACCTGGTCCCGGTTTAAAAGGCCCTCAACATTGGGAATACCTTCGAATTCAAGCCTCCTGAAACTCTTGCCAAAGCATACGCCCCACGAGGGGGGGTGACCACATATCTGATTCGAAAATACAAAACCACAGGTCTCCCCGGATTGCAGCCCCAACAACAACGCGCCTGCATTTAATCATTAATATCGCCCTAAACCTGGTATCTGGGACCTGTTTTGTTCAAATTCCATAATCTTGGTAAAACAAAAAAGGGCCCAATCTTCTGTCTAGTCTAGTGTTAAAATACCTTCCGATTTGGAGAGGTGTTAAAAATCCACGTGGCGAGCTGCACAGGTATGGAAAAGATGGTAAAAGAATCTGGATCAGTAAACGTGAGCGACAGATGGATTTCAATACTCGCTTGCATCGGATTCCAACGTATAAATACACGCCTGACGCGAAAGCGTACAGATTTCTGATTTGAATCTACCTCCTTTCCCTTGTTGATTATATCTTATAACAGTTGTAATGACACCAAAACAGATGCTCTATATTTGGAATTTAAAGCGATCGCACTGAAATATGCTGAAATATACGTTCGTTGTTTATAGTCATAATTGAAACCCTCTCTGCTGGAAATATTCGAAAATTGATCATTTCTTTAACCTTTTTACACGGGCCGTGGGCGTTGCAAGTGTTAAGCGACTGGTTAATTGGCCAGGTAAATGGCTTTAAATGCGTCTTAATACAATTTTTAAACATAATTCGATCGAATGAGTTTATTCCTCCGCCCCCCACTCACAAATCTAAATCGAGTTTGTGAATGCGCACCACCTTACTTTATTTTTAAAGAAAAGGCACCAGAACTTTGGCAGTTTTATGATGAAGACACACGGTCCAGGATTATACCGAAAACAGGCCGACTTCTGGTCATATACTGGCTGGATTTGTTCGTTGGCAGCACCTAATCGAGTTCCAAGGAATTGCTAACCGTATTTCAAACTGGCCTGGTGCATAACTAAAAAATACACCGTATGCCCCTTCGCAAATGTTCACTGGTTGGAAAAAGCCAACCCTTATTTATCGTTAATGGGAATAATTCAATTTAGCCCCCCAACGCCTTTGTCAAGTCTGTCTCTTACGGCTGTCTGTCTGTACGTCTTTGTCTCTTTTTCTATCTTTGCCTCTCTCTGCTTCTCCCTCACACCCCATATGCTTATCCTGATATACAGTTTAAACTAATTGGTTTAGAACAAATCCTCTGACTAGCTGTTTTAGTCTTGGCCGTGCCAGCTGCCGCGTGTTTGATCACACCTATAGCCCGGTCTATATGGGGCGGGGGGTGGGGGGGGGGGTTCCTGTCTATGGAGTTTCTCTTCTCAACTCCCTTGGGATCCCCACATACAACGGTTAGATCGCGTGCAAACCATACAGATTAAATTTTCCCAGCAAGATGCAAGCTCATAGTCAGCACCGTACCTGTAAATTAACTGAAGCCCCCTCTTTGTCCCTTGCTTACAGCTGTAAGATGAACATTTACGACGTGGAGAAGCTTTTATTTTTTAAACAGATTCAATTAGCAGTGTGCCGCTGCTTAGCGGGTAGGTGCACGAGCCAGATTGCCAGAGTTTAGCTCATAAGGGCACAATTTCATGTGAAAATGAAGTCAATCAAGTGAAATAAGCAGTGATTTGTTTGTTGCTGGCGTACAGCAAGGCTGTTATTTGCTGTAAGTAATGCAATTAGTCGTTTTGTACAGAAATCAATGGCTTATAAATAGAGCAATGATAGCTTTACATGTGCGTAGAAATACTCTCAAGGAAACCCCCATTACCCTTGCGGATGTTTTTCACAATGCTGTCTCATGCTAACAGTTCTCAACGATGATTTCTATTGCTTAAATTTTTGTAGAATGCAATTGCAAAGCAAGAGTCGCTCATTGCCCACCGGATCACCGTTCACACAGAAGGTCTTACCGCAGGGAACAAAAGCACACCTCGCTGCTATTATTATCCACGCGATCCACTCAAAATAGATTGTTAATGCAAAAAAAAAGGAAAATTACGTCTCGAATTACACTGGTGATTTTGTGATAAGACCGTGTCTGTAAATCTGCTAATGGTCATTACAAATTGTCTAGGGGTGTTCTCACTACATAACACGTTCTCGCCCCCAGCATATTGTTATGTGATCTAATAGCAGACAATGTTATCCAATCGTATCACACCTAATATACTCTGGATGAATATTACTCCAGGATTAAGCTGTTGTATGAGGTTACAACCAAACAGACCCGCAACTCACACCCCCAAGTTCAGGGCTCTTTGATGCAGGGATCAGTTTTAAATGCTGAACTGGAAGTCGATGCCACCGAAGCATTTTGTTCTATATGCTACTGCGCAGTTTATTATTAATCAAATCTCATCAGTTCGTGCACAAGTTTTGCACAAGTGGCCATTTTATGGGGCAGTTCCGAATATATTTCGGTTCTATTCCCTGCATTTGCATATGGATACTAATGGAACAAAATAAAATGCACGTATGCAAATATTATTCTAAGGTAATAAACCCAACCAATAGGAGACGAGTAAATTCAACTAATGAATGCGTGTTTAACTCTAATTAACGACTATCTAATGAGGACCTTATGTAAATTCAAACAAACATTAAACATCAGGATCTTCTATGCGTCTGAAGGCGAATTATCTTTTCCGCACACTGGCATGTTCTTGCAGCTTTATTGATGTCAAATTGGTTTAGCAAGATAGCAATTTTATATCCCGGGGTCGTCTTTCTCCATTTTCTAACCGCAGCTATAAGGTGTCCTGCAGCACAGCTGTAAACACTTTCTAAACGCAGTACCACGGCATAATGAATTGATGCCGAAGTCTTCTATCTGTGCATCCCGACCTGGCAGATAAAAGCTCAAACATAACCCAAGCTTCATTGAATGAATTCAATTAACATGCTCTGAAGTTGGAGTACTTTCTTTCCATTTGTTGGATAATGCACTTCCTCTAGTTCTATGCAAACCTGCAGGTGCATAAGAGCTGAGGAGCTATTTTTCCATTTGAGGGGGGAGAAAACGGTGTTAAATTTACATATCTATCTCTGCTCAATGGCACTATTACCAGTAATTGGCCGGCTACAATAACATAACTCAAAAATGGCTAAACCCCATACATCTGTATTCATTTAATTAATTATGTGATCTCTTGGTTCGCTCCATCAGGCGCAGTAAGGTGCACGGGGTGATGAGCTGTTGACAAGGAGAGCAGATTTTTTTTCTTTTGCAACTCTGGTACCAAACAATACTAAAATTATAACTTTTTTTTAAAAAACGCGACTCGTCTTGGTCTCATTTATCGATATCTTCCATTTAATTTACAGTTTACCCTCGCACGTTCTTATTATACAACACAGTAATACAAATTGAGTGCACTGGCGTCAATGGTAGCGCGTTGTTACAACACGTGGGCTGACAATGTTTGGTGCTCGAATCCTTAATCAACAGCTTTCGGGCATTGTTTTACCGCGGGAATCAGCCGGCTACATTACAGAAGACGGAATCCGCTCAGTTATTAGATATTTAAAGGAGCGAATTACACCATTTCCTGTTACTGCCGTACTTGGTGGAGGAGTTAAAATACAGAGAGGAAAAAAAAGCTTAAACACACTGGATGAGATCTGAGTGTTGTAAACGTTTAACGAATGAAGTTATAACCTTTAACGTTTTCGCAAGTTTGTTTAGCACACACGAAGCATTCGCCACTCTTTGCCGAATTTTATTTGTTTCACCCGATTTCACTTTGATTAATATTCCGCACAGGTTAAACAGAAAACAATTCTGGGCTGGGGGGGGTGGGGGACGGGACTAACTTCATTCAGACGGAAGTGAATATTCAGTGGGAAAATGTGCAAGCCAAACGATTTCTGGACGTACAGTGCAATAAAAAAAAATCCTGTATAGAACGTACGCCCTTAGATTTTGTTAATTAAAATGTGAAAGTCGCTGTTGTATCTGCAGATATTAACATTTGAATGTTAGAATACTAATGCTCCTTAATCGTAATCGGTATAAGTCTAGGTTAAATTATTTAATCCTAAATCACGCACAAACTACAATTAAAAATTCAGTGCATTCTAAATACTATTCTTTGGAATCCTATTTAGATTTTCTTTACTAAATTATTTGTGTGTGTGTGTGTGTGTGTCTATATACTATATATAACTTGCGTGGGATTTATGTTCAAGGTTCACCTTCTTGGCTGCCGAATAAGCCTATTATGGCGTGAACGACTTTTAGTATTTAATTATCATGCTTTCAGAAGAGGCAGTCAACCTATGATTCTTATTCAGTACCATTGCCTTAAGTTAATATTTTAATGTAATGTTCACCACCGAAACGTCCCACCTGATAACCTCCCCATTCAAGGATAGCTATTGTGTGTGACTGAATACCAAATACGGAAGATACAGTTTCTAAGGTAGATAAACGTCTAAAACAATCAATTGTCAGCGCAAATATATCGCAATCAGGGTAAAATATGTTTCGATTGCAATCTTTATCTAAAACAAAACACAAGTGAAAATTTATAATGCAGATAGTAAAATAACAGTTCAGAAGCATTGTCACAGATGATTAGTCCAAATCTTACTGCAACCAAGATCCGAAGGCAACCGCTGTTGTCCAACGTGTGAAGAGAAAGCTCATTAAAGTAACAGGTGAATCCGACCAAACAGCCGATCTCTGATTTTTAGCAATTACAACCTAATAAAGGCCTGTAGGATTTACAGACCCCCCAAAAAAGTTGCAATTGCTCTGTGGGCCTTGTCCGTGAAAAATGGGATCAAGTTTTTAAAAAATAGGACAAAATGGCACACACGTATTGGCTGAAGTGTTCGGCCGAAAGCGCTATACTCTGGAATGGTGCTTCATCCTTACTTCAATTGGTTTCTGCTGAAGAACAGGTTGGTGCCGTGCCTGATAAACGCTCCAGCAAAAACAAGGCCAAAATGGAAGAGCTATCTCTACACACAAAGGCTAAATGTGGTGCCATATTTAAGTATGGGCCTGGCATACACTTCATATATTTCAAAGAATAATTACCATAACTGTCAGAGGCCTTTAAGCTGCCACGATTTGATACAGTTTCTATAAGTGTGCTTTTTGCTAACTATGTTATAGGCTTCCAATTTGTTTTTAAGGCGGAACTACATAGAGTGCCCTTCGGAATAGTAAACAATTGTTTGGACTACTAATACCACCACCACCCACCACCCCCCCCCCCCCTCCTATACCCCCACCCCGCCGCCACCAAACCCCCCACCCACAGCACCCCACCAAAAATCCTGTAAGCACTATATTACACGGATCATACCATTGTCATCTCGATAAATCAACTTACGCTGCCTTTTAAGTTACTGACTATAAAATGGTGCAATTAATTAAACAACTAGAGCAGGAACATTCGGAAATCTGCTCAATAGAAAAAGCAGATTCTTTAAAAAATTGATCTGTGAGTGTTCATTCTATGTATTTTCACAACAATATTAAATGCTTACTAGACAACTCCGTCAAAAACATGAAATATTTCCGTTTCCAATGGCTGGGGGTTATGATATGATTGCATGCTCGCCGTTAACAGTCTGCATCATAAAAACAGGAATATGTACGCTCTCTAGTAATGCAAGGTTCCTAGATTTTAGGCCACTTTTAAATTTTCCCAAATTGATGAAAAAAAATGATAAAAATGTTGGGCGTTCTATGTGTGATAGATGGTTGATTTAAAGTAATACCAGACTAACCTAATGGGAGAAAATAACCGAGTTTTGTTTTGCCCGTCCTTACTAACATCATCTTGCGAGCTTTTCATCTTGTTTATTGAGACTCAAATTATTTTACGGCGTATTCGGTTTCATGAGCGAATCCCCCCCCACCCTACCCCCCGCCTTTTGGAAAAGAAAAATACTCAACCTATTAATATACGAGCATTCAAAATACCACGGAATCATTCACACAGCAGACACAGCTTCCAGGTCTGAAGATGCTCACGATTATACCCCGGTGTTAAGAAACAGGTGAACCAACTAGGTGTTCTGAACAATACCTGCTATTAATCAAGATCCCGACAGAATTCTGCGTCTCCAGCTCTCGGGACTCTGAATGGCGTTGCTAGGCAATTCAGATGGGTAAATATTAATGCCCTTTGTTAAAGAAAGCACCAAGTGCGCTCCACACTAAGCCTGACTTACGTTCCCGTTTCACAATAGCCCCCAAATACATCGGCAAGGTCTCACAAGTGCAACTTACCTTTACCTTTATCGGTTCGGCTCCAGCATGAAAATGGACGTCGACGGGTGGAAAGCTTGTCCTGGGATGGAGTCGATGGGAATTATCCTGTCAGTGGCTCGGGTTTGAGCTTGTGCCTCGCGAGCGAGTTGCTCCTGTTAATTAAAATAAAAGAGCTGCTTGTTAAGGACGTTCCCGCATTGTGCCCGCAGTCTTAACGCTGGGCTCAATATATAAACTGACGTGAAAGGTACGATCCTTGACCCGCCTCCAGCACAACCACCAGCTTTTCATTATTTATTGACCCTGTACCAAATTCATACACACAAAGAAAATAGAGCTGCCAGGGGAAGTATTCTGTACCAAAATGTGTTCTTTTTTTGTAAAAAAAAAAGCTATATATATATCGGCGTTTCCACGTTAAATTTATTGTTTGCACCATACACAGACTTCCTAGCATAATCGACGGTGAATCGAGAACCTATCTAATATGCTCAGTCTATCATCGCAAAAGTTCTCTTGGAGACTGTGTTTCCGCAATCCAGCTATTGTCAACATTACATCTTTTTGTTCGGCCACTTGAACATCAGGTTCTGAAAGGCACGACGGTCACATTTTTCTAGAAAAGTGTCATTTTTTTTGTGTGTGTTTCTTTCCCGCTTCTTATCTGCTGAATAATTATTTACACCTTGCTGCCAAGGTACAGACACTAATCATTACTTTTTACATACGTGTATTTCATTACCCCCCTCCCCCCTCGCACCACCCCACCACCCCCCACCCCCACCCCCCACCCCCTGCTCTCCAGTGTATTGTGCGATTCGCATATCCAGCTAATCAATAATGAGCCAGGTTTAATATTTGACCGTAAACAAGTGATGCCAGTATGGAGTTTTATTCTGGAGCTAATAGTGATTAATTCTGATACATCCACCGACACACACATGATATATTACATCAATTGCATTTGACGCGATGTTAACCAGACGGATTCTGGTGCTTTAATGTATTCACAAGAAGTGATGGTGAAGTTTTTGTCCATTGTCCTCGTTACATTTGCTAGGAGTGCTTGAAAAATATACTCGTTGAAGACGACGCTCTGCCATCCTTTTTGCAGATTATTTAGGCAAGAATTTCCCTCATTTTCAATAAACTCGGTGCGATTAATACTCGTAGAGGTATCGGTGATCACTGCACCGGGACAGTTGCAAGACCCTAAGTCTCAAGCTTGGCAGCCATCAAATTAGGTGTGAAAAATTATTTCAACAAGATCGCTGTCCACAAGTACCGCACTGTGCTGTCTATTAAAGCGACAAACACGGATTTTTTTTTTTTAAAAAAAAGCTTGCATTTACCTCCTGTACCAGCAGCAGGTAAATCATATCTTACTCATGGGTTACGAACTTACGGTTGAGTGTAGGTGTAATCACGTGACACCCCCGTCTCATTACTACATTCACCAAGTGACTGCTGGCGATCTCGTTTACTTCAAAATCCTGAGCAAAGTAATGGCAACGGTTAAAAGCAATGTCTCCACAAAACTGAAAACTGTTGGATATCTTCAGGAGGCCCCAATGCTCCCAACGCTTTGCCCATATCACAGACATTATTCACCGGATGAAACCCTCTGGACCAGAATATTGTCTGGATGGAATGTAATCCCATGGTCAAAGCGTTGTCTAATTGTTCAGATGAGACTGGAACAAAGTCTACAATATAAACCTTTTTTTTTTCAAGTTCCACAGCTAAATCCGCTGTCCTGTGCTTTGAAAGTGTCCAGGTTTTCTCGCACCTTTACATACAGTCAGGTTACTTATCACACAAAGTGCACATTTAAGTTATTCTGGCAATCGTGCCAGAATAATTTCGCCAAATTACACGCAGTTTTCCTGAAAAACAATCATAGATGCACTTCGACCACAACGATACTAATTTTTTTTATCAATATTGCACCGATAGGAAAATGGCCTGTCTGATTAACGGTTTAATTTTTGACCCTATCTCCCGGTAGCTCACCTAGCCACTGTCGTCTTAGAATAATATTCTAGGTCAGTGCTAGCGCGGATCTGGTCGTCTGTCATCGAAACTGACCACTGCTAAATTCTCACATTGCTGCTAAACATCATAGCCGCACATGTCAGAAGGAAAACGGGTAACGAAATACAAGCGGATTTTTTTTTTCAAAAAGGTAGTTGCAGCTATTTGACTAAAGTGAAAGAAATATTTGTGCTGCCCGCGAATCTGCTCTTAGCGAATAATTTTTTTAAAAAAAAGCGTTCAAAAACTTCCATTCGCAGCGTTTGAAAGCTATGTTGCTACCGGGAAACAGTTGAATTCATTTTCGGGCAGAACCATTAAGCTGTCTTGTTTAAAGTTCCAGGTAAGAACCGGATGGTAGTGGATTAAAGTAAGGAAGGCAGAGTTTGTCCTTAATAGCAGTCGAACAATAACTAAGCACATTCCCGAAAGCAAATGTTCCAGCGACGTCTATTATCCTTCAGCAAAGGCTGAGAGATATATATTTCCTGTTGGGAAGACCTACAGATTAAAGAAAAAAAATATTCCTGAATATATCCATTATATAATTTAAGAAATGAAGCCATCTTGTTTAATTGCAATATCATTGTGATCTCGCATGATGGTTCATTGGCTAGTTGACACCATGGCATCATTAGATATGATCATCGGTCTTGCTAACCTTGTGACAGAATATACTAATCAGATGAATGGCAAGACATTATCATTATATTTCACCCCTCTCCTAATTTTACTCAGTTCTGTCGAAGGGTCATGAGGACTCGAAACGTCAACTCTTCTCCGCCGATGCAGCCAGACCTGCTGAGATTTTCCAGGTAATTCTGTTTTTGTTTTTGATTAAGACATTATCGTCATTCGCTTATCTTAATCACTTATAAACTACTTCGTATCTATTCTTTTTGTGACTGGAACCTCCACAAGCCCACCCGTGTGCTCTAACATTGCCCGTTACATCTCAAAGGCATGTCCAGATTTAGCTCGATTGCTCCATTGAGTGTTCCAGGTCAGCCTCATTCCCTCTCAAGTCCAACCCAACTCTTCATTTCCGTTCCCGCCAAATCTGTGGTAACACTCGCATCCACTTACACAAATCAGAGACCACCATCGCTAATCCTCATTCTCGCAGTTTTAGCCTGAGAGCTCAATCTGCTCCTTGTCCCCTGCAGTCCTGGACCCCAGTGTGCTCCAGTTTAAGGGCCCAATATTCTTTTTCTTCTCACTCCCAGCCAGGTTTCGTCTAGCATAAGGACCCTCTGCTCCTGGTCCACAATTCCAGTTTATCTCCCCCCTACATGTGTTGCAGCAGCTGGTGGATGTGACATTATGGCTAGGGTCATGATTTTGGGTTGACTAAATTATGTGGAGCGCTCGATCCAGTGATTCCTACAAGCCACCATTTCGCTCTCCCCCAGGCAGAATCTGGCACCCACTGACCCAGCTGCAACCTTTCCTCCCCAACCCCTTTTGGTCTAAGCTTCCCATTCTCCCAGGCCCATTGTACAATTTCTCACCTTCTCTGATAGTCCCTCTGAATTTAACCTCAAACTTGATCTGAACTCCACCTCCACCTCTCTCTCATCTCATGTGAGCTGTACCCTGTCAAAATACAGATCTCAGCTAATCAGTAAAGGAGCATGGGATACGTGCAGGTATTGTGGGAAGCAAAAGAAAAGGGAACACAGACTCACATTTTCAAAGCATGACACAAAAAAGTGAGGACAGTGGCAGGTAGGGAGAAGGAAAAGTGTACATGACTCAAAGAAATAGAAAGAGTGGAAGAGCAATGAAGGCAGAGAAGGGCATTGAGAAAGTGGAGAGGAACAGTGATAGGGTTACAGGAAGAGAGACATATTTCATATATTTCTGAATTAACAGGGCCGTGGGAAATCAGCTGGTATGACAGAAACCAGGGTGCACTTACTTCCCAGCCAATTCACCCCAATTTGCTTATATATTGCAATTTTGCTGATTTGAGATTTTTTGTCTCATTGGTACATACAATCTATATCAGAATAAAATTAGATTCATTTCATAATTTGAAAAATGCACAGATTTTTGGGGACATTGATTTAATCTTCATATGTGGTGCCCCAAGCTTCTTGGTACACATGTATGTGGCCCAGAGAGATGAAAGCTTAGACACCTTAACATTAGTTTTTCAAGTTGAAAAGGACATCAAGAAAGATTATATTAACTTGCTGAGATTATTTTATCTTTGCATTTTTCATTGAACTATTACTAAAATAAAGCAAAACAGAAAATGTGTTTGCAGTGCCGCTGATGTCCTGAGGTTGCTTATACCCAATGAATCACTTCTTAAATTTGGGTCACTGTTGTTTTGTAGGGGAATTTTGCATATTGGCAAAGTCTCATGAACAGCAATGGAATGAATGACCAATTCATCTGTATTTTTTGTCATGTTGGTTCAGGGATGAATGATCACACTGGTAAAACTATGCAGCATAGTATGTCCACCTGAAAAAGAAAGATGAGGTCCAAGTTAAACATCTTATCCAAAGATAACAGCTCCAATAACGCAGCTCTTCCTTTGTACATCACTGAACTGTCAACATAATTTTTTTATGTGCTCAAGTCTGGACTGGGACTCTGACTCAAAGGTAAGAGTAGTACCACCGAGCCAAGCTGACACATAAAGTAATTTTGATTTGTATTCAATTCCAATTAATAACCCTAATTAAACAGTATTCTGGAAACAACATGGTTGCTTTTTTTTTGGATTTCTGCCTATTAAGTAATTCCAGCAGCTGTAGTGAAACTTGATTCCAATTTTAAATAACACACCTTTGCACTGAAATGTACTAGCTGATTGGCTTAAGAGCCATTATGCAAGTAAAAAGTTTTCACATTGACGACAAATTGAATATCACCTAACAACAGGGTGCACTTTCCCTTGTGCTTGAAATTATATTTAGTCCAGGAGTCTAAAACCTGAAAAGTAATTGGGATCTTGAAGATGTAATTGGTGCATCATCGCTTCTTTTGTAATGGAGTTGTTCTCAAATATAAAAACAGAACGTGCTTTTAATTTAACCAAGTTAGGGTAATTGCATTTTGGAAGAAAGTACATCAAGTCAAATAAACATAGGCATTTTGGAAATTCTGCAATTCAGAGTTAATTATTTTCAACTTCTGCATTATTACCTATTGTAAGTATATATCAACATAGCTGATTGCTACTTAATGGTTAAACCTCCAACTGGCAGCAACAACAGGTTGCAAATAATATCTCATTCTGATTAATCACACAGTAAATTGGGGAGGCGGTATAGACCATAGCACAAGATTCACTGGTCTGCAATTTAGAACTGACACTGCTTATCAAACTATTGAACATTGGAGCATGGATCAGTCTCCTTCATCCAATTTTGCCCCTATATATGGAAAACTAAGTCATCACCTCTAACCTCTCCTTTGCTATGTTGTAAATAGAGCCATTACAGGCATTCACAGAAGCAGAAGGAATAATCATGGGTGGTCAACGATACAAAAGTATAAACCCAATTTTTGATGCAATTTGAGTAATTGGTTGAATCACAAAGGTGACACAGTAATTGGTCCAATGAAACATATATTTCAATATTTCAAAACAATGAACAGATATAACATAAGCATTTTGCAACAAATTTCATACAATAAAGACATCAATTGCCTAAGTTACAGAAGTGATCAAGAGTAGTGCAATCCTATTGGGTTTTGGTTATGGGTATTATAACAAACTTCTGATCACTTGAAGTATTATTGTTTACAATCTTAACTGTCATGTGCAGTTAATGAAACACACATAAAACATTTTGTTAAGCATGTAATAGAACTTCTATAATGGGGTTGATATCGTAAACAAGCATTTGCATTGTAAACTCAAACTTGCTGTTCTATTGCCCACAGATACCAGAACAATAATTATTCTGCTGTGCTCTGCTTTATCAATATATGATTATAATATAGAATAATAGGATGTTTCTGAAATAATTGGATGCAGTATAATATTCCTTTTATCTGTGTTTTTTGATGCAAAATATTCAATATGTTTATTGGAAACATGCACAGTTCATTGACTCCAAACAATGTTGAGCAATTTGAAAAGATCCTTTCCCTCTGAGAAAAATAATTTCCCACAGGAGTCATTCACCTTCCTTCACAGCTTTCTTCATCCAAGGGACCAGGCGATCCATTCTGTAAATGTCTTTAAATAATAATTTAAAAATCTGCCAGTTTATTCCTCCTTTCATGTTGGACTGTCCTATGACTATGTGACACTTAAGCTAATGGGCTGGACCAGACTGATATAGTTTGCTGTGAGGAAATGGTAGGATATTTCAAGTGCCAGCTACCTTAGGCACTCAGTTGTACCATTTGGTTAGGAAACAGTCACTTCACAACGTTTGTGAATATGTCACAGAGGTCCGTGAGTGATATATATAATTTATTTTTAATTTATTATTTCATGGGATGTGCGCATTGCTGGCTAGGCTATCATTTATTGCCCATCCTCAATTGCCCTTGAGAAGATGGTGGTTAGCTGACTTCTTGAACCACTGCAGTCCATGTGTAGGTTCACCTAGAATGCTGTTAAGGAAGGAGTTCCAAGATTTTGACCCAGTGACAGTGAAGGAGAGAATTATATAGTTCCAAGTCAGGATGGTGTGAATGGATGGGAACTTGCAGGTGGGTGGTCTTCCCATTCATCTGCTGCCCTTGTCCTTCAAGGGGTAGAGGTCACGGGTTTGGAAGGTGCTGTCAAAGGAACACTGGTGAGTTGCTGCAGTGCATCTTGTAGATGGTACACACAGCTAATACTATGTTTCGGTAATGGAGGGAGTGAATGTCTAAGGTGGTGGATGGGGTACCAATCAAGCCAGTTGCTTTGCCCTGGATAGTGACAAGCTTCTTGAGTGTTTTGGAGCTGTACTCATCCAGGCAAGTGGATAGTATTCCATCACACTCCTGACTTATGCCTTGTAGATGGTGGACAGGCTTTGGGGAGTCAGGAAGTGAGGCATGCTCTTGTAGCCACAGTATTTATATAGCTGGCCTAGTTCAGTTTCTGGTCAATAATAAACCCTGGATATTGATAGTGGGGGATTCAGCAATAGTAATGCCGTTGAATATCAAGGGGAGATGGTTGGATTCTCTCTTGTTGGAGGTGTTTGTTGCCTGGCATTTGAGTGGTGCAAATGTTACTTGTCACTTATCAGCCCAACTCTAAATTTTGTCCATGCCTTGCTGCAGTATCTGAACTGTTGCAAATTCATTTAAAATAATGAGGTGAATGTGAATATATTACACAGAAATCTTATTTTTATTGAACTAAGTAGTGGCATGAATGAACTACAGTGACTCATGTGATTTCTTGTTTGTTTGAGTTTATATTGACACTCATAGAGCCATCATCGCACCTCTACTTTGGTGCATACTTTTCTTATCATGCAAGCAAGATGCCAAGCCTGCCAAAATGCCAGCCACATGACGTTGTATCATGTTTATAATATTTATTGGCAAAACACAGCAAATGGGATGCACACAGAGTTCTAGAACTAGTTTGTAAACAGGACATATAAAACAACTGAGGGAGTTTAAGGCCATAGCATAATATTTTCAGATACACACATTCATCTAACAACTTTTGAAAAGCGTTCCTATTTTGTCAAAATTGTGATACTCAAATTAAAAAAGAATAGATCACTTCTTCAGAACGTTTTTTAAGTTTGCTTAATTTACGCTTTGTGCAAAACACAAAGTATTGAGGTCCATGTAAATCAACTACTTTTTCTGCCCAAGACATTAACAATGCACTACTAAAATAATTTTATAATGCCTTTCAGTACAATCATCTTTACGTTTTGCATTCATGCATGTCACAAATACTTACATTTTCCATTGAGTAATGGCCTACAGGAGATTGTATATTTCAGGGAACAATAAAAGTGTTCACAAGTTATTGTCACAGAGATTTTTAATCTGTCATGAAAGCATAATAATTATTGCCTCCATAAAGTAACTGCTTTTGACTGTAGCCATAATAGAAATTTGTAGCTCAGGTCAGGTTTATATTCACTTACTCAAGGCATCTGGGAAAGTGTATGAGAATATTGAAAGAAAAGAAGAAAATCTTAGATTTATATCATGTATTTCATAACCTGAAGATGCCCCAAAGTGCTTTACGACAATGAAGCTCTTTTGAAGTGTAGTCACTGTAACAATGTAGGAAATGTAGAAGCCAATTTCCGTACAGTGAGGTCCCACAAATAGCAAGAGATAGCAAGACCAGATAACCTGTTTTGAAGGTGTTATAGAGTGTAAATATTTTCCAGGGCACCATGGAGAACACAATGCTCTTCTTTGAATAATGCCATGGATACCTGAGTAGGCAATCAGGGCCTCGGTTTAATATCTTGTCCGAAGGATGGAACCTCCAACAGTACATCGTTCCCTCAGGGGTCTACTGAGTATGTCATTTGTTCACATAGATCAAAGACTGAGATGGATAGATTTCTACTTATCAAAAACATCAAGGGATAAGGGAATAGTGCAGAAAAATGGTGTTGAAGTAGAAGATCAACCATGATCTCATTGAGCAGCGGAGCAGGCTCAAAGGGCTGACTGGCCTACTCCTGCTCCTGTTTCTTATGCCCTTAAAACTTGGCTCAGAATAAGATGATGAATATTTTTCTGAATTAGGGTAATGTCAATGCAATTCCTGATCGACTAGAGTAAACAGCATAAACTACCAAAATTGGCGCTGCGCCTGACGGATGTTGTAAATTTTATGTTTCATACTGGTGGTTTTCTTGAATTCTGATATAGCATATTGGAATAGAATAGAGGAAAATTCACTCTGCATCTTGTCCATTCACTATCTAATTGGAAGGATGTAGTATGAGACTTGGTACCAAATAGTAGAGAAGTATTCCATTTCTGAACATTGCCCTTTATCACACCTGAGCTTCACTCATGTGGTTTCTGTCAGTCAAACCTGTAACTGTAGGATTACTTTGTTCAAGCTACTAGTTATTCACTCATGCACAATCCTTTCCAATTATAAATGTTGTCAACATGATAAATTTGGGCATTCATAATTCTTGTTATTGTCCTGGTACACATAACTGTACAACTCAAACATCATAATGGGGGATAGTCATAAATGAAGAAAGGAATCAATAGGTCAGCAATACATTGCATTATAAGTGACCACTTGTGCATGATAACAAACCAGTTTAATCACTAGGTTTGCATGAAAGATATTGATAAAGTACATAAACTTGGTTTGTACTACCTTTAGTTTACGAAACTGAGCAGTGATCTAATCAAGGTGGTTACAATGAATAAGGGACATGATAGGTTAGACACAGATATATGATTTTCTGTAATGAGAGAACAGATTTATAGATTTTTGTTACCTAAGGATATGAATAGATATGGAGCAAAAGCAGATGAGTACAGTTGAGATACAGATCACCAGTGATCTAATTGAATTGGCTCAAGGGGATGAATGGCCTATTGCCCTAAATTGACCGCTTATGGTTTTAATAACAACCTATATTTATGTAGCATCGTTAATGTGTACACAAAATTCCCAAGGTGTTTTATGGAAGCATAATCAGAAAAAAAGACAATGAGCTTTCTTTGGTGTTTAACTGGAGGAAATTGTGGCTTATACAGGCCTGGACATCAGACAACCAGTCTGAAAACAAAGAGGCAGTGGACAGATCAAGTGAAGTGGCCGTGGGGTAGAGCTGAGCCCATCGATTCTTTTTTGTTTTGTGTCATTGACACAGCTATTAGTTATGTGTAAAATATAAAGGAAGTTTACCAATTTGTGCATCCTGCAAATTATTTGTTTTTATTCTGCACTTGCATTTATCAGAATAAGAAAAATGCTTTCCTTTAATTTTTTCACTTTTATTGATAGAGATCTATAAGGATGTAATTGATATCAAACATCACTTACTCAATTGGTTTCCATGAAGCATATTCTCACCTGTGCAGTCAGATTACCTGTCAATGATATCGGGTATTTTCGTAGAAGCAATTTTTAAAAAACTGATTTTCTTTATGCAAAAATGAGGATATTCATATCACAGATATGCAAGGAGTTGAGTAACTTTGTGTCTAACAACCTTCAATATACATATATAAAAGCAAATCAAAACTTCATGTATTAAAAACTTTAAGTTTGCATGGATTTCTTGTCAACTTACTCTATTATAAATTCCTATGTACACCCATGTGCTTCAATCTGTCCATGTAAACCAGTCCTGCTGTAATGACACCCTCTTGCAGGCGAAGCACTGCAGCACCACCACTGGCAGAAAAGTGTAATTACAGCATGAAGTTTGCATCAGCAGGTCTGACAGAATCTGCAGAGAGGAGCACAGTTAACGTTTCGAGTCCGTATGACTCTTCAACAGAACTGTTCTGTTGAAGAGTCATATGGACTCGAAACATTAACTGTGCTCCTCTCTGCAGATGCTGTCAGACCTGTTGAGTTCTTCTAGGTATTTTTATTTTTGTTTTGGATTTCCAGCATCCGCAGATTTTTGCTTTTATGAAGTTTGCATCGATAGTTTCTCTTATGATTGAAATAGGGGCCAAATATATGGCTTCAAAATGGAAACTGAATTATCTCTGTGCACTCTAGTTCAGTTACGCTCTGCCCTCTTGCCCCTCATCATCAGACGACCATATTTAATTTTGACTCCTTGTGTGTATTTGCAAGTTAAAGTCTATTCCAAGATTCACAGCAAGAAAAACTTGCTGTACTGGAGATTCAACATTTCTCAGGCTTTACATCAAAAATACAAATTTGTTTTCAATTATACATCACAATCTTCAGCCATCTTCAAGTTTGTGTCTCACACACACATAATCAGCAACAGAAATAACTTCACTGTTATTTATTTATTCATTCTTAGGATGCATATGTCACTGACAAGACTCAGCATTTATTGCCTATCTCTAATTGCCCTTGAGAAGGTGGAGTTCAGCCTTATTATTGAACTGCCATAGTCCATGCAATCAGGTGGGGCGTTCCAGGATTTTGACCTAACAATAGTGAAGGAATGGAGATATATTTCCAAGTTGACTGATAGGAGTGGAATGGTCCATATCTGACTGTAAGGCATCATCTTGTGAATTGTGACTTTCACATGATTGAATTTGATTCTAGTTTTTTCGAAGCAAGAGTCACAAACCAATGTTTTAAATTTAAATTAGTCACATTTTGGACCAATGAGAAAAAATTGCCCACAGTAAATTAATTAGACTGTAAATGGGTAAAAATTTGCAGACAAAAAGTGGGAGTATCTGCTACAAGGCAAACTCAGTACATACTCCAAAAAGACAAATGCTCCACTTGTGTATTTAACCAAAGTCAACAAACAAAGCTTGCAAGATACCTCAAAACTAAGAGTAAAAGGGTTTAATAAATATTTTCATAAAATGTCAGTAATAAAGGAAAATGTGGGCCCATTAAAGACAGATACCCAGTGGCACAATGATGGAAACTAAGGAAATGGAGATTAGTTAAATGAATACTTGAAATCAGTTTTCACAGTAGAGGAAGGTGGTAAAAAAAACTAGGCAGTTTGAAAGTCAGTCAAGGAAAGGCAATTATTGGATACAATATAAATATTAGTCATGAATATATGGGACATAAGGCAGACAAATCTCCTTAGAACTGATATTTTCCACCCTAATGTATTAAAAGTAACGTGAAGAAATTGAAGGTGCGTTTGTAATAATTTTCCAAATTCAGGTATTGGGCCCTTATATTGGAAAATTGCACATGTGATGCCATTATCTAAAAGAGAAACCAGGAAACTACAGATCTCTCCATTTAACCACAGTTGTGGGCATGTTTCTAAAGTTTATCATCAGGGACTATGTGACTATGAATTTGAACAAGTACGAGCTGGTCAATGAGAATCAGCAATAATTGGTTAAAATTAATTTATTTCTGACTAATCTAGCTGAGGAGGTCACTAATAAGGTAGAGAGGGGAATAGCTATGGGTGTTATGTGGGTTTCAGAAGGCATTTGATAAGGTTCTGCATAAGAGATTATCAGCAAAAATGTGAATGTGAGGAATTAGAGGCAACTTTGGGATATAGGCTGATAATTCTTTGGGAGGTAGAAGCAAAGAGGAGGGATAAGGGGTTTGGTGGTTGCTAAAATGCATGAGTGGAGCTTTTCTCTTTTAGAGGTATGTAGTAGTTTGTCTTTGAACAAATTCTTCCACTTTTTGATTGGTGGAATATGACAAGATGTGTTCCCCAGAGATCTGTCCTAGAGCATTAGCTTTTCATCAACAATGATCTGGTTGAAGAAATATATGCTACAGATGTTATTAAGTTAGAAAGAACAATAGCTCGTGTAGAGGGGAGCAGGATATTATGAAGGGGTCTAGACAGATTGAAAGAGTTGGAAAAAATATGCTTGATGGAGTTCAATGTGGGGACTGAGAGGTCATCCACTTTCGATCCAAGAAAGACAAATTAGAATATTATCTTATTGATGAGAGACTAGAAACTGTGGAGATACACAAATCATTAAAGGCTAGTGCACGGGTAAAAATGTAAGTAAAAAGGCTAGTGAGAATTTTAGCTTTTATCTCAAGGAGCTTGGAAAAGAAAGGGGAGGAAATTCAGTTATCTAGAGGCTTGATCAGCCTCAACTGGATTACTGCTTTCAATTCTAGACGCTGGGCCTCAGGCAGGATATATTAACTCTGGAGGGAGTAGAGTGCGGATTCACCAGAAGGATGCCAAGGCTTAAAGGGTCAATTTTTTAAAAAAAATGTTCTTTCATGAAGTGTGGGCGTTACAGGCAAGGCCAGCATTTGTTGCCCATCCCTAACTGCCCTTGAAAGGCTTGCAAGGCCATATCAGAGGGCAGCTAAGAGGCAGTTAAGTGTTGCTTAGGGTCCAAGATCACATGTAGGCCAGACCAGGTAAAGATGGCAGATTTCTTCCCCTAAAGGGCATTAGTGAACTAAATGGGCTTTTCTGTCAATTGATGATGGCTTCATGGTAACCATTATGGAGACTATCTTATAATTCCAGATTTACTAATTGAACTTAAATTCCACCAGCTGCCGTTGGTAGGATTTGAACCCGCCGCCCGGAGAATTAATCTAGGTTTCCGGATTACTAGTCAGGTGGCACAACCACTATGGCACCATCTCACCCTCCCCCAAAAATGAGGGGATATGGCTGGGCTGTATTTCCTTGAGTTTAGAAAGTTGAGGGGGAGGGGTGGTGCAGCGGGGGGGGGGAGGGGGGGGGGGGCAGGGGGTGTGTGATCACATCAAGGAGTTTAAAATGAGACAATGATTCAATAAATTGGATGAGCACCGCTGAGGCAGCAGGAGATCTCAAAGGGGATTCAAAATGGAAGCGCTCTCTGAAGCATTGGCAAAAATTAAAAACCTTGCATGGTACAGCTGCCAGGCCATGATTTTGAAAAGTGAATACAGGATGGTTTGCAGCCACACTCATGGCTGTCACATCCCCAGCAGGCCTGTCCTTGGGGCGTTGGGGGGGGGGGGGGGCGCATTGAGAAAGGAATATAAACACTTTCTACCCCGTCCAAAACTATGTAATTGCCTGGAAGATGAGCAAACCCAGGCTAATTTGGGGAAACAAAACCTAGGAAGTTCCTCTCTGACCCATCAGGACAATTGGAACTAGTCCAGGAGATCACCATGACCCTGCGCTCCCTGAAGTGCCTAACCAAAACCAGGTACAGCTGTTGCTTGAAGGGTATTCAATGAATTGGCATGCACTACACGAGATGCCAGTCTGTTTCAAGGATCTACTATTCTCCACCTAGGAATATATACATCCACTAGTATCAAACTCTCTCTAAGCAGATAAAGGTTAATTGAATAGTCCATATATAAGATATCTTATTGTTGTGGTAAATTGGATTACTGCCAGTTCATGTAGGGCATTGTTACTAATATATCATGGTCTACATTGAAACAGATCCTCCACTCAGCCCCCTCCAATTCCCCACCTCCACACATTCGTCCATTGGCAACAATGGGAGTGCATCAGGTCAATCATAGTACATCTCGCTCTTGAAGGATTAAATCTTCCATGTGTTCAACATCACAAAACAAGAATTACTCCTGTATGGCAGCTTTAAGACCAAGTTCTTGTAACAGTTAGCGATCATATATGTGTTTTCACCTATTTGTCTCTCTCTCACTTATATTGGGAGAAAGTAGGGGTAATGGGTAAAACAAATAT
This sequence comes from Isurus oxyrinchus, assembly GCA_026770705.1. Lineage (NCBI taxonomy): Eukaryota > Metazoa > Chordata > Chondrichthyes > Lamniformes > Lamnidae > Isurus > Isurus oxyrinchus. The sequence continues at coordinate 121,750,252 of JANJGN010000016.1, read as the reverse complement.
AGGATTTTTTTCCATTGGTTTTAAATAGTATAAGTCCACATTAAATGGTATCAGCCATCTGTGTCTCTGGGCTATCTTTATGAAATTTCCTTTGGCTTGTGGCAAAGTTAATGGATGCAATGCAAATAGGCATCATTTCCAACAAGCTGACTGAGAATATTTGGTGTTAAGTGTCCATTGAGCTACTTGTCAGCTGAATTCATCAGATTGTTACTCAGTGTGAATGTTTGGCCAAAATACTTTTGTTGTTGTTTCATATCTGTGCTTGGTGCCCGAAACATAGTCCATTGTTTCTATGAGGTCATCTCTGCTTGGCTATTTTTACATGAAATCATTCCAGTTTCTGCAGCTAAAAACTGTAAACTTCAAATCTTGTTCTGTGTAGAAAGCAGCCTAGTTAAAGAGTGTGAAAGACACTGAGAAGAGACACAATATCCAGGCCATCATCCCATCTTTTACTGAGATGTTTGTCTGCTCAGATTCTGTTTGTTGAAGGCAATCTTCAAAGAAACTGCTTCTACATCAAAGAGATTTATAAATGTCAGATCTTTTAGCCTTCATCACTTTCTATTCTTTGTGCCATCGCAGATAGGGTTAGACAGAGCTATGTCAACATTGTGCACATATATATTGGAGACAGTGTCTTATCAAGAATTTGCCAAGAAGCTGGGAGAACTGTGAATGCTAATATTAATCTAGTTTATATGTAGGACACATTTTGAGTTATGTTTTATAATTTCCTGCCTATTTCTTTGCTTCCATAAAGATATTTTATTAGTATGTAAGTCTTGGTGTAGTCTATGTTGTCGAAAATTGTGACATTTCCAACTTCCAAATTGACAGTTGGCATACTAAGTTTTTTCAGTAAGCAATCTACCATGTTCAAGCTTAATTATTAAATTGGAGCTGCGCTAACTTAATATGTGAGAGAATAAAGACATGGTTTGTAATGGGTCTGGTCTGCTTCCAGAAATGAGGAAAGAGAATCAATCACCTGTAATACTTTCTCTTCCTCCTCCCAAACATTACTTTCTGGAATCCACCAAGGATCCATCCTTAGTCCTATACCACTTCTTATACATGCTGCCTCTAACAATAGCATCCAAAAACAAAACTACAGGTCTTCCATGTGTGCTGATGACACCCAGCTCTACCTCACCACAACTCTCTGAGCCCCTACACTAGCTTTGATTTGTCAGTCTGTTTGTCTGGCATAAAAGTACTGAAATGAACAGAAATTTCCTCCAACAAAATACCGAGAAGACTGAAGCCATTGTCTTTGAACAAATTCCATTCCCTAACCATCAACTCCATGGGCTGAATTTTACATTGTTTGGGCAGGTGCACGCCTGGCCTGATCGGGTGTGAAATCACGCAAGATGACATTGGGTGAGCATCCCAACGTCATCGCGCACTCGCGTCATATTTCGCTTGGCAGGCACACGCCTAAGTCGGAAACATGCCCACTGACAATTAAGAGAACAATTAAGCCAATTAATGGCACAATTGTCTGCTATTTTTCATCGCCCATCCAACTTACGGGTGGCAGACAGGTGAATGGGCCAGGCAGCCTTTATATTTTTCATGAAACCTCATCCAAGGGTAGGATGTGGTTTCCGTTAGGAAATAAAATAAAGGTAAAAATCTGTGGGTAGCATTTTTATCATCTATATTTTCAGGTACCTGATTGTGATGCTCGGACATTTTTTATTTGCTTCCTAAAACTTTATTGGGACATTTTCGGGTCTGCAGCTCCCCGACTTCAGGGAGCTTTCTCTCAGTGTTCATCTGTGCCTGCGTTGACATCATTGGCCACCCTCCACCCACCCTCCCCCACCTCCACCCCAGCAGCGGTGAGCATCTCAGTGTGCTCTTCCCGCTGGCTGGGCGTTAATTGGCCAGCAAGCCTGAAATTGTGGTCCGGGGCCAATGGCGGTTGGCAGTCCGTTTCCCGGCCGATCCAGGCCCACCCGCCAAGCTAAAAATTCAGGCCCATGCCTCTCCCTGGCAATCGGCTCCCAGCCCCAAATTTCAAAATTCTTATCATTGTTTACAAAATCCTTTGATGATCTCTCGCCTTCCCCTCTGTAACCTTCTCCAGCCCTACAATACTGAGATCTTTGCACTCCTTCAATTCTGGTCTCCTGAGCATCCTCAATTTTAATCCCACCTCCATTGGCAGCTGTGCCTTTAGCTTCCTAAGTCCCAAGCTCTGAAATTCACTCCCTGAACCTCTCCGCCATTTTAACTTGTTCTCCTTGTTTAAGAAGCTCCTTAAAACCTTCTTTGACCAGGCTTTTGATCATCTGATCTAATATTATTATACGGCCTGGTGCCAAATTTTATTTTATCCCGTGAAGCACCTTGGAATGTTTTACCATGTTAAAGATGTTGTATAAATACAAATTGTCTTTATATTGAAGAACACCCAATTGTAACACTGCATTTAACCACAATGCCTGCATCACTTAGATTAATGTCATGCCTAAAATACAATAGGGGAAATTTTTCCACATAGATTATCTAATAGAATTGTTATTTTTGGATTATTTGTACATAACATGACTAAGATTAACAGTGATACCCTGGGCAACATTTAGAAAAATCTTGCTGTGTTTGATCCTTATTACCTTCATTGCAAAGCTGCACTTCGATCAAACTAAGGTCATCCCTTTTACAAAAGTAGATGGTATCTTATTAATGTTCTTCACAGATTGGCTGTAATGCTTCCTATATACATATTTATAAGTGCCAGAGATTTGTGAGGCATTGCCAGTTATGAGTGAAATAATGAACATTGGGAAGATCTCAGCGGATTAGAAACTGGTTAATGTGGTGCCCCTTTTTTAACAAGGTTGCACTGACAGACCATTAGTCTTCCATGTTGCGCCAAATACTGAAATTCATCACAAACAGTAAACTTGAGAATTGTATGACAATAATTTAGTAAACAGCAGCCAACATTATTTTTTAAACATGATTTATTTTCATCATTGGGATGATAAGGTCTATACATATTACCCATCACTTTGATACAACTGAATGGTATGCTGGGCCATTTCAGAGGGCACTTCAAAATCCACCATGTTTTGAGGGAGCAGATGCTGCCCAGCCATTAACCTTGATATTTTTCATGAAGTGACATTCCAAGAGAACTGCGGAAGGCTCTATGATATAGCGCTCATAGACCTCCAACTGTAATTGACAAAGTTATTCCTGAAAGATAACTAGTTAATCTCAAGGCTGTGGAGATTCCGAATAAAACTTGGCAGTGGATGAGAAATTGGTTGAACAGTATAAAAGAGTAGGCGCTTGTCAGAAGTTATGCCAAGGCAGGGGGAGGTAATGCATTAAGAGCAGGCAGTAAAATTAAGCAGCTTAAACCTCAAATTTAAAGGACAGAAGAAAGTAGTTTTTAAATGTAATTTTAAAGCCTTTACTTTTGATCTAGTTTGCAGTATACTTGTTATATTATAGTTTACTGATGTGAATTATGTTCATTTATTTGTTCCCAGATAATGTTCTATGTGTTTTCCACAATGCAGCAAAGTAAGAATATTTATTTAATAAAACAAGTAACAAAATCATTACTATGGAATAAGTAGTATACTAGGGTACACTGAATACAGTTACTTTTTTATTGTAAGTGAAGATTTGAAGAAGAATTAAATAGTATGCAATGCTTAGTCTTCATGCAGTGACTTACTCTGGAAATGCACTCACTGGTTTCTAAGTGAATGCAGCAGCCATTCTGCATACTGGTAGGTCCCACAAAAAAAAACAATAAGATCACATTGGGATATTGACTCCAGAACATGCTAGTCTTCTTTGAATAGTGACATGGAATCTTGATCCCGTTCTCCCGAACCACCAGAATGGACAGACATCTCATCCAAAAGATGACAGCCCCATCAAAGCAGCATTCAGCTCACTATTACACTGCAGAATCATTCTGGATTTTGTACTCATATCCTGGAGTGGGTCTTGCATCCATATACTTCTAACTCAAATGCAAGAGTGCCTCTCCCCAAGGCAAGACAAAACTCAGAATGATCAAAATACCTATTAAATCACAAAGCACAACCTTCCCAATATTTAAAAAGTAGGAAATAAGTGGAAGTTTACAATAGCATAACAGAATAAAGAAAGTACGTCTAAACTCCATTGAACTCCTGATACTAACTTCTGGTATTCTTCCAAAATAGCATGCAGAAGGATGTGGTATGTGTCCCATATTCTTTAATGAATTAAACTCTGCTGGTTTCACCGCCCCCCCCCCCCCCCCCCCAAGCTCGCCGGAGGCAGGAAGGCGTCGAACCAGTGAGCCGATCTGGTCAGTTCAATAGTTCCTCCCGGTTCCCGCCTTCAGCCTCGGCCGCAGCGGGATCATGAAAACGCCGCCCCCAGAAAAGCAGCCCCCGGGCGGGCATCAGTCCCGCCCAATAAATCAAGTCTGACTCGTCAGTAACATTTGGAAAACCAGTGAACATTAACCATTACCCCCTTTATTTTGTTCCTGGGTGGGGGGGGGGGGGGGGGGGGGTAGGGGGACACTACGTTGTCTATATTCGTGACAATGAGAAATAATTTTCACCCAGAATAGGTAACCTTCCAAAACAGCGGTTCAAGGAAAGATGTTTCAAAGCGAAGTTACAGTGGGAGGAGTTGACTGAAGCGCCAACAATGCAGTGCACTCACTATCTTATACTGTGGCAAGGTTCACTAGGCAAATGCAATGGCACTCAGTCAGAAAGGTGTAGAAGAAAAAAAAAACACACATCAGGGGTATTTTTACTTCCAAACAATATTTCTTCTGGGGTTTGGGACCCAGCAGCATCAACTGCCCAACTCTTGTCTTTTTCTTGGCCCGTGCAACAACTGCATCCACTTGCCCTGGCTTTGCTTCCATTGTCACCGAACTCAGACGTAGAAGGCGGAATTGAAACGCTTCCTCTTCGATGGGTCTCTAACGTTGACTTGGTTGTAAGGGCACTGCGAAGAGAATTTCAAAACATGGTGTGATTGCCCCGTGCCGTGGCTACGCATGTAACGGTTAATGGTGCAATAGGAAATAGTGGGACACTTGAAGATTCTTCACACATATAAAATTAACGTGGGATAAAAGTCAGTCTTCTTGGCAAAGCTGCCACCAGGTTCAAGAGTATTTGTGAAGGACTGACTTTGCAACAAGTGGTACTGATTACTGTTCAGGAAACCGCACTTCCTCAGCTTGTCTCCTCAAGTGCTGAGCTTGGTTATGTCGAACGTGATCGAGCCTATTAGTGGGATATTTACTGATTTATGCCAGAGTTTCTCGGTTTGAAGAAACAAAAATGCCAATTTAGTTTGGACTCCCTTCACAAAACTAAAGGCGCGAACACTTGGAAAGACGCATGGCAAGTTACAAATGCTAAGAAAACCTAAACTAAAGCCCGGAGATGGTTTTCCGTGTTACTTTAAGAAATCACTCTCAATATTCGCTTTTTAATTAATCTTTTCAAACGGTAAAACGGGAAGATGAGATTTTAAATGTTCTCCTTTGATGCATTCAAAACTCTCCTTACATCTTTCGATCCGGATCTCGAAACTCTATGAAAACGTCCTTACAATTGCTCGAATTGGTCCCAATATTATTATTTTTTTTTGTTTTTGAAAAGAAAAGTTACAGATTCGCAAGGAAACTCGATATCCCTAAGGCAGAAATACAATATAAAAAAAACCCCCCCGCTAACTGCCCAGGTATTATCTGAAAGGTCAGATACCGCAGATAGGATTTATTTTGCAGCTTGACTCTGGACTTACAAGGGTCAGGAAAGAGGAAATTCCTGTTGGAAATAGGAGGCGGATGTAAACAAAGGAAAGCCTGTTACTCACGTGTCTGCAAGCTGAGCCGCAGCATTTCTCCCGCTGCAGGTGGGCCAGACGAGTCAGTACCAGGTAGCCGCTCTCTGGGTCCACATAGGTCTGTTGGCCAGCCTTTTAACAACACAAAGGGGACCTTTAATATTGTGGGCACACGCTGTAAAACTAGCACGGTAGAAGGTAAAATTTAATGTTCTGATTTCCACCCACTCCAGACAGTGCAAGGATCTCCAGCTGGGAGCTAAAAACTGCTGGAGTAAAAGGGGTAAAAACAAAAAAACTGCGGATGCTGGAAATCCAAAACAAAAACAGAATTACCTGGAAAAACTCAGCAGGTCTGGCAGCATCGGCGGACTCGAACTCAAGTTCTGTCGAAGGGTCATGAGGACTGGAAACGTCAACTCTTTTCTTCTCCGCCGATGCTGCCAGACCTGCTGAGTTTTTCCAGGTAATTCTGGAGTAAAGGGGGGGCGTTTTTACCCGGGGGGGGGGGGGGGGGGGGGGGGGATCAGGGTGGGCCCTTCATTGGGTTCCCAAACTGAGTTTGCACAAAAGACTTGTAAATATTTGGCTGGTGCGCTGGATATTTGTTTGTGTTGTTTCCGTGCAGTGGTTTCAGTGCAGCAGTCACCCCCGCACCCCCCCCACCTTGCACAGGAAAACATCCTTTTCAGATGGCGCTTGTCGATAAATGGTATATGGTCGAGGGGGTGGGGCGGACATTCGTTTTGACAGAAGAATTAACATGACCACACTCAGAACAAGCCACTCAAATTCACGACAACAGCAACTTGCATTTAAGTAGCATCGGTGGCACAGCACAGCCACCCCAAGGCACTCCATGGGAGCATTGACCCACCGACGTTTGGCATGAGCAAAATAGGGAGATATTAGGGCAGATGTGACCAAATGCTTGGTCCAAGAATTTGGTCTTAAAGGAGAGTTTGAGGGACTTATTTTCATTGATTTTGGATTCCAAGCTGAACCCTGAATGGTGGAGCAATACAACTTTCCGGTTATGATTTACTGTGGATTGGTTTAGTGAGGAAAACGAAGGCAGAGCACTTGGAGAAGTTCCAATTAATTGTTCCCACTGGATGATTAGATGCAGCTAAAGACTTTCAGTGGGTATAATACACTTAGTTATACGCTGCGTGATTTTATTCACAATGTGTTCACTATTATGCCCATAAACCAAGCAAAATGTCACTTCCAAAAATAAAATGATAATACAGTATGTCATGGATTCATCGTTTACCTTTGGGAGTGTTCATGATGATGTATAGAATAAGGATAAACTGATCACTGATTTGTGACAATTTTTGAATGTTTCATATTTTCCAATAAATATGGATAAATTGGAACAAAAGGGGGTCTGAATACTCTGTATGATTTGTTACATTGCATTGAAACTCATGCACTTGTATCTCAACCTGCTGTTGCAGTGCACAACATGAATCGAGAGTAAGTTGCTCTTGAATTTGCTGCAATTTGAAGAGGCAGATGACACCTTACCAGAGAACAAGCCACAATTCCAAGTGTGAGCTCTGGTAAAAAGGAATGTTAAAATGATCCCAGTGCTTATACAGTGGTTAAAGAGCTAGCATGTAATGCCACAGCATAAAAGGAATTTACTGAACAACAAGTTGAAATTATATGGATTCTTGTTTCATTAGATTTACTTTTGTTGATGCTGACCTATCATAATTATAATCTATGTTTAAGTTTATTTTGAACAATACATGTTTAGTTGTGTGAGCTGGTTGCGTAGATCCCGATACCATTACACTTTTAATTCCCACGTTACATATTCCAATTGCTTTGCATAGCAATGGGTTTATTTAATTTTTGCAAAAAGGTGATATGGATTGGAAAGCTCTCCTGATTCAACTAATCTGTAAGGAACAACTTGGGAAGATGCCGGAGGTTGGGTGGGGGAAGAGAAGGGGGTGCAGCATTTGCTAAGGGAAGTTTAAACATTATAGAGCCACAGCACTGCACATGGGAGGAAATTGGAAGATGGGAAATCTGAACTGCCAAGACCTCTTAAGCTGAAGGAGGGATATGTGCTTTGGGTGTGAAACCACCAGCTGCTGGGGTTTTAGTTTCAGGTCCCGAGTGTGTTGAGTTAGATCACTGATCTGACTGCAATCACACAAGTTTAGCTTTGTAGTGAAGTAGAAACGGCTTGGTTGTGACACTGAAGTTGGAGTGTAAACACATGCTTGAGGAATGTGCTTTTTAAGAGATGTCAGAATTGATTTTAGACAGTCCAATACCTTGAAAGCAATACTGTTAGATTCTTGCTAGAAACTGCAACGTTTCCATAAATTAAATTTATTGGCAGCAAAATGCCCGATGCCAATTCTAATTTTTGAATCTAATATTTCACAGGAATTGCAGCTGAAATTATATTTCGCTTTGTTCAAATCAATGCACCTAAATTAGCCGGTTGTTGGGGAAGTAGTTGTTAAATCTATTGAAACTTATTACATATTTGTTTTATTTATTTTTGAATTATTAGATTAGTCTGAATTGGGCTGCTTTTGTTAGGCATGAGACTGTAATGGCTGGATAAGTGGACTTTAGTTTATATAAGTTCTGCTGCAATGTAATGAATCTGCTTCCAATCTGCTACATTGCCCTTATTACACACTTCTGCATAAATCATTTCTAAAAGGCGCATTTATGGCCTTTTTCGTAGGGGTCCAAAAATGTATTTTCCATTTCAGCTGTGTTTGGTGCAAGTTTCATTCATCAATTATGACTATTTAAACATTAATGAACACAGTGCAGTACTGTAAAAGAGACAGGAACTGTGATCAGAAAATGTTAAGGTTGTCAACATTATGATTATTTCATGTTAACTCCAATAATTGTACATAAGGGAAGAATTGAGTCTGAAGCTGGTCTTTTACCTCAAGCAAGTTTATTCTTCACCCAGCTCAACAGAGTGACAGACCCCCAGTTCCTTTTCCTCCCTGGATCGTTACAGCTGTACCCATTTATGGGTGAGCCAATGCCCATCACCGGGTTTAACAATTAACTTAACAATGTAATTGCCAGTCAATAACACGATTATTATTAGACCCTGATAATGTGATTGCTGACACATCGGTAAATACAAGTGCAAAACAGCCTGTCAACATGAAAACAGAAATACCTGGAAAAACTCAGCAGGTCTGGCAGCATCGGCGGAGAAGAAAAGAGTTGACGTTTCGAGTCCTCATGAGCCTTCAACAGAACTGAGTGAATATTAGGAGAGGGGTGAAATATAAGCTGGTTTAAGGTGGGGGAAGAGAAGTTGGGGGGAGGGGGGTGGTTGTAGGGACAAGCAAGCAGTGATAGGAGCAGATAATCAAAAGATGTCACAGACAAAAGAACAAAGAGGTGTTGATGGTGGTGATATTATCTAAACAAATGTGCTAATTAAGAATAGATGGCAGGACACACAAATGTTGAGCTTGTCAACCTGGTTCCATTTGTCAATCTGTTGAATTCAATGCATAAAACTTTTTCTTTTTTAAGTAGGGATCCAATTCCCCTTTAAAAGCTACTGTTGCATTTGCTTCCACCACCTTGTCAGGCAGTGCAGTCCAGATCATTGTAATAAAAAATAATTTTCCTTATCTGTCCCCTGTCAATTTTGCCAATTATCTAATATCTATGTCCTCTGGCTACCAATCCACCTATCAGTGAAAACTATTTCTCTCTAACTACACTATCTAAATCCCTCAATTTTGAATGTATCCATTCAATCTCCCCATAACCTACTCTGCTTGAAGGAAAACAACCCCAGCTTCTCTAGTCTGTCCAGATAGCAGGAACCCCTCATCTCAGGTTCCGTTCCAGTAAATCTCTGCATCTTCTCCAAGGTCTGATGACCTATCTAAAACGTGCTGTGCAGGATTGGACACAACACTCTAGCTGAGACCTAAACAGTCATTTATAAAAGTTAAGCATAAATTCCTTGGCGTTTTTAGCAACTGTACATCATATGGCTCTATTGACCATGACCTTGCTCCAGCATTTAATAAGATCATGGTTGAATTTCTAAATTAACTCCACTTTCCCATCCTCTCCCCAGATCCCTTGATATGCTTAGTGCCCAAAAGTTTATTAATCTCAGTCTTGAATATACTCATTGACTGTGTAGCTAGAGTCCTCTGGGAGTGAGAACTTGAGAGACTCACAACTCTGAGAGTGAAGAAATTTCTCCTCATCTCAGTCCTAAATGGCTACCACTTTATCCTGAGACTTTGACCTCTAGTTCAAAGCTCTCCAGCCAGGAGGAACAGCTCGGTGCATCAACCCTGTCAAGGTGTCTATGAATGTTATACACTTCAATAAGAACATCTGTAATTCTTCTAAACTCCAGATAGTATAGGCCCATTCTACTCAATCTCTCCTCAGAGGACCACCCTCTGATCACAGGAATCAATCTAATGAACCTTTCATTGCACCAGCTCTAGGGCAAGTATATCCTTCTTTAGGTAAAAAGAACAAAATTGATACGCAGTACTCCAGATGTGTCTCATCAAAGCCCTACAAAATTATAGCACAATATCCTAAATATTTTAAACCAATCCCTTTATAATAAATAAAAGCAAAATATTGCAGATGCTGGAAATCTGAAATGAAAACAGAAAATGCTGGAAAAACTCAGCAGGTCTAACAGCACCTGTGGAGAGAGAAACAGGGTTAACGTTTCAAGTCTGTATGACCCTTCTTCAGAAGGCGTCTATGAATGTTATACATTTCAATAAGAACACCTGTAATTCTTCTAAACTCCAGAGAGTATAGGCCCATATGGCCCTTCTCTGAAGAAGGGTCACACAGACTCAAAACATTAACTCTGTTTCTCTCTCCACTAATGCTGTCAGACCTGCTGAGTTTTTCCAAGCATTTTCTGTTGTTATTCCCATTATAATAAAGGTCAACATATCACTTGTTTTCCTAACTGCATGGTAACGATCCATAATTCCTTTACAACGACTCGCAAATCCGTCTGAAAACCAGCATTTGCTGGTCTCTTGCCTTTTAAAAAAAATTCTGCTTTTTCATTCTTTTGTATCAAAGTGTATAATTTCAAATGTCCCCATAGTATCTACCACCTTTGTGTCCAATCTGTATCACTTTTCGGCTTTTTTTATAGCCTCCCTCAAAGGTTACCTTCCCCACTAGCTTTACGTCATCAGCAAACTTGGTTATATTTACTTGGGTCCCTTAGCCGAGTCATTGTTATAGATTGTAAACAGCTTGAGGCCCAAACACGAGTTCTTGCAGCACTCTACTTGTTACATCTTCCCTTCCAAAAATTTACCCATTCATTTTTACAGTTAACTTTTTGTCCATTAACCAATTCTCAATTCATATTACCCCACCAATCCCATGAGTTGTAATCTTGTGTAACAACCTTTTGTGCGCCACCTTATTGAATGCATACTGAAAATCCAAAAACACTGTATCGGCTGGTTGCTGCTAATTACTACTTCAAAAAATTCTAAATTATTTGCCAAACACAATTTCCTTTTCATAAAATCACGTTAACTCTGCCAATCATAATGTGATTTTCCAACTGTCCTGTAAACACATCTTTAATAATAGATGTTTGCATTTTTTTGACTACTGATGTCAGGCTAATGGACCTGCAGTTTCCTGTATTCTCTCTCCCTCCTTTCTTGAACAGTGGTGCTATGTTCACTATCTTCCAATCCATGAATTCTAGAATCTAATTACCTCTGGAAGATCAAAATCAGTGCATCTACTATTTCTGTAACCGCCTCTTTTAAAACACTATGGTGAAGGCCATCAGATCCTGGGGATTTGTCAGTTTTCAGTCCCATTAATTTCTCCAACACTATATTTTTACTAATATTAATCACTTCAAATTACTAAACCTCATTATATACATGGTTCCTCACAATTTCCAGTATGTCCCTCGTGTCTTTACTGTGAAGGCAGACAGAAAATATATGTTTAACTTCAGCCATTTCCTTATTCACCATCATAATTTCTCATGTCTCCGCCTCTAAGGGATTCACATTTACTTTTGCTAATCTCTTCCTTTTTACATTCTTGCAAAATCTATTCTTTTACATACTTCATGCCAGTTTACTCTCATTCTATTTTCTTCCTGTGACGACCTTTGACCCAGAACCAGTACCTTCTCAAGAGCAATTAGGGATGGGCAATAAATGCTGGCCTAGCCAGCGACTCCCACATCCCATCAATGAATAATAAAAAAAAGTTATAGTAAGAAAAATTTGTAATTTCTTTAGAAGGTCTGTGGAAACTAATTGTTTTCTCAATAATGTTTGAAAAGCATGTTTTAAGAGTATGCATCCATTATAAAAGGATCAATTGTAATTTTCTTGATCATAAATACTGGTTCATCTGACCTGGCAACCCTTGACCTGAAATTAATGCCAGCAGAAAGTAAATTAAGAAAAAAGCTGGGTGGCTGGCAGACACAAAGGAGCGCTACAAGCAGAGGAACTGGAGGGTGAAGGCAGACACTAAGGGTGAAGGAGGGTGCAGAGATGCAGATACTAATAGTAAGAAGACAGTGAAAGAAAGAGGGACACAGAGAATTCTTCTGAGAAGAAGAAGCAAACCACTCTCAGGAAGAGGTCACTTTTTCTGTTTGACAGAAAAGGAGACAGCAGCCTTGAGGTACTGTGCGAGCTAGCTAAAAAGGTCTAAAACCTGGGAAGCTGTGTGAATAGCTTTCAGACTCTAAAGAGCTTGGTGTTTACCCAGAAGTGATCAAACCATGAACCAGGAGTTTACTGGCTGGTTAGTTGAAAAGAACTCTGGAAAACTACACCATCTGGATTGTTGTGAACTGAGGAAGAGAGAGTTCCTAGGAGTGTGCCTTGCTGATGATAATCATACCCATGAAACTAGAAGGTGAAAGCTGTCATTGGATGGGACTCCTGAGGTACCTTGTGTGAATAAGAAACAGCATTTGGGGAACTGTGTAGCTATGTGGTGTCGCCTTTATGCAGGGAGTGATGTAAATTCTTGTGGTTCTGTAAGACGCATCTTTATTGTACCAACTATTTAAAGTGAAATTTACCTTTTTATCTGCAGTATCGTTTATCAATCAAATTTTGTGTAATTTGTGCTGGTTCTGATTTGTGTTAATGTCAAAGCTACAAAAAGCTGAATCTTGTAGATGATTTCTTCATTTGGGGAGGTAATTCTGTAAATGTCATAATTTTGGTTCATGGTTTCCCCACAGAGATCATAACATTCCTCTTTATCAATTTCTGGTCATCCATGGCTGATTTTTAAAACCCCTCCAATCCTCAGGCCGACTACTCTTCTTGGCAACATTGTCAGCTCCTGTAATTAATCTAATACTATTCTTACTTTCCCTATTTAGCCACAGCTGTACCATTTTTTCAGTGCAGTTTTGATTTCCTATTACTATTGTAATATTATTATAATATTACTCTTTGTCCCTTCCTGACACAGTCTATTTGACTTTACCCAAATCTCTACTCTTTCCCACAGCCTTGACTTTTCTTTTCAGACTTATAAAGGTTTCCTTCTCTGAGCCCTCTCTCGCCCTTGTTAGCATAAGGCCCCATCTGTTTCCCTAGTTTTTGATTCACCAGGATGCTGTGTAAGTGGAACCTGTCCCAATGGAACAGTTCCCTTTTTCCACAGTATTGATGCCAATGCCCCATGAATTCAAACCACACCACCCTGTCAGCCACACATTTAAGCCTCCAATCTGTTTGCCCCTATGCCGCTTTGTGCATGGCTTTGATGGCAAAGATTATTTATTACCTTTGGGGTTCTGGTTTTTAATTTGTACCCTTGCTCCTCAAGCTCCCTCAGTGTCACCTAATTCCTACTTCTGTTTATGATGTTGGCTCCTACACAGATCACAACAACTGGACTCGTCTCCTCTTTCACCATTTACTTCTCCAGCCATGAGATGCCCTTTCCCCTGGCATCGAAGGTGGGGGTGGGATTGAGGTTTGGGGGGGAGGGGGGGGGGGGGGGCAACCCAGCCTTTGGGACTCCTGGTTAGCTGCAGAGATAGGTATATGACCATCTGAATATGCTATCCCCTATCACTACCACATTCCTTTTCACTGCCCCCACTTGAATATCCTCCTGTATCACAATGCTGTGGTCAGTTTTCCCCTCCTTCCTGCAACCTTTGTTCTCAACCACACCAGTAGTGTGTGAGCAAAGCCTGAGGTTCCTACACAACTGCATCTGTGGTCTCCTTACCAGCCTGAGTGGCAGTCACACTCTCCTGTCCCTGACCAATAACCAAATCTAAACCACTCTCTAAAACACACCATAGTGCTGTGACTGCTCCCCCTCCCTGATGCATCACGACATCTACACCTCAGACTCACCAATTCTGAGCCAAAATTCCTCAAGCTACAGATACTAAACTGTGATTCAGTTTCTCCTTTTTGTCAGAAATGGGTGCTAATAGGCCATATTTTGTGGTAGGATATCTAATGGTGCCTGCAATGAGTTAGACTTGAGCCTGCACTCTTCAGCTGAAAATAATTTTTGCCCACAAAGATGCTGGAAAGACAAGGTGATAATGGTAAGTGAGGGAAACAACTGAGTAACTCCTTAACCAATCAGATTGAAAGATTGGGAAACAAACCAAACAAAGCCAGTGTCCAGTGGTGTACCACTGGGAACTGTGCTGGGTCCCCTATTATTTGTCATTTATATAAACAACATAGATGACTATGTAGGGGGTAGGATCAGTAAGTTTGCGGATGACACAAAGATTGGCCGGGTGATTAACAGTGAGGTTGAGGTCTTGGGCTAAAGGAAGATATAGATGGGATGGTCAAATGGGCAGATAACTGGCAGATGGAATTTAACCCCAAAAAGTGTGAGGTGATACGCTTTGGAAGGAGTAATTTGACAAGGAATTATTCAATGAATGGCATGACACTAGGAAGTTCTGAGGAACAAAGGGACTTTGGCTGTATGTCCATAGATCTCTGAAGGCGGAGGGGCATGTTAGTGGGGTGGTGAAAAGGCATATGGGACACTTGCCTTTATCAATCGAGGCATAGATTACAAAAGTAAGGAGGTCATGTTGGAGTTGTATAGAACCTTGGTGAGGCCACAGCTGGAGTACTGTGTGCAGTTCTGGTCGCCACATTATAGGAAGGATGTGATTGCACTGGAGGGGGTGCAGAGGAGATTCACCAGGATGTTGCCTGGGATGAAACATTTAAATTATGAAGAGAATTTGGATAGACTTGGATTGTTTTCATTGGAGCAGAGAAGACTGAGGGGCGACCTGATCGAGGTGTACAAGATTATGAGGGGCATGGACAGGGTGGATAGGGAGCAGCTGTTCCCCTTAGTTGAAGGGTCAGTCACAAGGGGACATAAGTTCAAGGTGAGGGGCAAGAGGTTTAGGGGAATGTGAAGAAAAACTTTTTTACCCAGAGGGTGGTAACGGTCTGGAATGCACTGCCTGGGAGGGTGGTGGAGGCGGGTTGCCTCACATCCTTTAAAAAGTACCTGGATGAGCAGCTGGCACGTCATAACATGCAAGGCTATGGGCCAAGTGCGGATAAATGTGATTAGATAGGTAGGTCAGGTGCTTCTCACGTGATTCTGTGAAACAGTGCAAGGACTGAGAATGACATGTAGATTAGAGCGCATGTATTCAATGTCAAATCAATTACAGAAAGGGAAAAAAAATTAAGTTAAGCAGGATAAAAGTGACCAGAGAGTAAAAGTTTAAAAAAAAAGACATTTAAAAAAAATTTAATTTTTACATTTTTAAAAACTCTTAATAGCAATTAAAACCTGAAGGAATGCGATTTATCACTTGTAACACTTACTTTTCAGTGCCAGAGAGGTTGATGGACAGTGATTAACAGTGATCATTATCATTAAAAGGGTTTCTTGCACTCAAAATGAAAAGATGATTGTGGTGAGGTCACTTCATACTCGGGGCACAAATACAGCCACTTCACCATCACCATCACCGTTTCAATTCTTTTCAACGGGGGTGCAGACCGCGAGATGCTGTGTCCCTAAACTGACGGCAGAGTGGTTCAGCAGGGACAACAACTGTTGGACATGGGCATGGAACCCTCGCCTGAAGGCACCATTGCCACACAAATAACAAACAGCAAGAATCTGGGTCGAAGAATAAGATCAAAAGTGCAAAGAAAGGCGTCGGCGAGAGAGAGAGAGAGAGAGAATGGCGTAACGTGGCCTGAGTATTTTTCAGGCACGCTCCCTCTGTGCTGCGCTTTACAGATGATGTACGAAGGGTTTCGGTATCGTGGCCGGCACCGCACAGCCCACTTCGCAGCGGCCGACGGCCGAACTTTGGCCGGGGTCGGGCTGTACTTGGCTGGGAACAGAGGCTGGCCCCGGCTTCCGCAGCGGGAGGAGGACGGTGGACGGTCACTCACCTCGCAGGCCTGGCGGTGACAAGCGGCGATCTGCTTTTCCAGCGCTGTGAACTCCGCCGCCTCCCGGGCTGTGACCTTCCAGCCCGGAGCCAGGGTTCGGAACACAAGTCTTCCCGACGTTGTAAACGACATGCGGCCACCTCAAAGCGACTGGAGACGACGGGGCGGCTGTGTTGAACTGGACTCGGGAGAAGGGTGAACATTGCAAAACGTTCAGGGTTTTAATTCATTATTTTTTTTTAAAGTGGACATTTCACACACACACACACACACACACACACAGCGCCCGATTATCAGGGAAGGTTACATCGCAACGTAACAATAAAGACGTCTCCAGTTCCCCAAGGTGGGTGGGGGGGGGGACCCGAATGAGACAGGAGCTCTTTCAGTCAATCACAGGATGTCCCGCGTTGTTTAGGGGAAACCCGACTGATGTGAGCAGAATTGGCTTCCTGCTCGCACCGGCGAGCGGGGCTGGGGGGGGGGGGGGGGGGGGGCGGAATGTCTTGTTGCCTTCCCGATGGTTGCACAGTCGCGCAGCTCTAGGGCCCTGGTGTGGTGTCAGTGCCAACCGAAAAGTGGGTGGTTGATCCTAAAGCCAGGAGACCATGCAAGAGGAGGAGTGCAGCCCAACTTGGGGACGGGCACACGACTGTTGCGGTGTCTCGTTTTGGAATTAAAGGAAAGCCTCCAAAATTGCTGGAATGACACAGCTCCACTTCGGATGTTTAGTCAAGCCCCGGTTTAAATGTTTAGCCCTTCGAAACTTAATTTATATGCGTTGACCGTCTTAAATTTATTTATTTTTGAACGGCACCTTTCGCGTTGGTGGAGACTGGGGGCTCCGCGCAAACTGTGATCAGAAGTGTGTACAGTTCTTTTTCACCGTGCTAGTCAGGCCATATGAATAGGGCTCTGTCTGGCCGCTCTGAACTACAGCTTCCGATATCACTGCTCCGTTACAAAGCCGGTCTTCAGACAGCGTTTCTTAGTGGAAACATTGGGCGTTATTTACAAAACCTCAGGAGCAACTACACACGTTCACCGAACTCCAAAAGAAACACGCCATTCTCCAGAGGTGACCAGCACTGCTAACGCATTGGCTTACACAGATCATGTGATCTTACCCCACGGGATTATTCTTAAAGCTACAGTCCAACATTTGCCCAAACTATATTTTTACTACGTGTACCCTGAATGGAATAATGTTTGGAGACGCAAGGCCCCCTTTCTGGGGGGGTAAGTGCACAACTTGAAGTTTGCAAATCACAGAATCGTTATGGTTCAGCCCACCGTGTCTGCACTGGCTCTCTGGGCATTTTAACTTGGTGCCAATTTCCTGCCTTTTCCCCACAACCCTGCACATTGTTTCTATTTAACTAATCATCCAATGCCCTCTTGAATGCTTCAGCTGAATCTGCCTCCACCACACTTCCAGGCAGTGCATTCCAAACCCTAACTACTCGCTGTGTGAAAGTTTTTTTCTCACCTTGCATTTGCTTCTTTTGCAAAACACTTTAAGACTATGCCCTCTGGTTCTCGATCCGTTTACGAGCGGGAACAGTTTCTCCCTATCTACTCTGTCCAGGCCGCTCAATATTTTGAAAGCTTCTGTCAAGTCTCCTCTTAGGTTTCTTCTCTCCAAGGAAAATAGTCCCAACTTCTCCAATCTTTCCTCATAACTGAAGTGCCTCATCCCTGGAACCATTCTCGTAAACCTCTTCTGCACTCTCTTCAATACGTTCACATCCTTCCTATGGTGTGGCACCCAGAATTGTACACAATACTCCAGCTGAGGTGTAACCAGTGTCTTATATAAATTCATCATAACCTTCCTGTTTTTGTGCTCTGTGCCACTGTTGATGAAGCCTAGAATACTGTATGTTTTAGTAACAGCTCTCTTTATCTGTTCTGCCACCTTTTATGGCTCATGTACATATACACCCTGATCTCTCTGCTCCTGCACACCCTTTAGAATAGTATCCTTTATTTTATACTGTCTCTCCATGCTCTTTGTACCAAAGTGTATCACCTCACACTTCTCCGTGTTGAACTTCATCTGCCACCTATCTGCCCTCTCCACCATTGTATCCACCTTTTGAAGTTCTACACTGTCCTCCTCACAGTTTACAATTCTCCCAAGTTTTATGTCATTTGCAAACTTTGAAATTGTCCCCTGCACACCAAGATCTAGATCATTTATATATCAGGGACAGCAAGGGTCCCAATTCCAACCCCCTGGAGAACTCCACTACAGACCTTCTTCCAGTCCGAAAAATACCCATTAACCATTACTCTCTGTTTTATATCTCTCAGCCAGTTTTGTATCCATGTTGGCCCTTTTATTCCATGATCTATAACTTTCCTCGCAAGTCTGTTGTGTGGCACTATATCAAATGCCTTTTGGAAGCCCATATACACCACATCAACAGCCTTACCCTCATCAATCATCTCTGTTACCTCTTCAAAAATCTCCAGCAAGTTAGTTAGACACAATTTTCCTTTAACAAATCCATGCTGACTCATGCAAATCAACCCAAATTTTTCCATGTGACTATTAATTCTATGCCAAATAACTGTTTCTAGAAGTTTCCCCGCCACCCAAGTTGAAGTGACTGCTCTGTAATTGCAGGGCAGATCTTTACAACCTTTTATGAACTGGGGCAAATTGTTTGCAATTCTCCAGTCCTCCGGCACCTCGCCCAATCCAGGCCACGTTGAAAGATTATTGCCAGTACCTCTGTAATTTTTCACTCCCACTTCCTTCAATATTCTTGAATGCATCTCATCTGGTCCGGGTGCCTTATCAACTTTAAGTACTGACAGCTTATCCAGTACCTCCTCCTCATCAATTTTAAACCCTTCTAGTGACTGAGCTCCCTCCACTGTCACCATGGCCTGGGCAGCATTTACCTCGTAGATAAAGACAGATGCAAAATATTCATTTAACACCTCAGCCATGCCTCTTGCCTCTATGTGTAACTCCCCTTTTAGGTCCCTAATCTGCCCTACTCCTCCTTTTACTATTGATGTGCTTATAGAACACTTTGGATTTCCTTTTATGTTAGCTGCCAGTCTTTTTTCATAGTCCCTCTTTGCTTTTCGTATTTTCTTTCTCACATCCCTTCTGAACCTTTTCTATTCAGGTTGGTTCTCAATTGTATCTGTTACCTGACACCTGTCATAAGCACACTTTTTCTTCTTTAACTTAATTTCTACCTCCTTTTTCATCCATGGAGTTCTGGATTTGTTTGTCGTAGCCTCCTATTTTGAGGGAATATATTTTGATTGTGATTTAAGGGGTGGTAGATTTAAATCAGAGATGATGAGAAATTACTTTTCTTAAAGGGTGGTGAATCTGTGGAATTCACTACCTCAGAGTGCAGTGGATGCCGGGACGCTGAATAAATTTAAGGAGGAGATAGACAGATTTTTAATTAGTAACGGGTTGAAAGGTTATGGGGAGAGGATGGGAAATTAGAGTTGAGGCCGAAATGATCGTATTGAATGGCAGGGCAGGTGTGAGGGGCTGAATTTCCTACTCCTGCTCCTAGTTCTTATGTTCTTATGTGCCCAAACCATCTCCTCTTTGAAGGTAGCCCATTGTTCAGCTACTGTTTTTCCCACCAACCTTTGGTTCCAGTCTATCTGGCCAGCTCTGTTCTTGCCCCATTGAAGTCCGCACCCCGCAAGTTAATTATCCTTATTCTGGATTGACCAATGTCATTTTCCTCCATCACCTTATGATACAATGATCACTGTCCCCTAAAAGTTCCCCCACTGTCACTTGACAATACAATGGCTACAAGAGCAGGCTGGGAATTCTGTGGCTAGTAACTCACCTCCTGACTTTTTTTGGCCCATTGGATTTATTGCCCATCCCTAATTGCCCTTGTTACGAGGGCATTTTAAGAGTCAGCCATTGCTGAGAGTCTGGAGTCACATGTAGGCCAGACTAGGTAAGGACAGCAAATTTCCTTCCTTAAAATGCATTAGTGAACCAGATTGGTTTTTACAACAATTGGCAATGGTTTCATGGTCATCGTTAGAGTTTTAACTCCAGATTTTTATTGAATTCATATTTTACCATCTGCAGAGCTCTGGAATACTATTCCAGTGATAATACCACTATGCCACGGCTTCCCCAAAGCCTAAATAAAGGCATAAGTGGGAGAAACTAACTCTTTGGAGTGGCCACATATCTCCTGGCTTCAATATTCTGGAGTCAAATCATCCTTTGACTCCCAAGTAATAGTGTTCGTCTTACCAATGTACAGTGAGGGCCATTGTGCATCAGTATGATAATGTAAGAAAAAGCTACCTTTTTTGTACAACCCCTTTACAGGAAGTCTTCTATTAATATGCCATATATGTCACTGATAAGCATAAGGGGTGCAGCGTTTCCTTACAGGAGACACTGAAGGAAAAAAAGGCATGCATTGCCAGTAGCTTTCATGACCTCAGGCAGCCCCAAAATGCTTCACAAATGAAGTAATTCTGAAGTACAGTCACTATTGTAGAAAATGCAGCAGCCAATTTGTGCACATCAAGCTCCCACAAACAGCAATATGTCAATGACCAGATAATCTGTTTTTTGTGATGTTGATTGAGGGATAAATATTAGTCAGGACAACAGGGGATTACTCCCGTGCTTTTCTTCAAAATAATGCAATAGGATCTTTTACCTGAGAGGGCAGATCCATCCTCAGATTAACTTCTCATCTGAAAGATGGCACCTCTGTCAGTGCCGCTCTCCTTTAGTACTGCTTGAGTATCAGCCTTGACTTTTTGCACCCCAGGTCCTGGAGTGGGTCTTGGCCCCACAACCCTCTGACTCAGAGATAAAAGTGTTACCAACTGAGCTATGGTTGATTAAGTTAGAATTGAAACTCAAAGTAAAAATCTGGCATACAGGGGTAGAATAGGGTCACTTAATTTGTAGAACTAAGATTGTGCCTTCTTAATGTAGTACAAGTATGACTTAATGGATGGCTGTTTTATTAATAAGAGCAAGTGGATGATGAATAAGATGTCGGATGTGGAAAACAGGCAGAGGTTTGATCACCTAAGGAAAACCCTATGGACTATATTATGAGAGATTAGTGAGGAGAAAGACGAAAACAGCACAGAACCTACTCAACACCTTCGATGAGAATGAAGGCAAGCAGGAGTCATATTTTGCTAAAATCATCATCAGTTATGTTACTATAACAAACACCATATCCTTTGATGCACTAAATACCCCTTTGGGAAGCTTGTAGAGAAATTGAACTTCACTCTTTGTTCCTGTTCACTGTTGGTACAATTATTCATAAATTAATTTTAAATTATGTTTCTGTAGCAAAGCAATGCTGAGTAATCATTTTGAGGTCTCTGGAGATTATATTCAGTGTAACAGTAAACCTCAGTCCTATTGAATCATTGGTGGAATATATGGATATTGTGTTGTGCATTTTTCCCAAAGCCTGTGGCAAGGTGAACAAAAAACTTACCTGGCCTTCTTGAAGAATCTTTGGAATATGCAAGTTTTTGACACCATTCAGAAGGCATCTGTGAACCTTTGAATACAAGGGCTGTGCCAGAGGCTGAATTAGAAGGAACTCCCTTAGAGGATGAGACATATGTGGTAAAAAAAAAAGAGCAACATCGTTTGATCTTGGCCAATCCATCACTTAGTTCCCAAGTGGCTTTCTGAGCAGGAAGGCATTATTGGTTTGTGTCGACTTGAGGGTAAAATTCTGAAATTAAAAAGGACATTTGAAAATGTGGATTATTGTCAAAAAGATAACAAAAGGATAACATGATCCAAATAATCAAATGTGTTTGCTTACATTAAAAAGAATGGTAATGTTGCCCAAATCTTCCTATCACAACCAGAATGGGACTTTTGAAAAATTGGAGCACTAATCTCGTGCACAAAGTAATGGATTGATCCTATTTGCAATCGTGAGAGTTAAAGAGCACCTACAGACAGTTTAAGCTTGGTGGCTATCCTATTGTAGAAAAACAATATTAATTCTGTTAAGTGGATGCATCACAAATAGTTCATTTACATGGACACGTTATCTATGAACTATACCTCTTTGTGAAAGATAAGAACTAAGCAGACTGGGTTGAGTTTGCAAAGATGTGAAAAATAGCTTTATGAAGGAGGTATCCTGAACTGGACAACAGAATCACCGGACAGCGTGCTGGACCAGAAGGTTTTGTTGTAGCTGAATGTTAAATCAGGGTGGATTCATACGGCTTATAATTCATTTTTACATTATCTGAATAAGTGTGAGAAACAGTGAATGAGGAACCAAAAAAATGTTCATTTTGTTGTCTGTATAACTGACTTACTCATGAATCACTTAAACCCTCATCATTATCAGTCTTAATTTGACTAATTCAAAATAATGACACAAGTTAATTACTTTACTATATTGGCAACAATACACCTTATTTATTTGCAGTCGAAATGTGAGAGTTTGACAACTATGTATAGACACTAACCTCTAATTAAAAAGTTATTTCCTGTTCTTTTGCATGAGAGAGTTTTATTTTTAACATATCTAGATAAGCTGAATAGTTTTGGATCATAGAATCCTCTTTACATTTTAGCCATGAGGCATATGCACAACTTTAAACCATGCTCATGAATACCCTATTGGCAATATACCAGAATCATTTTTTCAATATAAATGTTAGTATTCTTGCTGTTTATTGATCATATGAACAAGGTTTTCACTCAAAACCAAGTATATTGAAGATACATGAATGGGGTCTATCAATTGGAATATCTAACAGCAGAAAGCAAACCTATTTGATTCACGTATAAAGGAAAATGTGCAGTGTTTCAGGTGCAAAATTAATGATTACAATAAAATTGCATTATAAATGCACTGTTAAAAATATATAATTGGCTACTAATACTAATACAACCCCAATATCAAATGTTCAGAATTCAATAATTAGTGTACTAATCAACTGAGATTGCCTGGGCTTTGCTGGAAATCTCATTAGCTATCATGTGCATCCTGAGTCAGATCAATTGGCTGCAAACAAGCTTAAAGTTTTTCATACCTTTCCAATTTGTCTGTTTAAGGCACTTAGAGTATTGGAGACATTTTGAAATAAAATTGTGTAATTTTATTTCCGTAACGAAGCAAAATGGATGGTTATTGAGTTCTGCTGCAAAAAAGAGACATGCAATTGAGCACACGAAGAATGGATCTGCCTGAGAAGGGCAGC
This sequence comes from Isurus oxyrinchus, assembly GCA_026770705.1. Taxonomy (NCBI): domain Eukaryota; kingdom Metazoa; phylum Chordata; class Chondrichthyes; order Lamniformes; family Lamnidae; genus Isurus; species Isurus oxyrinchus. The sequence goes on along the minus strand of JANJGN010000016.1, from coordinate 121,726,721 downwards.
AGCGGCGGGAGATATAAACCGGTGACAGGTAGCCCCTTCAACCTGTTTCTGCTTGTCAGAGCTGAAGTGTGATGTTAAAGGAAAACAGTTAGGTGCTTGGTGGGTATCTCTTCCGTGTCTCTTTTGATTGGCCAAGCGGTTTAAATCAAGAGGCGTTATTATAGCTGAAGAGTACAGTTAAGCATTTTTTAAAATATTTAACAAGCAAATTAATTAATTAAAAAGAATAGAGATGGCTGGACAGGCAATGTGTTGGGGCTGTAGTATGTGGGAGCTGGTGGACACCAGTGCGATCTACGGTGATTGCATCTGAGCATGTGTTGGCTGCTCATGAAACTTCCGCTCAGAGTTGGTGAACTGGAGTCCGAGCTGCTGACACTGCGACACATCAGGGAGTGGGGAGAGCTACCTGGACACTGTGTTTCAGGAGACAGTCACACCCCTTAGATTAATTACATCAAATTTGGACTGTGGTCAGGGACAGGAGGGTGTGACTGTGAAAGACACAGGTATGGGAATCTAAAATTTAACTTTGGAGAAGCCTCAGCCAGTGCCCTTATCCAATAGGTACGAGGTTCATGCTCCCGGTGTGGACAAGGGCACAGACTGCAGGGAGGATGACCGAACTGACCACAGCACCATGGTACAGAGAACCATTCAAGTCAGGGGCGAAAAGAGAAATGTAGTAGTACTTGGGGGAATAGATCCTGTTCTCTGCAACAAAGACAGAGAGTCCCGAAGGCTGTGTTGCTTACCTGGTGCCAAGTCTAAGGACACCTCTTCTAGGCTGGTGTGGAACTTGGAGTGAGAGGGGAAAGATCCAGTTGTCGTGGTCCACGTAGGTACCAACAACATAGGTAGGACTAGCAAAGAGGTTCTGTTAAGGGACTACAAGCAGCTCGGAGCTAAATTGAAAAGCAGAATCACAAAGGTAATAATCTCCGGATTACTACCTGAGCCACGTGCAAATTGGCATAGGGTAAATAAAATTAGAGAGGTAAATGCGTGCCTCAAAGATTGGTATGGGAGAAATGGGTTCCAATTCATGGGGCACTGGCACTAATACTGGTGAAGGAGAGAGCTGTTCCATTAGGATGGGCTTCATTTGAACTATGCTGGAACCAGTGTCCTGGCAAATCATATAACTAGGATTGTAGATAGCACTTTAAACTAATTAGTGGGGAGGAGGGTTCAATTAAAGGGAAGTTTAAAAAATCAATCGCAGGACCCCGAAGAGCCCCCCCTGACTCCAGAGGACTGCCAAACTTTACATGCACCTACCTGCGTCACACCCACTCTCTGAACCAGGCACCAGCGCAGAGACCAGCACTTTAGTGAGCATTAGATCTTTGGTTAGAATGTCGGCACACAGTGGTGAGGGCACTTCACACGTGCTTGAGGTGCAGATGGAGGCAGAGTGTGCCCAGGGCGCTGGCAGACGGAGGACTGCTGCAGACCAGGATGGTGCTGAGTCAAAGGCAGATGATGAGCCTCTGGAGTTGTCCATTAGGCAGCAGATGCTGGATGTCCAGCAGGATGTGCGAGAGGATCTGGCAGAGTTCCATGAAGGTATGCATGCCATGGTCTCCATTGTGGAGGAGTCCATGTGGAGCATAAGCACTGCGTTGACCCTCATGGCCGAGTGCAATGCCTCCTTCATTGACAGAGTGGTGACTCTCATGGAGATGCAGTTCCAGGAACAGAATCACACAGGCTCTGACCTCAGGTGGCCATTGTGGGAGATGGATGAGGCACCCGTCCATCAATAGCGAGCATGGAGATCTAGAGCGACCTCATGTTGGCACATGAGTTGCTTGTCGTCTCTGAGAGTTCCTCTCAATGACGGCAGCAGCTCCTCCACCCCTCTGCCAGTGACCATGGCATCTGATGAGGCTGTAATGACTGGGGAGATGCCAGCCGTAGCACTGGCCGCTCCCTCCCAGGCGGGGCCAGTACAGGCTCCATTGGCCAGAAGACAACCATCAAAGTCATCAATGCCAACAAGACTGCAATGGCAGCCGGCTGTCTCCAAAGCCAGTGCCAGTGATGGGGGAGCAACAAGACGTAGTACTCAGAAACATAAGTTTAAGATACCATGAGCACAAGAGGGATTGGTCGTGGGCGATCCTCTGTTCTGTAATGTTTTGTTTATGTTTACTGGTGTGGAAATAAATATCAGAGATGGTAATGTTAATTTGTTTTGAGTGTGAAAATTACATAAATTTTGTTTTTGTCACAATGACCTGAGTATGCTTCACCTTTTTCTTTGATGCAGGTTACGCCACTATGTGCCACTGAGTGGCTCTAAACTTTATTGCTCGGGCACTGTGTGTACTTTGGGTTCAAATGAAAGGGTCACTTCAGACATCCAGGATAGAGGCAGCTGCCCTGGCATGAGGTGGGAGTTGACCTTTTGTAACCTAGCTGAAGGAGCATTGGATCAAGACATCCTTGGTGTCCCTGCCTCCCTGGAGGATACAGAGGTCTGGCTCCATGTCCTCAGCATTCTCCTCACCATGCTCCTCTTCCGATTCACTACTGGATTCATCCTCTGTGGCCTGTGGAGCTGTGTTAAGATCCTCTACCTCCAGTGGGTCCCCCCTTGCCACTGCCAGATTGTGGAGAGTGCAGCATGTAACCACTATCAGTGACACCCACTCTGAGTATTGTAGTCCATTCCCTGAATGGTCCAGGCATCAAAAGCACATCTTCAGAAGACCTATGGCCCTCTCTATCACCGCCCTTGTGGAGGCATGACTGCTATTGTAATGCTGCTCTGCCTCTGTTCTTGGGTGGTGAGAGGCGACATAAGCCACTTCTTCAATGGATAGCCCTTGTCACCCAACAGCCATCCATCCAGTCGGGTTAGAGCACTGAGGAGCCTCAACACCTGGGAGTGTCTGAGGGTGTAAGCATCGTGGGAGCTGCCAGGGTACCTTGCACAGACTTGCAGATAGTGGTCTCAAACTATCCAGATGTTCAAGTGAAATCCCTTCCTGTTGACGAAGGCACCCGGTTGACCTGCTGGCGCCTTGACGGCCACATGTGTACAGTCGACGGCACCCTGGATGTGGGGAACCCAGCAATCGCTGCAAAACTTCTGGCTGGCCGTGTCTGTACAGAAGTGAATAAAGGTCAGTACCCGCCTGAACAGAGCTCCTCTCATCAGCTCGACGCAGCTGTGGACAGCTGATTGGGACACTCCACAAAAATCGCACAGGCAATGTAAAATCTGGATCAGTTAGCCTTTTAATCATCTCGGGTGGCCTTTTAATTGATGGCTGGTGCAGCTCCAACACCCGCGCGTGCCCGCTGACCTGGAGATTGCGCGCATGCGGGATGACTTTGGGATGCTCGCCCGACATCTTCTCGCGCTATTTTACACCCGATCGGGTTGGGCGCACACCTGTGAGGTGTAAAACTCTGCCCAAGGTCTCTTGATACCTGTGAGCACCAGCGCCTCGGGAGGCTCAGGTTTTCACAGCAGGTCGTTGCTGACATCTGCACCCTTGTGAAACAAGACTTCCTTCCCAGTGAGTCAGGTGGGTTTGCACTCATAAGATTATAAGAAATGGGAGCAGGATTAAACCTGCACCATTCACTAAGATTGTGGCTGATCTGATTGTGGTCTTAACTCCACTTTCTTGCCTGCCTCCCTTGTTTATCAAAACTCTAAATTATTCAAGGATAAGTTACAGTGACTCAGCCTCCACTGCTTACTGTGGAAGATAAATCCAAAGAGTAACAACGCTCTGAGAGAAGAAGTTCCTCCTTGTCCCCATTTTAAATGGGAGACCCCTTATTTTTAAACTGTTGTAGTTCTAGTTGTAGATTCCCCTATGAGGGAACTATCTCAGTATCTACCCTGGCAAAATCCTTCAGAATTTTATATTTTTCAATAATATTACCTCTCATACTTCTAATCTCCAATGAGTGTGGGTGCAACTTACTCAACCTTTCCTCATTAGACTGACAGCTGGGACAAAGAGGTTGCCTTATGAGCATTCTCTGAATAGCTTCCAATACAAATATTTCCCTCCTTAAGTAAGGAGATCAAAATGGTACGCAGTACTCTAGGTGTGGTCTCACCAAAGCCCTGTCTAGTTGTAGTAAGACTTCCCTATTTTTGTAATCCATCCCCCTTTGCAATAAAGGCCATCAGTCCATTTGCCTTCCCAATTACTTGCTGCACCTACAAGGTCCCTCTATACTGCAGCACTCTGCTGTTTCTTGCCATTTAACTAATATTCTGCTTGTCCTTTCTTCCTGTAAAGGTGCGCAACCTCACCTTTTCCCACATTATATCTACCAAATTTTCGCCCACTCACTTAACCTATCTTTCTCCCTTTGAAGATCTCGATATCCTCCTCACAGTTTGATTTCCTACCTATCTTTGCATCATAGGCAAATTTGTCACTTCACCAATCTAGATCGTAAATAGTTGAGGCCCCAGCACTGATCCCTGCGGAATTCCACTAGTTACATTTTGCCAATCTGAAAATAACCCAAATTATCCCAACTTTCTGCTTGCTGTTAGTTAGCTAATCCTCTTACCACACTAATATATCACCCCCAACACCACAAGCTCTTATCTTGTGCCGTCAGTTTTGGAGTGGCACCTTATCAAATGCCTTTTGGAAATCCAAATACACATCTACTGGTAAGCCCTCATCCGCCCTATTTGTTATATCCTCAAAGAATTCCAATAAATTTGATAGGCACCATTTCCCTGTCACAAAAACCATGTTGACTCTGCCTGATTATATTAAAATTTTCTAAGTGTCCTTCTACTACGTGCTTAATAATGGATAGTAGCATTTTCCCAATGACAGACATAAGGCTAACTGTCTTATAGTTTCCTGCTTTCTGCCTCCCTCTGGTGTTACTGGTGTTACATTTAAGATTCCAAGCAATGTTGTATCTCTGCAGTCACTTCTTTTAAGACCCTGGGATGCGGGACATCAGGTGCAGGGGACTTGACAGCCTTTAGCTCCATTAGTTTTCCTAATATATTTTCTCTAGTGATAGTGATTGCTTTATGTTCCTCCCTTCCTTTTGTCTTTTCATTTTCTACTACTCTTGGGATGCTTTTTGATACAAAATACATGTTCAAAGTCTCTGACATTTCCTTGTTTCCTTAAATTAATTCCCTATTCTGTCCCTCTAAGTGACAAAAGTTGCCTTTACACTTGTACAAGCTTTTACTGTGTTTTTATATTTCTTGCTAGCTTTCTTTCATATTCTAATATTTCCCTCTTTATTGATTTTTCAGTCATTTGTAACTGGTTTCTAAAATTTTCCCAATCTTCCGGGCTACCACTAATCTTTGCAGCATTGTACATCTTTACTTTCAATCTGATGCCATCCTTAACTTCCGAAGATTGCCATGGATGGTGCATCCTTCTGGTAGAGTCTTTCTTTCCCAGTGGAAAATGCCTTTGTTGAGCATTGTGAAATATCCCCTTAAATGTCTGGCACTGCTTCTTTACCATCATACCTTTAACCTATTTTCCCATCCACTTTAGCTAACTCTGTCTTCATATCCTTTTTTTTAAGTTTAAGACCCTAGTTTCAGAGCTACATTTTTCACCCTCAAACTGAATGTGAAATTCTATTATGTTATACTGTGTGTTCTGTTATGTTATATGTTATGTTATGTTTTACTCACACCTAGAGGATAATTTACTATGAGGTCACTACTTAATCCTGCCTCATTACTCAATATCAGGTCCTTCCAAAATGTCAAGTACTCTTGAATATACAGGTCCCAGTCGTGGTCATTTTGCAACTATGTCTCTGTAATGGCTATTATATCAGATTCGATGCCAGTGGCCATCAAGTTGCCTGTCACTGGAGAGTCGTCTGCCCTCTCCCCTACCATACTTGTAATAGGGAAACAGGTTGAGGTTAGTGTGAGTTTTAGCTGTTCAGATAGGGATGTGAGGTGCCTGCAAAGGGAGGAATGAGAGGAGCTGCAGGGTATGTTGTCTTGAGGAGGTCCGTGCAGGAGAATGCCAAGCAATTTAAGAGTATGAAGTTTGCAACCTGGGAGTGTTACACCACCCACCTGTCATGCCCTCTTGTGTCCTGGGTCCTCGCTGCACTGTCTCCAGTTTGGAGGGAGCATACCTCCGTTGCTGACTTCCTTGGCCACTTCCACCCATGCTTGCTTGAACTAACCTCTTCCTCCCGTCCTTTGGGAAGGTCACTTTACTGCAGTGCCTCAGATCCAGTCCAGGTAAGCGTGGGAGACCTAGGGGTGGAGCAGCCATCCCAGGTCTCCCCTCCATTCCTGTGGTTGTTGCAGCCTCAAAAATCTATGTCTTGTTCAGCCATTGTAACCAATACTTGTTCCTGGCATGCGCTCCTGCACTCTTCATTGAACCAGGGTTGATCCTCCTGCTCTATTCTAATGGTAGAGTGGGGGATATGCTGGGCCATGAGGTTACAGACTGTGGTTGAATATAATTCTGCTGCTAATGATGGCCCACAGCACCTCAACGATGCCCAACTTTGAATTGCTAGATCTGTTCAAAATCTATTCTATTCAGCATGGTGGTAGTGTCACAGAAGATGGTGGAGGATATCCTCAAGCGAAAACAGTACTTGACCTCCACAAGGACTGCGCAGTGGTTGCTCCTACCAATGCTGTGATGGGCAGATGCATCTGCGACAGGTAGATTGGTGAGGAAGAGGTCAAATAGGCTTTTCGGCTGAAGAAGAACCATTCGGACTAGAAACACTAACTCTGTCTCTCTCTCCACAGATGCTGCCAGACCTGCTGAGTTTTTCCAGCATTTTCTGTTTTTATTTAAGTACATTTTTCCCTCTTGTCGGTTCCCTCATGAGCTGTCACAGATCCAGTCTAGCAGCTATCTCCTTCAGGACTTGACCAGCTTTGTCATTAGTTGTCCTTGGTAATGGACATTGAAATCTTCCGCATACATGGAATAATGTTTCTGAAGTACTTGTTATTTTGCTTACTACATACCTGATGAGCTCAAACTTGCTAATTTGGCTAACCTAGTATGAAATCCCTTGGCACTTCTTGTCCTGACTAGTTCTGGGAAAAGTGTGGAAAACACAGTGTACCTTGAACATACTACATTAACACAAGCTCATAATTACAACCACTATTTAATTTGTATTTAAAAAATTGGGAGAGTGAAATTATTGGTAGGAATGTACCTTGCTGTCCTTTTCATATGGCTTATCACCCATTACAACAGTAAAAATGCATTGACTCATGGAATAGCCAACTCATTTATCAAAACTGTAAGGTTAGAATCCTTTAACATGCATTGTAGCATTTTGCCCTGTCATCCATGGGCTATATAAGAGAAGAGGTGATCATGGTGTCATGGTAATGTCACTGGGCTAGTAATCCAGAGGCCCAGGTTAATGCTCTATGGACATGGGTTCAAATCCTACCACTCCAGATGGATGAATTTAAATTCAACTAATAAATCTGGAATTGAAAGTTTGTCTTGGTCATGTTGCTGTGAAGCCATTGTTGATTGTCATTAAAAACCCATCTGGTTCCTTTAGGGAAGTAAATCTGTTGTCCTTACCTGTTGTGGCTGACATGTGACTCCAGACTCACAGTAATGTGATTGACTTTTAACTGATTTGTCATATAACCTAGCAAGCTACTCAATTCAAGGTGATTAGTGATGGGCAACACATGCTGGCCTTGTCAGTGATCCCCGCATCCCATGGAAGGGTAAAAAAAATGTGGTGAGGTATTTTGTATGGCCAGGTTCATAATCATTATATTTTAATAAAAACTGACAAAGCACATAAATATTACTGCACTTGCAGTACCGATCGTTGACTCCTGTGCTCAGGTCTAAAGAGCCATTTTGATGCATCACAATCTTTAAATCTATCTGATCCCTTATGTCTCATTTTGAACACTTACTTTGAATTGCTTCAAATGGCAGGTGAAACTGTACACACGTTAATAGCGGTAGTACCTTTGAGTCAGAAAGCCATGTGTTCAAACTGCACTTGAAAGACTTGAACTTCTAATCAAGGCTGATACCTTAGTACACAGTACAGAGGGAGTGCTGCATGGTTGGAGATACTGTCTTTCAGGTGAGATATTAAACTGAGGCACTGTGTCAAGTCATATAGATGTAAAAGAGTTCAAAAAGTAATTCATTGGTTGCGAAGTACTTTTTAATAAGCCTGAGAAAATGACAGGCTTGTTATAAATGCAAGTTCTTTCTTTTAACACATTGTATACATGTTCATACCAGCACTATTTTTCAGCTTTGACTTCTATGTGCAGTTATTCATTAACACAAAAATATAATCAAAAGCCTTCACAGCAATGGTAACATGTCCCCTGGGAATAGCTAATGGTTGTTTACATGATTTGGACCACTTTGTAGTTCCTAGTTTCTCCTTGCCACTGCTTCCCAAACACCACTATTGTCTGTTTCATCTTATTTTGCACATCTTTCCATTCCTTCATTTGCTCCAACACCAACATTACACATCCACGATATACCTTCAAGTCAAGACTTTGGCATGTAGCATAAACCCCTTTAATTGCTTTTTTACAATTTAAAAAAATGCCAGGTCCTTGTGTTAGCTCACATGACACCTGTTTATTCATATGAGAAATCTTATACATGGGGCAGAAAGGAACAAACAATGCATACTGAATGAATACATGAAATTTTAAGCTGGGAACAATTTTTCTCCCGGTGTCTTGTGGTATGAATTAGAAGATTAAAATACTGTTCCTTCAGTTACAGGCAGGGTGCATATGAAATGCAGGAAACATAGCTTAAAAAGACAACAAAACAAAAATCCCAACCACCTAGGTCTCAGCTGAGGTGCAACAGGGAGTTAATATTTGATACACTACAAATATGTGTACCCCTTGCTTTTGGACTAATACAATCTGAAGTCCTGCAGACAAATGATAAGGGAAACCTCCTCTGATACAGCCTACCCTCTGCGACATTGCAAACATGTGAGCAAACGATCCGTGTACTACAAGGTTATGGCTGGAGCAAAATTACAAGAACTGTCCATACATAAACCAGATCTGCAGGCTTATGCCAATAACTTAAGAACTACTTAAACTTGCACCTCAACATTCTATATCCCAAAAGCCTGCACAGAAAACCGGCAATTTCAGAAAAAATCAATAGAAATTTTGCATAATTCATTATGCTACTTTTTACATGTTGCAGCACAACAATAGCAATACGAATGTGATTTACCACATATCTACTATTTTATTTGAATCAAAGATTGATGATAACAATGTCATTGATGTATTATAAGGGTTGTGTTAGGGTTGTGTTATTAACTATAAAAAAAACTCGTGGAATCAATGATCACAAGATGTTCTCTAACTGTAAGCTCCTCTGCCATTAACTGGTTGTTACATAGTATTAGATCTAGTGTCAGCCCTCTATGGGTTTCTAAAATAAAATCTCACTACGTTTAATCCCAGTGTAGCTCTTTCACTTTAACCCTAGTAAATTAAAGACACCCATAGCAATCATATTTGGTCCCTTCACTAAGTGTTTGAAGTTCCATCTCTGTTTCTGAGCTGAGCTTTTCTTCATTAACTTTTTTTTCTTTATATCAGTAGCATTGATTCACAATGTTTTCACTTTCTCAGCACCCAATCTAGGTTGCCCTATCACTACTAATATCATGTCTATTTATTCATACATTCACCCACTTATTTATGCTATCCCTCTGGAGTAATGTGTATTGAACTATAGCATAGGCCCCAGTTATGCTTGTCTCTTTATGAGGGATGTGGAACATTCCTTGTTCCAGTCCTACTCAGGCCCCCTCCCACAACCCTTTCCCCGGTACATCGATGATTGCTTCGGTGCCGCTTCATGCTCTCGTCGGGACCTGGAAAAATTTATTAATTTTGCTTCCAATTTCCACCCCTCCATCATTTTCACGTGGTCCATCTCTGACACTTCCCTTCCCTTTCTTGATCTCTCTGTCTCAATTTCTGGTGATAGACTGTCCACCAATATCCATTACAAGCCTACCAACTCCCACAACTACTTTGACTACAGCTCCTCACACCCGCTTCCTGTAAGGACTCCATCCCATTCTCTCAGTTCCTTCACCTTCGTCGCATCTGTTCCGATGATGCTACCTTCAAAAACGGTTCCTCTGACATGTCCTCCTTCTTCCTTAACCGAGGTTTTCCACCCACGGTCGTTGACAGGGCCCTCAACCGTGTTCAGCCCATCTCCCACGCATCCGCCCTCACACCTTCCTCTCCCTCCCAGAAACACGATAGGGTCCCCCTTGTCCTCACTTATCACCTCATCAGCCTCCGCATTCAAAGGATCATCCTCCGCCATTTCCGCCAACTCCAGCACGATGCCACTGCCAAACAAATCTTCCCTTCACCCCCCTGGTGGCATTCCACAGGGATCATTCCCTCCGGGACACCCTGGTCCACTCCTCCATCGCCCCTGCACCTTAACCCCCTCCCACGACACCTTCCCATGCAACTGCAGAAGGTGCAACACCTGCCCCTTTACTTCCCCCTCCTCACCGTCCAAGGGCCCAAACACTCCTTTCAAGTGAAGCAGCATTTCACTTGCATTTCCCCCAACTTAGTCTACTGCAATCGTTGCTCCCAATGTGGTCTCCTCTACATTGGAGAGACCAAACGCAGACTGGGGACCGCTTTGCAGAACACCTTCGGTCTGTCCACAAGCATGACCCAGACCTCCCTGTCGCTTGCCATTTCATCACTCCACCCTGCTCTCTTGCCCACATGTCCGTCCTTGGCTTGCTGCATTGTTCCAGTGAAGCTCAACGCAAACTGGAGGAACAACACCTCATCTTCCGACTAGGCACCTTACAGCCTTCCGGACTGAATATTGAATTCAACAATTTCAGATCATGAACTCTCTCCTCCATCCCCACCCCCTTTCCGATCCCCCTTTTTCCAATAATTTATAATTTTTTTACAACTATATTTTTTTCTTTTCCCTCCGACTTTTACATTTATTTCAATCTATTGTTTCATCTCCACCGTTTTGCCCATTTCGATCCCTTCCCCCCACCCCACACCCACTAGGGCCCTCTGCCACTAGCTTGTCCTCCTTTCTTCCCTCAATGTCCCCATTAGCACATCCTTTAGATAATATCACCACCGTCAACACCCCTTTGTCCTTTTGTCTATAACATCTTTGGCAGTTTCTTCTTGGCCTCTATCTATTACTGCCCCCCCCCACCCCATCAAGTTTTCCTGTCCCACCCCTTTCTACCAGCTTATTTTTCATCTCATTTCTAAAAGTCTTAGTTCTGATGAAGGGTCATACGGACTCAAAACGTCAACTGTATCCCTGTCCGCAGATGCTGTCAGCCCTGCTGAGATTTTCCAGGTATTTTTGTTTTTGTTATAGAACCATACATGTCTTCAGCACAGAAGGATGCCATTTGGTCCATTTTGTCTGTGCTGGTGCTTTGCTAGACCAATCCAAGATGAATGCCATTGCTCTAATGTCTCCCTATGTCTTCCTCAGCTTTAAATGTTTATCAAATTTTCCCTAAAGAAATTCAATGGTCTTTTCCTCAAACATTCCCAGCCACAAAGCATTCCAATCTCCAACAATCTTTTGTACAGGGGTATTTCTTCTCAATTCTCCTCTCATTATCTCTGCGATCATTTAATTTAATGACCTCTTGTTAACGATTCCCCAACTATATGAAATTGTCTTTCCCTACTCACCTTATGAAAACGGTTCATAATTTTCATAACATTTATTGAATCCCCTTCAACTTTCTATGTTGCAATGGAAATAGCCCCAGAATCTCGAGTTTGCTGTCCCTGGAATTCTCCTGGTGGATCTAAGCCAGACGCACTCTTTGTTTCCAATGGTTTTTCAATAAAGGGGAACCCAAAACTGTATTTTAAATGTAGCAGCTTCATTTCTTTGTTAAAAAAAAGATATGTTATTTCTTCACTGTTATAATCTATGCTGTTATTCAGAAAAAAAAAAAAACAAATGCTATTGGCCTAACTTTACTTAGCTGCACTCGCTCTTTCAATGCATTTGCTTGAATTTTGTGGTAAGTAGCTAAGTTTTTGTGAGTTTTTTGGCTAGTCCAGTGTGGCACCCATCACAGGAGGTCTTTTTAAAAATTATTTGTTCATGTGATGTGGGCATCACTGGTCAGGCCAACATTTATTGCCCATCCCTAATTGCCCTCATTTAGGGGGCATTTAAGAGTCAACCACATGGCTTTGGGTCTCATGAAGGCCGGACCAGCACATTTCCTTCCCTAAAGGTCATTAGATGGGTTTTTATGACAATCAGCAATGGTTTCATGGTCTTCATCAGACTTATAATTCCAGATTTTTATTGAATTCAAATTTCATCTACTGTGGTGGGATTAGAAACCAGCTCACCAGAATATTAGCTTAGTGACAAGGCCACTGCCTCCTGTGGCTCCTGTGAGTAGGATAAGAAACAGCCAGGCTCTTCAACCAACCAGATTGAAGGATCCTCAGTGATCCATACAGTCTAAACCAGGAAGTATAAAACATGAAATTTAAATTAGATTTAAAAAATACATAGAAAGTGAAATAAAGATTGCAAAATACAGATGGAATTAATATGGATAAAGGAGACAGACAGAAAAAATACATTTTTAAAAAATCCCCAAGACTAATTACATTTATAAAATAAAATTTTCAGGATCAGAGAGTTTGGTTAGCAGTAATTATCATTTATCATATCATTAAAAAGATACCAACTCTAACTTTTTTCTCCCGTCTTTAGTAAGAAACTAGTAGGCAAGTAGTTCATGCTGTTGCATTGATTTCAGTGCTAAATCTGCTGATGAAGATTCTGCACATGTGGGAGCAAGAGAAATTGCTATCTGATTTGTTAACTGTATACTAATTGTGTTTAATTGTATGCAGGTAGTGAGGATTGAGTAGGGATTCACTTGAGTCCCGACAATAGACACAGACAACCACGCAAAAGATACAACACCTGCCCCTTCACTTCCTCTCTCCTCACCGTCCAAGGGCCCAAATACTCCTTTCAAGTGAAGCAGCATTTCACTTGCATTTCCCCCAACTTAGTCTACTGCATTCGTTGCTCCCAATGTGGTCTCCTCTACACTGGAGAGACCAAACGTAAACTGGGCGACCACTTTGCAGAACACCTGCGGTCTGTCCGCAAGAATGACCCAAACCTCCATTTCGCTTGCCATTTTAACACTCCACCCTGCTCTCTTGCCCACATGTCTGTCCTTGGCTTGCTGCATTGCTCCAGTGAAGCCCAACGCAAACTGGAGGAACAACACCTCATCTTCCAACTAGGCACCTTACAGCCTTCCGGACTGAATATTGAATTCAACAATTTTAGGTCGTGAGCTCCCTCCCCCATCCCCACCCACTTGCTGTTTCCCCCTTCCTTTTTTTCCCAATAAATTATATAGATTTTTCTTTTCCCACCTATTTCCATTATTTTTAAATATTTTTAAATATTTTATGCTCCCCCCACCCCCACTAGAGCTATACCTTGAGTGCCCTACCATCCATTCTTAATTAGCACATTCGTTTAGATAATATCACCAACTTTAACACCTGTGTGTTCTTTTGTTCTATTGTTGTTGACATCTTTTGATGATCTGCTTCTATCACAGCTTGTTTGTCCCTACAATCACACCAACCCCCTCCACTTCTCTCTCTCTCTCTCTCTCTCTCTCTGCCCCCCACACACACACCTTAAACCAGCTTATATTTCAACTCTTTCTTGGACTCGAACTCAAGTTCTGACGAAGGGTCATGAGGACTCGAAACGTCAACTCTTTTCTTCTCCGCCGATGCTGCCAGACCTGCTGAGTTTGTCCAGGTAATTCTGTTTTTGTTTTGGATTTCCAGCATCCGCAGTTTTTTTGTTTTTATCATTGGTTGTTGGGTTATGAAGTGTATGCGTATAATGTGTAACACTAAATAAATAATTAAATGTGTAATGATTGGCACCATTTGTTCCCTTCACTAACTGGCTTTCTGGCACAGAACATGGCAGCAGAGAATGGGGGTCTAAAGGTGAAATTTGGAAGCTAAACAACAAATTTTAGACAGAAACTACAATGCGTGCTAATAGCCATTGTGAAAAATGGCTGAAAACAAGTGTAAATTACCAGGATATAATTACTCTCCAATGTCCTTGGAGTCTGAACCAAATGACTGGTGGAAGAATGAAATGGTTATGTGGACATGGGTTACATCACCACCAAGCTAGAAACAAGATGTGACTTCCTACTAGAGGTAAAATCAGAAGTAAAGTATTTTATGAGCTGGATGCCTGTCAGTTGGATACAAATGAAGGTTTGGACCTACTATTAGAATTTTTGGAAGAAATTTACAAAACAAAATCTGTGAAATGCATATGAGGCATGGTCAGACTTTGAAAGATTTCAGAAAACAGATGGTCATTCTGGGGAGGAATTTATCATGGATTTCAACAGATTGGATAAAAGATGGACAAAATTCAATTTGGGATTCCTGGAACAAGTATTAGCATTTAAATTCCTAGATTATGCTAAGGTGTCTAATACAGGCAGGCTCCTGGTTCCAACTGGGGTTCAGCTCTCAGAGAGAGAGAGAGAGAGAGAGATCCTGTAGGATCAGATGTCTGCCGCCTTGAAATAATTTCTGGGGAAATAACTGACGGACATGAGGAAGATTCATTTAAGTAGCCCTAATTTCTCCTCTCACTATCCAAACAGAAAGGTGTTTTAGATTTTTGATTTCCCCCTGTATAAGTGGTGGCATATTTTCCCCAACCCTCCAGTTTTGGAGTTATCCAATCCTCTATTAATAACCCCACAGCAAACTCGAGATAAAGTAAAATTAGAGGGGTGGTTTATTTTGCACACAACACAAAACATGGGGAGGGGTTTCGCAATGTCTGCCCCTTTTGTATTCATACAATAAAAGAGGGATAATGGAACGAAAGGGGTTCAGAACAAAGAGCACAATAAAAATAAGAATTGTGGCTTCCCGTGAGTCCAGAGGTTCAAAACCATTCTCCAAGGAAGGATTTTTCAGGTGACTTCTGGTCTTGGTCCTAGGAACTCGGTTGCAGGTTAAGTCCATTGAAGATGCAGCAACGTGTTCTGGTATCCTAGGTAGTCGTTTACTCTATTGAAAAAATACAAGGTTCTTCCTGGAGATTAGACTCTGAGAGAGATGGAGGTCAGAGACAGGTTGCTAGCCTAGCATCCAGTTTTCTCTTCTGAGGTTAAAGCGCTACTGAAGATAGAATCTGAAAACTATAGCTAAAGCAATTAAACAACTCAAGTCTCGGTCGAATGTCAGGATGGTTTTGGGTCAAGCTATTCAGCTAACGAGGCACCCTTGTTAAAATCCATGGTGTTTTGAGCCGGTAACTGAAGCACCATTAGCATAATGTTGAGGTTGAGGATCCCAGTACCTCTGCTGTTGTCTGGCATAGGCTGGTGCAGACGCCTCATCTACTAGCTCTTTGTGTTGGCTTGGCTGGAATGTTTATACAATGCAAACATTTTTACATTCCAGGAGTTTGATGAGTTAGCCTTTGTCCATGTTTAAACTGCTCAGAAGCTTCCAGAACTACCATCATGTGGTCAGCTGTGGCCATTTTATAAGTCCAGCCATTTGCCCGTTTTTTAAAAAGTAATACTTCTATAAAGTAGCCAGGATGATATAGATATATATATTTTTTCCTTCCTGTCTTCTGATCGTAACATAACTTTAATCAACAAACATATTTTTCAGGTGTTACGCCTGTGCCAGTTAATGAAGTTAGACAGAAGAGACAGCATTTGTGAATATTGATCCATCAGTTGAACTGATTGTACTCTCAGACCAGATTAGATGTTCATCTGGTGCATTGGAATTAAGTAGTAGGATGAAACACCCTGAAGTGAGGAATGTTTTAAGGGAAAATAAAACATTTTTTAAAAATCAGGACAAATGCATACTTAAGTTCCCACCCTTAGGCAACCCAAACAGCATGAAAGTAATCATTATTAGTGATCCTTCACATGTGAGTTTTCCCGTTGGGTATTCGAGCACTTTTATAATATTTCTGACGGGTGAACATGGAAAATGTTGTCCTTTAGCTTGGAATGCTAAGAAAATGAAAAGGTTTATTAAAAGTATTTTGGCTGCTGAAACACTGGCTCTTGTGGGGGCAGTGGATATGGAATTCCACTTGTCAAATATTTTAAGTGAGATTCCACACAGGGGGCATCCTAGAGATGAGGGGCATCCTACTCATTGAATATTTTTGTAGATAATTGTCCATTGCGTTATTATTGCCTGTCCTCATCATTGAAGATGGTGGTTTCATTGGTGTATAGAGTCACCAGTTATGCGTTCTACTGTGGACTGTGGAGCCCAATTGCAGACCTGCATGGCTTTCCACAGTGTGGGCAAGGATAAAACGTCTGATTTGTTGGGACTAATATTTCTAGCTTGCCTTTTGTCCTTCACTGCCTGTATTCTTTGCTGTTTGAAGGAAACAGCTCCCTTCGTAGTTCTTTTTTGTGCATTTTTCTCCCAGTCTGTGGTGGACACGCCACATTTCCTGGGGTTTGCCCTGGATACTTAATCCTGGCCTACCTCGCAGGCTGTGTCCAAGTTTAAGTTGTGAATACATGGCCGCCTTAAGGATTTTATCGTCAGTCATATGAATCACATGTCCATTACATCCGCAATAAAGTTAAAATGCTGCAGATGCTGGAGATTTGAAATGGAAACAGAGGGCAGAATTTTTCAGTCGGCATGTGGGGGTGGGCCAGCATCATGATGCGTGAAATGACATCATCACGCAAACCCCATGATATTTCGTTCAGCGGGTACACGCCAGAGTCAGCTGCGGGCACGGCGAAACGTAAACAGCCTATTAAGGCCATTAACAAAGAAATTACTGTAATGGGTAACGCTGTCCATCCAACATTAAGGTTGGCGGGCAGGGTGAAAAGCCTAAGTGGCTTTTACATTTTTTAGGAAACCTCATCCATGAGCAGGATGAGGTTTCCAAAAGCTTTTATTAAATAAATTTTAAAAATTTCATAAATATAAAAACATGCCCCCACTCATGTGACTGTGTCACATGAGGGGACATGTTTAAATACATTTTTAAACCTTTCATTTAATAATTTTAATATAGATTCAGTCTCTCTGAAGCAGCTACGTGCCTTGGAGATTGAAGCACTCTTTCGTGCACATGCGCACCAAAGAGCACTGGCCCTGACTCTCCCTCCTCCCTCCTCCACCTCCCCCCCTGCCCGCACTGGTAGCGCTGAGTGCTACCGGTCACGTCTTATGCTAGGCGGACCTTAATTGGCCCACCCGCATAAGACTTGGACACAGTCTGCGAGGTAGGCCAGGATTAAGTATCAAGGGAAAACCGCAGGAAACGTGGCGGCAATCGGCTCCTTGCCTGCTCCCACCTAGCCTGCTCGCCATATGAAAAATTCTGCCCAGAAAGTGCTGGAAAAACACAGCAGGTCTGGCAGCATCTGCAGAGAGGAAAACAGAGTTAACGTTTCAAGTCCAATTCAACTCTTCTTCAGAATTGGTGCTGCCGGACCTGCTGAATTTTTCCAGCACTTTCTGTTTTTGTCCCATTCTACCTGAGCTGGAATCTGATGACGTGTGCTTCAATTCCAGACATTTCCACTCTTTGAAGTACTTCAGTATTGGGCACTTTTTTCCTCCCATTTAATGCCCATGATGTTCTGTGGTCATCTCATATGGAACATGTCCAACTGTTTTAATATGTCTGGAGTAGGTATGTCTCACAGCTATATAGGAGGTAGGTAATATTTCAGCTTTGTACAATTTCTGTTCTAATGTTCGACACCTCGTTTCCTCACAGCCTCTTGCATAAATAGCTAAGCCACATTGCATAGTGTGTACTGCGTGTACACAAGCAAATGCGGTGCTTGTTCTAACAATTCTATTTGCTACTTTGCTTCCAAGATAGGTGAAGTTACCTACAGCCTCCAGGGTTGTGTCATTGATAATTATAATAGGTGGGGTATAGTCAGAATTTGGTGGCGGTTGGTGTAATATCTCTTTCTTCCTTAAGTGGATGGTTGGTCCACAGTCATCAGCTGTTTGAA
Source organism: Isurus oxyrinchus (assembly GCA_026770705.1). Taxonomy (NCBI): domain Eukaryota; kingdom Metazoa; phylum Chordata; class Chondrichthyes; order Lamniformes; family Lamnidae; genus Isurus; species Isurus oxyrinchus. Next base: position 121,708,577 of record JANJGN010000016.1, on the reverse strand, counting down.
GAACATTTCATGACTCTTTGAGGCTCATGCTCACAATATGACACAAGGACATAGCCATCTGCAAACAGCAATTTGTGTATCATCATCTCCGATACCTTAGTTGAGGATTTCAGTCATCTCAGGTTGAAGAGATTGCCGTCCATTCTGAGTCGGATGTGTATTCCATCAACATTTCCATCAAATGCCCCAGAAAGCACGGCAGCAAAGAATATACTGAAGAGCACAGAGGCCTTGACACATCTCTGCTTCACACCATTTCTTACGTCAGAGGGGTCAGTGTATTCACCACAGTCAGTGACTCTGGCCATTATTCCATTGTGAAACACATACATTAGGTTTATAGTTCTATTCGGACATCCAAGTTTAGCTAAGACTTTCCACAAAGCCTCTCTATTTACTGTGTCAGAGGCCTTCGTCAGGTCAACAAAGGCACAGCAGAGTCCCGTCTGTTGTTTGCAGCATTTCTCTTGTGTTTGTTGAAGAGTGAAGATCATGTTGCAAGTGTCTCTGCCTTTCCTGAACCCAATTTAACTTTCTGGCAGTACACGCTATGCAATGTGGCTTACCTGTCTGTCAAGTAGAACTTTTGCTAGGATCTTACCAACTATCACAAGCGGTGAGATTCCTCTGTAGTTGTCACATGCAGAAGTGAACAACTGTGGCAACCTTGAGCTCCTGGGGTGTGGTTTGTTGATCCCACATTCTGTGATATAATTGTGTGAGCTCGATGGCTAGCTATGATCTCCTGGATTTTTAAATTTCCTCTGGGATCCCTTCTGAGCCTGGAGATTGAGGGTAGGGATCTGATGGCTTTGTCAACCTCCACAACAGAGGGTTTGCTGTCCAGGTTTTCACATTTGGGCCGGTCTGAAAGGCTGTCTGGCGCTACCTCATTTATGGTGAATGAGCGGTTAAGCACACCTTTAAAGTGCTCAGTTCATCGTTCTTTGACAACAGTCCTGTCTGTTATGAGAGATTCCCTGTCAGCACTGAGTGACCATATGAGGGAGGATCATGTGCGCAGCCTTCAGGGCTTTATTGAAATTCCTCATGTTGTGCTGATCAGCATAGAGTTGAAGCTCTCTGTCCTGTTTGGCCCGCCTTGCATCTTGCATCCTGGGTATCTTCTGTTGCAGGTTCCTTTTGTTTTGCTGGAATGACCCTTCAGCAGTGGATATATCTTTATTTCCCAGTCAGGCTGCATATGCTGCATTTTTCTCCATGGCGATAACCTGATCATCATTTTCATCGAGCAAATCTCAGTAGTGTCTTTCATGTGTTCCCAGGACATCATTGACAGTTTCCAGAACTATTGATTTGTAGGTTGACCATGCTGTTTCACATCATTATTTGGGTTTTCTCCAGAGGACAGTTGCTCCTTTAGTCTGAGCCTGAATTGTTTGTAGCACTCTGCAGGTGCCGGTTTCTGCACGTCTAGCTAGCTTAGGAACCTAATGCACATTGGTCTGCTTTTCGGTGAGATAGTAAATTTCACCTTGGGATACTGCACACCCTAGAAAAGGTGTGAATGAGAAAAGGTTATAGTCTGACCATGCTGTCTTGAAATGAATGCTGGAGAGTGAGGAAATCCCTCAAATTAAATGGACGGATGCAAGTCATCACTGACTGTACAAGCATTTCCTTTTGTAAAACAACGGGCTGCATTTTACTCTCATCGAGCAGGCGGTGCCCGAACACAATGGGACATGAAACTGCACGAGATAACATAGGGCAAGCATCCGACCGTCATCCCGCATTTTGGTCAGTGGGCGCACGCAACAGTTGGAAGTGCACCCGCTGACAATTAAAAGGACAACTATGTCCATTAACGGCGCAATTATCTGTCATTTTACATAGCCCGTCCAATGCAGACGGGCAAATCTGCCAGGCAACCTTTACATTTTTCAGCAAACCTGAGGCCAAGGGCGGGATGAGATTTCCGTTATTAAATAAGATAAAAATAGAAATCTGTGGAGAGCATTCATATAATCGATATGTTCAGGTGCCTGATTGTGATGCTCGGACACTTTTTTTTTGCTGATTTCAAAAACTTTGTTTCCTGAGTTTCAGGTCTCCAGCTCCCTGAGGCAGCTCTCTGCCTTCGGGCAGCTTTCTGTCAGCGGTCACCCACGCCTGCGTTGACATCATCGCCCACCCTCCTTCCACCCCCAGCCCAGCAGGGCCCAGCTTTTCAGCGCCCGTTAATTGGCCAGCCAGCGCGAAATTGCAGACGGCTGTCCATTTCCCCACCACTCCCAGACCCGCAGATCGCCCCTGTCCACTGAGCTGAAAATTCAGGCCAAAGAATTTATTAGGGGCCCTGGAGCAGGCCTGTCTCACTATGTAACACTCTGCATGGAAATTTTGGGTTTGCATATTAAGGCTAATTTTTATTGAAAGAGAGAGAGGGGGATCTGTTCATTGAATATTAATTGCATTCAATTGTATGCAGGTTGAAGGCATTCACTTGAACTCCTATAAACAGACTGGTTGAAGATTTTGTAAATGCTTCAAGCCTTGTCTTTTGCGCTGATGTGCTGGGCTCCCCCATCATTGGGGATATTTGTGGAGCCTCCTTCCCTTGTTAGTTGTTTAATTCTCCACCGACGTCATTCATGATGGGAGGTTGCAGCACTGCAGAGCTTTGATCTGATCCGTTGGTTGTGGGATAACTTACCTCTGACTATCGCATGCTGCTTCCACTGTTTGGCACGCATGTAGTCCTGTGCGTAGCTTCACCAGTTTTTAGGTATGCTTGGTGCTGCTTCTGGCATGCCCTCCTGCAGCCTTCATTGAACCAGAGCTGATCCATTGGCTTGATGGTAATGGTAGACTGAGGGATAAGCTGGGTCATGACATTATGGATTGTGGTGGAATACGTACGAACATACGAATTAGAAGGAGTAGGCCAAGCAGCCTCTCAAGCCTGCTCCACCACTCAATATGATCATGGCTGATCAGAAGGTAACCTCAACCCCACATTCCTGCCTACCCCCGATAACCTTTCACCCGTTAATCAAGAATCTGTCTAGCTTTGCCTTAAAAATGTTCAAAGACTCTGTTTCCACCTCCTTCTGAGGAAGAGAGTTCCAAAGACTCACGACCCTCTGAGAGAAAAAGTTTCTCTTCATCTCTCTCTTAAATGAGCAACTCTTTATTTTCAAACAGTGACCCCTAGTTCTAGATTCTCCCACAAGAGGAAACATCCTGTCCACATCCATCCTTTCAAGACTTCTCAGGATCTTAAAGGTTTCAATTAAGTTGCTTCTTACTCTTCTAAATTCCAGTGGTTACAAGCCTAACCTATCCAGTTCTTCCTCATCAGGCAACCCATTCCAGGTTCTCTGAACTGCTTCTAATGCATTTACAGCTTTGTTTAAATAAGGAGACCAGTGCTGTACACAATACTCCAGATGTGCTCTCACCAATGCCCTGTTCAACTGAAGCATAGTGTCCCTACTTTTTAAATCAATTCCCCTCACAATAAATGATAAAATTCTATTTGCTTTCCTAATTACCTGCTGTACCTGCACACGAACCTTTTGTGATTCATGCACTAGGACACCCAGATCCCTCTGAATCTCACAGCTCTGCAACCTCTCACCATTTAGATAATAAGCTTCCTTTTTATTCTTCCTGCCAAAATGAATAATTTCACATTTGCCCACATTATACTCCATTTGCCAGATCTTTGCCCACTCACTTAACCTGTCTATGTCACTTCGTAGCCTCTTACATCCCATTCACAATTTACTTTCCTACCTACCTTTATGTCATCAGCAAGTTTAGCCACCATTCCTTTGGTCCCTTCATCCGAGTCATTTACATAAATGGTAAAAAGTTGAAGCCCCAGCGCTGATCCCTGTGGCACCCCAATCGTCACATCCTGCCAACCAGAAAAATACCCATTTTAGCCAAGTCTCTGCTTCCTGTTAGCTAACCTATCTCCTATCCATGCCAGTATGTTACCCCTACACCATGAGCTTGTATTTTCTGCAATAACCGTTGATGTGGCACTTTAACAAATGCCTTCTGGAAATTTAAATACAGTAAGTCCACTGGTTCCCTTTTGTCCACAGCACATATGACTCCTTCAAAGAACGCCAATAAATTGGTTAAACATGATTCCCCTTTTACAAAACCATGTTGACTCTGCCTGATTACCTTGAATTTTGCCTTGAATATTATTGCTGTAATATCTTTAATAATAGCTTCTAACATTTTCCCAGTGACAGATGTTAGGCTAACTGACCTATAGTTTCCTGCTTTCTGTCTCTCTCCTTTTTTGAATAAAGGAGTTATATTTGCTATTTTCCAATCTAATGGAATCTTCTTCAAATCTAGGGAATTTTGGAAAATTAAAACTAGTGCATCAACTATCTCAGTAGCTACTTCTTTCAAGACCTTATGCTGAAGTCCCTCA